>CANTUT010000367.1:362500-832500 GCA_947687605.1 Reutealis trisperma | reverse complement strand
AACACACACACACACACACACACATATATATATATATATGTATACATACATATATATAGATATATACATATATGTGTATATATATGTGTGTGTGTGTGTGTGTGTGTGTGTGTGTGTGTGTGTGTGTGTGTACATATATATAGACATATATATGTATACATACATATATATGTATACATACATATATATATATACATATTCATATGTATATATATACTTATGTATGTATACATATATATGTATGTATACATAAATATGTCTATATATATGTATGTATACACACACACACACACACACACACACACACACACATATATATATACACCCAGGTTTAGAATGTAAATCCAAAGCTTAAATACAATTCCAAATTAATTAATTTCCCCATAATCACTCCATTATATATATATGTGTGTGTGTGTGTGTGTGTATTGAATGGAGCGATTATGGGGAAATTGATTAATTTGGAATTGGATTTAAGGTTTGGATTTACATTCTAAACCTGGGTACATACTTTATTAAATGGGGATTAAAACTCATATAATTCATTCTACGATTAAGTGGATGTGTTTAAGGATTAATTAATTTGGATTTGATTTAAGAATTTGGATGGGTGAGAAGGGATGTTATACCTTTGTGTATGTTGGGTGGGAGGGTTTTGTTGGACTAAAATTCTGTTTTATTAGTGCTGGGTGGCAAAGATCCCATTTAAGGAGAGTGGATGAGAATGTGGGGTCCAAATTGATTAATTAATTAAAAGGATAAATTAATTAATTGGATTGGAATGGGTGGACTGAGTAATTAATTAAAAAATTAATTGATTAATTTGATGGATTGATTAAGAAAGTGATTAATTAATCAATCAAAAGTATTAATTAATTAATAAAGGTGGATTAATTAATTAATTAAAATCATTAATTAATTAATTAAGAATGTGATTAATTAAAGGGAGAGAGAGAAAGGGCAAGTAGATAGCCTATTAATAAAGAGCAAGTGGATAGCCTATTGACAAATGCTCTGAGTGTTGAGAATGTAGAAATGAAGGCCCATTTATAGGTAAATTGGGATTGAGGCACCTTGGAAAAGTGAAATGTGACAATACTAGAAAGGCATGGGTGAAAAGTGGTTGAAAATTGGGTTGAATAGAGCAAAAATGGAATTTTGAAGGGCAAAAGGGTCTAGCTTCAAAGAGGGGGTATGACATTGCAGGGCTATGTATAGGGCCACATGCCTTTCGTGCTATAGGCTATAGGTGGCTCTTGGAGTGAACATATGGTGGCACTTTTTTTTTCTTCTTTTTTTAGAGAATAATGTTAGTTCGTATTGGAAAATTGAGTGTCTATACAGTAATGTACTTAACGGCCTATTTTTCTTTCTGGGGTAAATTTTGCCCACTAATCGACTGATGGGATCGTTGTACCAGCTTTGCATTGCACATTAAACTAAGTAGGTATCAAGCTGTGGCTTATTATAAGGGTGTAAAATTAAAGGTTCATAGTTTCCCCTCATTAGAATTGTATTTTTTGTAAGACAATTTTGATGATAGTGAACATGGAAGAAAGGATGGTACAAGGAACCAAAGGGATGTCTAAGTTAGTGCTTGGATATGTTTAGGTGAGAGATATGACCAAAAAGGAAGATGGTAAAAAGAACTATAGGGATATTTAATTAATCATTCCAAAACATGTATGGGTGGAAAATGTGACTGATAAATGGAAGTGAGAAAAGGAACCAAAGGGATGTCTAGATTAGTGGCTAAATATTTTTGGGTAAATTGATGGATATGGTTGATTTGGATAAAAAGACAAGGAAATGAACTAGAGGAACATCTAGATTTGACATTTACAGGTGAAAAATTTAAAGGAACTAGATTGATGTTTAAGTGAGAATCTATATGTTTCTGGGTGGAGGACATGATTGATTCGAAAATAAAGGGAGATGGGAAAGGAAACATAGGTATGTCTAGGTGATTGTTTCTAGACATTTATGGGTGGAAATAATAGATTTGGGTAAAAATAGTTGGAAAAAGGCACTACAAGGATGTTTAGGTGACTATTTCTAGACATTTATGGGTGGAATTAATGGATTTAGATAAAAAGGTATTGGTCAGCTTTGAAAAGATGTCGGTCACCTTTGAAGAGGTACCACATAGATTTAGAAGATGTCAATAAGCTTAGAGGAGGTAACAGTCAATCTTAGAAGAATGTTGATCAACTTTAAGGAGGAGAGGTTGGTTTCAAAAGATGTTAGTTTGCTTTAAAAAGGCATCGGTTAGTTTTGGAAGATGTCGATCAGCTTTAAGGAGGCACTAGTCAGTTTTGGAAGATGTTGATTAGCTTTGAGGAGGTATCGATTAGTTTCAAAAGATATCAATTAGCTTCGAGGAGGTACCAGTCGATTTTAGAAGATGTTGGTTAACTTTAAGGAGGTACTGAAAAGTTTTGAAAGATATCAGTTAGCTTTAAGGAGGTACCAGTCAGTTTTGAAAGATGTCGATTAGCTTCAAAGAGGTACTGATCAGTTTCAAAAGATAATGGCCAGCTTTGAGGAGGTACCAGTCAGTTTTAGAAGGTGTTCGTCAACTTTGAGGAAGAGAGGCCATTAGCTTGCTTATACATGATGGTTTATGACTGTGGATAATTGCACATGCATGTATTTTTATGTATAGATGATACATGTTTATGTATGCATGTTTTAAGATTTGTGGTCCTTTTGTTTAACTTTTATACCATGTTTGACTTATGATGATGCCTATAATGAATGATTGTATGGATGCAAAAGGATGGACTCATGAGTTTGTTTTGTGAATGCAATTTTCTATGTGACTTTTGTATCCATGGAACCGATATTTCAACCACTATATGCATTTATGGATTGAGAAACTTGAGAAGCTAAAGATGATCAATTTAGGTAGATAAGACATTATAGCGATGGTGATGCTATGGGGAGTATGGGTTGATTGGGATTTCTTAAGGGCTTGTTTTAGGTTGTAGGATCTAATGGCCTGTGTATTTCATTTTGGTGCTGCTGAGGATGAGCTATCCTTTATTCTCGAGGAGTTCAGCGATATGCGTGGCTGCGATGCAAAGGTAGCTTTGGTGGTGCCAAAGCTCAAGGTTAGACATTTTCGTATTTTTAGGAGTTTTTGGACTTATCTTTAGGATATTGCTAGTTAGATGGTTATAGTAAGGTGAATTTGACCATTGTGATAGAGGAGTTTCAAGATTCTAGTGACTATGGGAATTTGAGGGGGCAGAGGCTCAGGATGAGGGCTCTAGTTTTCTACTTGACAACAGGGTATCTGTTCCTTTATTTTATCAAGTATGGTAATGATAGGTCAATGGGTTTGGTGCTTTAGATAGAGCATAGTTGTTTTGTGGCTGGGTTTGTTTTAGTATTGAGCTTATACTACTTTATTCAGGGTCTAGAGAGGTGGACTGTTTCTTTAATTATTCTTTAAGTGAAGGAAAATCTGGTTGTTCTTGGATTGATTGATTGATTAATTAATTAGATGGATCGATTAAGAAAGTGATTAATTAATTAATTAATTAAAAGGATTAATTAATTAAAAATATTAATTAATTAATAAGAGGTGGATTAATTAATTAATTAGGAATGTGATTGATTGGAGGGAGAGAGGGAAACAGCAAGTAGATAGCCTATCAACAAATACTTTGGGGTGTCAAGAAATGAGGAAATGAATGCCTATTTATATGCAAATGGGGATAGGGGCACTTAGGGAAAGTGAAATATGAAAAGACTAAAAGAGCATGGGTGAAAAGTGGCTGAAAATGACAAAAATAGAATTTTAAAGGGCAAAGGGGGACTAGCCGTGAAGGGGGGGTGTGGCCTTGCATGCCCTTCATGTGGCTGGGCATAGATGGCTTATGCAACAAACATTTGGTAGCACTTTTTTTTTTCTTTTAGAGATTGATATTGGTCCATGTTAGAAAATTTAATATCCGTGTAGTAATATAATTAAAGGCCTATTTTTCTTTCCAGGGTGTTGCCCCCAAACCCTTGCTTGCTAACTAGCTAGTGTGATTGTCATGCTAGCTCTATATAGCACACTAAACTTAACAGGTATTAAGTTGCAACTTATTGAGAGAGTGCAAAATTAAGGGTTCATAGTCACATCCCATCTTTGAGATGTGACAGTCCTAGGGCATGGGGAGACATAAGATCAGGTAAACCCATTGAACCCCTTAAGTGCTACTCTAAGCCATTATATAACAATCCTAAGATCGTAGCCCAATTTCCATTATCATTATCTCACATCATTAACCATTAAGAAATACATACTTAGTTACTTTAAGATTCATTAGAATTATCATATGTCCTATATCATACAACTAATCACATTTAATTATGCATCATAGTTGTCATGCCAATAGTTATAACTTTAAATTATAATAGAACATAAACATCATCATACGATAATAATCTTCCAAATTTAGTATGACTCCCGGAGCTTTAGATGGAATATGGAATTCATAAAATTAACAAAAAAATCTATCTTCATTAGTATAGCAACCTCCTAAGGGATGGAATGAACTTGAGATGATTGCCTTACTTGACCTTTTAGCACTCTTGAAAAAAACCAAAAGAAGTGAAATAAACTCAGTGAGGACACAATATACTAACATAATATGCATGCATGTATAAGTGTGGTGATATAAATGAATCAAGTTATATTCAATGTATCTTAGATAGAAAATTTAATAGAAACCATTAAGTTGGAAACAGTATGCTTTCCTGCCCTAAACTGAGACACATTAGTATCATAGTAGAGAGATACTCCTGATGTATTGGAGAAATTCTTAAATAGTTTATAATTGCTGAATCTAAATGTAATACCTAAGGTTTTCCTAACCTATTATAGACAGTAATGATGACACTATAATATCCATATACCGTACCATTTAAGGTCTTCTTAGTCCATTAAGAATCATAAGAATATCATAAGAAGTGATTTTAATGAATAATGTGATGATGAGTAAAGAATGTAATCAATTTTGGTAAACACTTTTATGATAAAATGAAAGTCAAACTGAGTTTGACTTAATGTGACTATGTTAATAATTTATTTGAAATATGAATCTAAAGTGCTAGTGAATGGGTATTTAGCATCTACTAAGTCATTGGGAGATAATAATAGTGATATGAGAAGTTGATTTCAATCAAAGTTACAATGGTATAATAAAAGTCAAACTTAGTTTGACCTAGTGAGCTTACATGATGTACATACTTGAACAATGCTATTGAAGGGCTAGTAAATGTGTATTATAATGTGTATAGAATTTATCTAGCAATGTCTAGAGTGTATAGTGACATTAGAATGTAGAAATATGTTTACTAAAGCAAAAGAAATGAAATGAAAAATTTGCAAAGTTATTAAGTTTGAAATATACACGTATGGATTTATTAATGGCCTTTTGGACTCCAAAGGCCCAAGCCCATAAGGCCCATAAATAGATGAACACAAGCTTTAACTAGAGTTAGAAATAACTAATCATGGTTAAATGGGTGTAGGATGATCTAACCACAAAATTTAACTAAGAAGCCACCAAAATTGACTAAGTCAAATCCTTAAGCAACTTGAATTCTCATCCTTCCTACATAAAAGTCTAGATATATTTTTGCTTTTGCCTCACCATATGATGAATATCATCAACCTAGATGAGATCCTAGCCATTCACTTGGTTAAATCATAACCATTCATTTTAATTAAATCCTAACCATTGGATTAAGTGTGATTAAATCACCACCATCCATCTTCCGTATATAAACAAAAAGATGTGCTATTTTCTTCATTTTTACAAAAGCTATTACAAAACACAACTCCTAAAGAAAATAATCTCTATATTTCATGCCACCACCATATCAATTTAAACCAAGGCTTCCCAAGGTAAGAGTTTATGCTTATCTCTTCCTTTATGTGTTTTAAGTATGACTTTGATGTTATAGTTACAAAAAACTTTCTTTTTTTCCATCTATATGATTCATCCAAAAGGAATTGTAACTAGGAAATATTTGTTTTATATGTCCTTTGATTAAATATGAGATTTAGACTTGGGAACACAAAGTTTAACAAGTGAAAATAAGCAAGAAAAGCATGAAGCTCATCTAAGGGAACATAAGAGGAAGGTTTCGACCACTTTAATAAAATTGTGAAGAAAGTGTTCTAAATTCCATTTGATATTATCTAAGGTTATTTGGGATAGAGAATGGTGGTTTGAAAGTGTCAAATTGAATTGTAGAAGCTTATTTCAACTCCTTAAATTCTAAAAACATAACTTAGGGTAAAAGAGGAAGTTCAAGATCTAATAATTATTTTCCATGTTTAATTGATGATATAGACTTTTTAAAATGGTAATTTCATGATTCTATGATCAATTTGAAGATTGGATAAGGAATTAATGGTTTCTCCAAATTCTAGGGTTTATGGAAAAATTGGAGATTTTAAGAATTGAACTTTAATTCATGAAATTGAAGGGGGAATTAAGCTTGGGAATAGTGTAACATGATTTGCATAATACTAATTTCAAAATTCAATTGATAGAAATGATTTTCTCCAAAGTTAATGAACTAGGTTCATTCATGGAATTGAATGGTGGAAGTAGAATTAATTCCATTAGATATTGAAATTGTTTAAATTGATTTTACTCAAAGTTGAAATGTGAAATTTGAAGTAAAGGAATTATCTTTCCTTAAGTGAATACTTTTGGCTCTTTGGAAGATAATTAAGGGAAAGTGTTAAAATTAGTAACAAATATAGGTATAGTATGTCTTGACCTTAAAAAGTAACAAGTTAAGCTAAATTTAAACTGATGTCATAGTAAGGAAGTGATTGATGTGTAATTGAAATGCGAATGTGAAGAATCTAAAGACAAGGACAAGGATATTGTCTAAGAGTGCGAGGAGTACTACTAGCATTAGAGTTAAATGTAAATAGGAGCAAAAGAGTTTAAGGTGAGTACTTAATAATATAATAGGACATGTGCCATATTCTTTGAACCTTTATTTTTCAACTCATTATCATTGAAATAATCCAATTCCATGATGAGCATGAATTGCCTACTGAATATTGAGCCATTTGATATAATACTTCCTTATGGCATCCTACTATTATGAACCTTTCATGTTGAATTCATAATGTGATCATTGAATTTCTTATTGTGAACCTTATATGAATCTTTCTATTGATAAGCAGAAATACCCTTCTGATGTGGGGTAATACATCAGACCTTGTGCATTTGGTATAAGCCTACAGGTAGGGCGAGAGTACCCAACCTTTAGTAGGGGAAACACCTAACTGTAAGACCTAATCAATCTTGTATAATGTGATGTATATGAGTGAGCAAGGCTTAGGCCACCACTCTTGAATTTATATGTGTGGGAAGCATTATGCTTCTAAGAAATTACTATTTCTGCTAAAGATATTATTCTTACCTTAAATGAGAAATTGATTCCTAAGGATAATTTTGATTAACATTGCTCCACTGCCATAATGAGCCCATCTTGATAATGATCCTTATACTCCCAATATATTGAATTATTATATACTCATTGAACTTTGTCTCATTCCTTAGTTGTTTAAATTATTTAGGTAAGATTGATGAGTTAGCAAGGTAAATTCTACGTACTATTCTTCCACTTGGAAGTTGCTTCACTAATTTTAAGTGTTGGGAGTCATGGTTATACAATTATGAAGATCATTGGTTTAGAGCTCCATGGTTACTGAAGGTTTAGCACTAAAATGTCATTGGGTTTGCATGTATTGTAATTGTATTGTAATTACTATTATAATAATATATTGAGTTATGAACATTTGGATAATGACATAAAATGCAAATCTAGGAAATTTACGAGTTGAGTAAGGAAATGGTATTAGCAGGTAAGCATTTGGTAATATGTAAAATGACAAACTAGCAATGGACAATAAGGAAAGGAAATCAGGTTCCGATCTTAGGATAAGGTTCAACATGATGAATGGTAAAGAATTATAAGTTATATGAGATTCTACAAGTTTAGGTGACTTTATGTCTCTCTATGCCTTAGAACTGTCACAACTTAATAAGTGGGTCATGACATAGACTGAGCTTCCAAATTGATTCTCCCCAAAGGCCATAATTGACTGAGCTAATTACTAGACTTGAGCAAAGATTTCTATATGAATTTCTCTAAAGATAAGCTCGACAAACTGACCTTCCTGAAAACTAGACCTAACTTAACCTTTCAACCTAATTGTCTCTAAGTAGACTCTTGAATTAAGATTGATTATCAGGTTAAAATTCATAATGCAAGACAGATCACCAATCTGAATCAAGAAAGATCATCAATCCAAATGCACAAAGTAAGGCAAATCATTAGTTCAAATCAAGAAAGATCATTAATCAAAATCTCTAAAGCAAGATGAACCATCAATTCGATAACTCCATCAGTCTGAATTCCTGAACCAAGACTGGAACCATCAATATCAGACTATCTTAGGATAGCCTTAGGATTTATACCTTAAATCTGAATTAGGTTCTCCTTTTTTTAGACCATCCTAAGATAGCCTAAGGAACATTAACCTAATATAGGGTTAGGTTTCTCTTTTAGAACTTTCAGACCATCTTAGGATAGCCTTAGGATCATTAACCTAATATAGGTTTAAGTTTCTCTTTCAGAACTTGTCAGACTATCCTAGGATGGCCTTAGGATCATTAACTTAATATAGGGTTAGGTTTCTCTTTTAGAACTTTTTAGACTATCCTAGGATAGCCTTAGGATCATTAACCTAATATAGGGTTAGGTTTCTTTTTCAAACTTTTCATATCATCCTAAGACAACCTTAGGATCATAAACCTAGCATAGGGTTAGGTTTCTCCTTGAACTTTTTGAGCCATCCTAGGATAGCCTTAGGATCATCAACCTAACATAAGGTTAGATTTCTCTTTCATAACTTCTCAGACCATCCTAGGATAGCTTTAGGATCATCAACCTAACATAGGGTTAGATTTCTCTTTCAAAACCTTTCAGACCATCCTAGGACAGCTTTAGGATCATCAGCCTAACATAGTGTTAGGTTTCTCTTTTAGACTATCCTAGGATAGTCTTAGGATCATTTCACCCATAAATGTCTAGTAATGATCACCTAGGCATCTATATAGTTCCTTTTTTCAACTATTTTATTCAAAATCCCCCATTTTTACCCATAGATGTTTAGTAATGATCACCTAAACATTCCTATGGTTCTTTTCCCATCCCTCATCCCTGGGATCACTGTTGTCAGAATTGCCTTTTGCTCAAAGCTAATTCTGATAAGGGGGTAGCTGTGAAATCTTAATTTTGCACCCTCATGATCTAGCCACATCTTGACACCAGTTACGATTAGTGCACTGTGCAAAGCCAGTACAATGGTCATGCTAGCTAGTTAGTAGGTAGGGGTTAAGGGGGCAGTGCCCTTTCAAAAAAATAGATTTTCTTAGTTTTACACCTTTGAATTTGCATTTGAATCTTTGAATCACCTAGGCTCAGTAAACAAACCTTCGAAAGCTGAAATTGCTGATAAACTAGGAAATGGAGCCTTATAAATTGAAACCTATCCCTTTGACCTATGAACCACTCTTAAATCATCTGAGATTGAATAATGATCACAACACAATGGGAATCACTAAAATTGGATTAGAAATAATCTGAAATGAGCTAGAAAAGGATGGAATTTAGGAGGTGGGTGCTGTTAGCTCTCCCATTTTTCCTATTTTGCCCTCATTTTTCCTATAAATAGGGGTTCACTCCCAATCATTTGGGAGGAAGAGGTGGACAGATGGTTTCAAATGCCAAAATCTCCACTTTTTGTGCAAGATTCATCTCATGAGATCTCGATCCAAGGTGGAGCTCAAATATGGTATAAGACTTGCCCCGTTCATGCAAAGAAAGTGCAAAACCAATGTATAATTTCTTTTTTTGAGATTTCTTGAATCAGATCTAGAATTCTCTCTTTTATATCTTCCCTTATGTCTAAAACTGAAAAAATATAATCTTGTTAATTTTAAATATGAAATAAATTAAGAAATCAAATTAACTTTTTCCAAAACCCCTTCTTCGTAAGAAGGAAGAACTACTTGGGCTTTAATTCTCATTCAAAGGAATACGCAGGCATCCCAGTTGTTCAAGCTTCAACTCCAAACTATTTTATAAAATAAATTTTCCCTTTCTTTCATTTTCTTTATGAGATTATTTTTATTTTGTTTTCTTTTGCATATGATTATGCTGTTTCTTTTTGATTTGTTAATTCTCGCAATTAGTTGAGGAATGTGTGCTTTTCCTAGTACCCATAAAGGCTAGAGAAAAAATCCTCTCTCTTATTTATTTATTCCATTTTTGTAATAATTCTTAAGTATATTTTATCTTATTTATCATTTTATAATTGTCATGCATTACACGGATATTATTGCTCAAGTATCATCTTTATTTATGTTCATGAAATTTATTTTAAGTTATTTTGTACTAAAATTGCCAAATTAATTTTGTTAAAATAAATAAAAAACCTAGTCCTCGAATCCTTTTTGGTTTCAAGGCTAGTGATCTTTTCCTTTGGGATATTAATTAGAGTCAATTTGCATTTTTCCCCTAATCTTTTTCTAAATAAAATAAAATTAATTTGGCGATTCTTTTCAAAATTAATCTATCTGAACCCAAGAGTTTTATCATGAGTTTAAACCCAAATAAGCAATTCGATTCCTTTTAGAGGATTAAATTGGCGCTCGAACAAGGTCTCACACTACGGGTTTATATATGCATATGACTAATTTGACCCCCATATTAGAAAAGGGACTACTGCTTTTGCAAATCACAGGTTCAAATATTCTTAATGCATTATTATTATTATCATGATAAGGTTATCAATAAACATGAATAAGGAAAATAAGGTGTAAATGGAAATTCATATTAATTCGTTGTGTTTTCATTAATTGGGTACAAATGAATATTCAAGTATAATAAAAGGAAAATATGACAAGAACTTAAGTAACAAATGCTATTGTTGAACTCACCTTAAATATCGTTAGCTCTTAATAATGATGACACTAGTGCTCACAAGCTTGCACCTTTTCTAACTCGATATCGAACCATACCATAACTAATAAGAACCCTATTTAGTAATGACTCTTAACACCACAAACAATCATATAAGTAAAACCCAAATGCACTCTATAATTAATACACAACATCAATTGAATCATTTATGCTATGGGGTGACAGTCACCAAAGTCCCTGACATAGCTCTCATAACAATTAATAAAATACAAGCAATAAATCATTTCAAAGGTTCAAGTATAATCAAAATCAATTTCAATATATTGTTTGTTCATGTTAAAAATACAACAATTAAATTGATAACCATATATTCTTCTATTGAATCTCTTAAGAAATTGAAAAGAAACCATTTAAAATCATAATAACACCATCATTCATGAAAACAATTAATTAAATCTCATAAAGACCAACAACTACATAAAAACAACTAATCAAAATAGTTTTAAGACAAGGTCTAGAGTTTTACCTTTGGGACAGATTCAAAAGAGGTATCAGAAACCTATCAAATCAGCAAAATAATAAGAAAAGATGGTTTAAATTGGTTTATTGCTAAAAGAAAGTAGATATTGAACTAAGGAAAGAAGTTTTGGAATGGTTTTACCTCAAAATTGAATTTAAAAGGTTGGATATATCTATTGAAAAAATGGGTGGCCGAATAGAATTAAGTTAGGTATTTATAAGTAGGGTTTTTTAGGGTTAAAAGCTGTAAATTTTTGAATTCAAATTTTCTACAGCAGATAAAAGACATGGGCATTTCTAATGGGTCACAGGCATGACTTCGAAGGAAAGACACAAGTATGTCTACAAGGCTCATTATCATGACTTACAAATAGAATGGGCATCCAAGTTTTTGCTGTAAGACACAACCGTGTGTCATGTCAATTGACAAGAGAGTGTCACCATCCAATCTAACCTTTAGCTCAAGTAAACTCAAATTCAAACATACCATTGCAATACTAACATCAATACTCAATAAACTAGTGACTTAACATTATACATAACATAACTCAATAATCAAACATAGAGAGTTACTAATCGACAAGCACATAACTAGGATTTAGGAACCTAGGGTATTACACTTATGTTTAAGGATTATGGTTGAAGGTGCTTGAGATGTGCATTTGTGAGGGATGAGGTACGGCTATAGTGAGGTGTTTAAAGGCTAGGGTCATGGTATTTGGCGTTAAAGATTACAGTGAGGTGTTTGACCCTTTTTCAATTCATGGTTCAACCTAGATTTGAAATGAATGCATGTTTTGTTATACATAAGAAGGTAAGGGAGGTTTTGGATAGGATACCCATCACACTAGGGCAATGATATACCTAACAACATATGACTCAAGAAGCCTTACGTAGGTCCAATAGTATGTATTGATCATTACATCTTTAGAAGGATCAAATAATTCATCGCAGGGTGGATGATTTTGCTACGACAAATAGACCCAAAGAGGGTTACTCATTCAATGCTACCCACTATCCATTGTCTATCTAAAACTAGGTTTGGAGGCAAAGAGCCTATGCATATGTCACATCCTAATTTTGGAGATATGATGGTCCTAGAACATAGAGAGACATAAGGTCACCTACGCCTGTAGAACCTACTCATGCATATACAAACACTGCCTAGGATCATACCAAAACCTCATGCATTAACTTAATTATCCAATAATAAGGAAAACTTTGACTAGTGGATGAATAGTTTTAAAATACTTTAAATACAATCCATATAAGAAGAACATTTAAGACTCCAAATAAATTATCAAATAAATAATATTCTAAAAATGAAACTCCTGGAGCATCTAAAAAGACTCTTTATATCATAGTATGCTAATAAACTTGGATAAGGAAATCCCCAAACAGAGTAGATTTCTTGAGCCATCACCTTGCCTTTTCATAATGCTCACCTGGAACCACTCAAAGAAAAGGAGTGAGATAGATGATCTCAATGAGTAAACAATATAGTTTATATAATAACACATATCATTTAGGAAGGGCTTATAGCTTATAATTCAGTTCATGATTCATAATTCATGATTCATAGTTTGCAATTTAATAAGGTTTGCAGAAATCACATATAGCAAGTAGAAAGTGAGGGCTTTTGCCATATTCACTCTAACACATAGAGGAGAAGTGGCATCAAACCAAATTATAATTCCTAACATGTAGAAAAGTGTGAAACTGATTAGGCTCCATAGCTAAAACCAACCCTTCTAGTTGAGGTGGATACACTATCCCAATCAATCGGGTTAAGATCATGTGCATAGGTTCCGATGATTACTTGTATCAGCACGAGGATCTCTGCATAAAAGGGTTTATAGGTACCATAGCTAGAGCTAATGGCAATCACTTATAATAATAGCATTGAAGAATGCAATCACATGTAACACAATAACCATAGATGTTTAGCTTATCGAACAAAAGATAAATAACAAAGTAGTTCTAGAAAAAGAATATAAGTTGGGGCAATAATCACAAAGGTTCTTTATTATCATTGGATAATCAAAATGGTTTTGGACCAATTGTCCTCTAGCAACCCAAGCTTAACAAAAAAATCATATAATTGGAATTGAAAATAAAAAAGAACCTGGGTTTCAAGAATTTCAAAGGTTCATATATCATGATAGTTTGTACTTGTAATAAGAACATAATGTCTACTCACCTTGGGGTTCCTTATCTTCTAATTGCTGTAGCCTTTGCACCTCTAACAATCCTCAAGCTCTAACATAATATTGTAATTCAATACTTAGCATTTTCTTAACATCATGCTATCCTATCCCATAACTACCCCATGCACATATATCATTCACATATACTTGGAGTTGTACTTAGAAGTGCACTCATCACTTGCACATAACATGTTGACTTTTTAATTTTGCACACTTAGCCTTTTAGGCTCACATGAAAACATAATAACTTATGCCGAGACTTTTCTATAGCCAAACCCAATAAATCATGATCTTAATATCAATTCAATTTCACTTCCAACTTGTTACACTTAATACTTTTCGTATACCTCAACTTAACAAGTAACCTTAACAGAATTATGCTTATCTCTTTTGATCAAATTATACAATCAATCTCATAGTTAATTTAAGATCATTAATTCACAATTAATACATCATAAGGCCTAATTCACATGTTACTCAATCATGTACATATATTAATCACAATATAGTAGTTAGGTTAGGAAATCCTAGGTAGGCCAAATTTCTCTAGACTTTGTCTAGAGTTACTCATTCAACCAACATGCAATTAAATCATGTATCATTCATATACATATGACAACAATCATTAAAATATTTATTACAATATTTATAGTCATTGGGATCAAATTCCCAAGGTATGCCTAACCCCTTTTATGGAAACATCATTCATTTTCTTGCCTTTCACACTTTCTGATCAGTATAGTAATATGTAAACATATGGTTTAAACTAATATTTTTCATGTAAACATAATAAAAATTATTTTAGAACATAACCATATAGGAATCATCACCCCCTTATGGAATATATGCATGAAATTTCCAACTTTAGGTTTTAGAGTGAAAACCATGGATTCTCTTGCTTTCCGTACTTTTCGATCATTACGGTAATATATAGAAATATGATTTAAATCAATATTTTTCATCTAAACACAACAAAAATCAGTTTAGAATGCATTAATACACAAATTGGCACTCCCTTATGCAATTTCATGAAAATTCTAATTTTTAGGTTTTAGGGTTCACCTTTGGTAGATGTGCGAAGAAAGAGTAGTGTTTATGGTTGCAAATCAGTTTCTTCTTCAAATAAAACACCTAGAAAAATAAAAGATCAATAAAATTAGTAAATATACAACTCCACATGGATTTCTCATGGTTAGTTTTATAAAAATCAAATAGTAGATTGAAAGAAATAAAAAACTTACGAAAACGATCACAAAATCGTAAGATTTGAAGGTACCTTGTGAATTTCGGTTGAGAGAATATTTTTGAGAGAATTTTTCTATAAAAATCTAATGAATAATAGAATGATGGCTGCTACTATAGCAAGGGGCTGAATTTTAGGTTTTATATTTAGGATTTTGGCAAAATTACAAGTTTGCCATTAATGAGCTAGGTTAGGAGTGTTTTGGTGTGTTGGGCTTTGGTGAGTTAGGCCTTTTAATTTTATTTATGGGCTGATTATAACTAATTAAAAACAAATTTTTTTCTTATTATTTTCATTGAAATTTCCTCCAAAATATTTATTTGAAAATATTTTAAAAATGCTCATAAAAATTATTTTATGCTTAAAAATCGCTTTGTGCATAAAAATTCACTTTGTATGCAATAAATCATTTTATGCTTATGCACTTCACATAAATCATTTATTTCACATTAATAATTCATATTATGCATATGAGAACTAACCTAACATGCCACATACTCATTAATCCCATAACACATTAATTTCATAAGAGTACATATTTTATCATAGTAGCTCTAAATTCAAGTAAGTTGTCATGAAACTCTTAGAGTTGGTGTGGGTTGTTACAACATATGACGAATGAAAGCCATTTTTGTGTTAAAAGTGCCAAACTTTGATTTACACCAATTGGTAGTCCTCTTATTTCTTTTGTTAAAAAGAAAGTGGTCCGTAGTAGAGTAGCCAGTTGTAAGGTCTCGCTTGAGCACTAGTCTGATATGCTAAAAGGGATTAAAGTACTTATTTAAGCTAAGTCTCATGATGGAACTGTTGTGTTTAGATTGGTTGATTTTAAAAATTGATTTAGAATCACCACCTTAATTTTATTTTTATTTAGGAAAAGTTAAGGGAAAATCCATTTAAATGACTCCAATTCATTTTATTCCAAAGGAAAAGTGCATTAGTCCTCAATCACCAAGGAGGATTTGGGGATTAGACTTTTGGTTCATTTTAGAAAAAATTAGTTTGGAAAGTTTAATACAAAATGACTTAAAATAAATTTCATGAATAGTTTATAAATGCATGAATAGTTTATAATACATGAACAACTGAATGTATGTCATTCATTCATTCCATAATAAATCAAAATAATAAAAGTAATAAAAGAGTTAAATTTACAATACAAACTAGATTAGTGGATACTCCCTATAGTCCTTTATGGTATTCTAAGTAAGTCACACATTCCCAAACTAATCATAAAGCATCACAGTAAAACAAAGAATAGAAAACAAATCCTAATCTATATGCAAAAGGTGAAAAGGGGAAGATGTTGTTTATTTTGGTTGGATTTGATGCTTGGAACAAGCATGCCCATGTATCCCTTCAAATGGGAGTCAAAATTTGCATAGTTTGCCTTTCTTACGAAAGAGGTTAGTTTTAGTCTACGCCTTTTATCATGTTTTAGTTCATTGATTAAAATTAGGGTTGAGTTAATTGATTTAACCAATTTAATTGATTACTAAGTTGTTAATTTGGTTAGATTTTAATTAACATGAATTGAACTAAAGTGATTAATTAAAGACTATGGGTAGAAGAGAAATAGAAAAGGTAATGAGCTTTGAAGGGAGAAGAGATCCCAAGGAAGGAATTCCCAATGAGGGAAACAACAATATGAAATAAAAGAATAAAAGGAAAAGGAGAAAGGAAAGGAGACTTACCTTGAGATGGAGGAGACTCATCTCAAATGGCGGTAGACTTGCCTTAAATGGCAGATAGTGACTTGCCTTGGATAGTGGACGATGGTGAAAAACTTTTGACTTGATAAGTCAGCTTAGAAAGTCAAAACCCAACTTGCTTTGCAAAGCAAAAATAAAATAAAATAAAATAAAACTTTAAACTAGAGAGCTTGCTTCTTAACAAATCAAGTTTATTGAGATGGTTCACGTGATCAAAGGCGAATCAAGTAAGCCATAAGGTCAAAAGGTAACCAAAATTAAGAGGGAGTACCCGGTATGTATAGAAGAAAGGCTGGGGAAAGATTAATACATTTTTAATTTGGGATTTCAGAGTAGTATAGGGGATCATCACACATGAGTCGTGCAATTTTGCATGTGCTATGTGCAGTCATAAAAATATTTCCGCATGTGCCATTGTGGTCACCGCTAAGGCACCCACAATCACTGCATATGGGCCTATAGTCACTACAAAGGCACCTGCGGTCACCACAAGTGTCTTTTGCACTGGACACAGATTTTGCTATTTTGGCCCTTTTTGTATGTTTCTAATTTGTTTTTTGTGATTCCAATTACATTATGATCGCTATTTAATCTCCAATGATTTGAGGGTGGTTTAAAGGTCAAAGGGATATGTTTTGATTCCCAAGACTTCATTTCTTGGTTCTCACATTTTGGTATTTTTTGGCAATTTTGGTTTTCTTATACCAACTCTGGTAGCACTTTAAACTTAGCAGATATTGGATTGAGGCTTATCGGAAGGGTGCAAAATTAAGGGTTCACATTACCTTTCAACAAGTGTATCTTATTTTCACTCATCCTAAAGGTCTCACTTGGGGTTTTTTCTAGAAGTCTTTCAAAGGCTTTAAAAATCCTCCAAAACCCCTTTTAAGAAGTTCCTCTGAAGTAAGAGATAGTTGGGTATTTGTAATGGATAAAGTTGCATGACTATGGGCACTTGATGAGGTTAGATAGCAACATTTTGTGGTTTGACATAGTAATGATGTGTCTATTTTAAAGGCTATGGCTTTTTATACTGTGAGACCTCACCCGAATGCCCCTCCCTCGCTCAGGGAAATTGCCTAGAGGAAAGGTGAGCGATTTTTAAAGATGTCATGGGATGAGTGTTAGTGCTCACAATTAGAACAGCTATCATTCAAAAATTAATATTTGATTTTAAAAAGTGATTTTGGGAGTGACCACTCTAATTTATTTTTAAAATGGAAAAATTAAAGAAAAACCTATTTGTGACTCCAATTCATTAATTTTAGTTAATTAATTTACCCAAGGATAAAATCACTAGTCTCAAACCAAGTTGAGCTGAGGGACTAGGTTTTTAGTTAAATAATTACGATTTGACTTTTAAGTTTAATTTGACTTAAAAATTGGTCTTGTGAATTGTGATTATAAGATAACAATTAAAATGCAAGAGCATGACATAGTTATGAAATGCATAAGGGAATTTAAGAAATAAAGCAAATAAACATCAATAAGTCAAAAAAAGTGTTCCCTCTAATCCTTATGGATTTTAGGAGAACCACATAATTGCTCATTGACTGTAAAGTAATCAAATAACTAATTACACAAATTCTATTAAAAAAGTATAAAAATAGATAATTATAATTAAAAGTAAATGGAAAATGGAATTAATTTAGAATTGGAATTGAGGTTTGGATTTAAATTCCAAATTTGCCTACGTACCCTATTGAATGGGGATTAAAATCGATGTAGTTCATTCCATGATTAAGTTGAGGGATTTAGTGGTTGATTGGATTGATTAGTTTGATTTGGATTTGTGGGTGAGGAGAAAGGGCTAATTGTGAACCCTCAAATTTGCACCTTCTGATCTGACTGCAGCTTAACACCTATTGAGAATAGAGCGCTACGCGTACGGCGGTCCTGCTAGCCGGTTAGCGGGCAGGGGTCAAGGGGGCAGTGCCCCTTGCGGGGTGTGGGGCAGCACCCCATCGAAAAAATAAATTTCCTAAATCTTTTCACCTCTAGTCGACTGCTTTTCAGTCACAAACCCACAGAATTAAGCAGAGCTCAAATCGGAGCTGAAACGAGCCCGAAACGAACAAAAACGGATTGAGCCGCGCGAGTGGCGCTGGGAGGCACGCATCTCGTGCCGCCCAGGAGGCGGCACACATTCCGTGCTGCCGGGAAATGACCATGCCGCCGGTGCGGCATGGAAATCGTGCCGCCCAGGAGGCGGCACGCATGCCGTGCCGCCGGGAAATGACCATGCCGCCTGCATGGCGGCACGCCAGATGTGCCACCCAGACGGCCAGCATGTCAGCCGTGCCATGCCTACCGTCGGTGCCTCGCCGATGTCGTCGTCCATACTGCCGGCACCTCCTTTGTCAGCTCTATAAATAGCAGCCTCCTCCAGCCTCATTTGGCATGACTTGGCACAACTTCCAACACATTCCAATACATTTCAAGCTCATTTGAGGCATTCCAACACATTTCAAAGCAATCCAGATTCCAAGTTTCTTTTAAATCAAAGTGGAGTTGAGATCCGGAGCAAGACTCATTCCATTCGTCAGAAAACCAAGAAAAGCAAAGGTATAATCCCCTTTCTATCTTTAAAATTCTAAATTCAGATCTAGAATTTTCTTTAGGTCTAAAACTGAAAAGATCTAAAAAAACTTATTAATTTAAGGATCAGAATTAAGTTAATAAGCAAATCAACACATTTCTAAAACCCCTCCTTCGCAAGAAGGGAGAACTGCGTGGAATTTGATTCCTATTCAATAGGATACGCAGGCTACCATTATGAAGGGCATCAACTCCAAAAATCTTTTTATCAATACTGTTTTCCTTTTATTTATTCACATTAATCCTTTATTTTGTGATTTTGTTTTCAGTTTATTTTGCTTGGGGAATGTGTGCTTTCCCTAGTACCCATAAGGGCTAGAGTAAAGATCCCCTTTATTCTATTTGTTTTGATATTGTAATAATTAAGTAGGATTTATCTGGCTTATTTATTTATTATTGTCATTCCATCACATCATATTATATATCTGTTCATTCATTATATTTTTTATTCATGCATACACAAAAATTCATTTTTCAAGAGTTATTTTGCATTTCAAGTCAAGCTAAAGAAAATAATATTTTCTTAAATTGTGTAATTACCAAAACCTGATCCCTGAGCCCTCTTTGGTCCCTCGTGGATTAGTGCACTATTCCATTGGGATAAACCAAATTATTTTGGAGTCAATCATGTTGGGTTTTCTTTAATTTTCCCAATTAAAATAAATAAATTAAAGTGGCGACTCACTTTTCAACCTTCAAAATACAAAAATCAATTTTCTGAACTCACAGCGAGTTCCAATCGTGGAGTTTCTCCCGAAGAGCATTTCGATCCCTCGGCGGATCGGATCGGTGCTCGGGCGAGGCCTCACACTAATACTTTGCTTTTGGCATGCAGAGGGTTTTACAAGAATGAAGTTCCATTTTATTAGGACCAAGTGATTGGATTAATTAGGGATTAATTAATCAATTAAAATGATTAATTAACTAATTAATGTGATGAAATTGATGGATGAATTAATTAATTAAAATGATTAATTAATTAATTTGGATGAAGGGTGGATTTTAAAAAAGGATTATTTTGATTATGAAAAAATGATTAATAAATTAATTAAAGAGATTAATTAATTAATTGAGTGATAATTTGAATTTTAAAAAAAGAGTTTTAGTTAATTAAAAAGATTAATTAACTTGATTTGGGTGAGATAATCAATTAGTAAAAGGATTAATTCATTAATTAATTAGAGAGTAGTTAGAGAGAGAAGAAGAAAATGAGCAAATGGATAGCCTATCTACAAGTGCTCAAGGGGTGAAGAAAATGATGGAAATGAGGAGGTATTGTCACGACCTAATTTCTAGGCTGTGACGGTCCTAGAGTTTAGGGAGGCACAAGGTCACCTAAACCCATAGAACCCTATTGAACTTATTATCGTTTAGCATATTCAATTTTATAACCTATCCAATGATCAAAACCCCATTCACTCCTTACCTCTTCCATCTTCACTTTATTCAATCATTTATAGCCATTAAACTTCAATGCCATTTCATAACTATTGATTGGAACATCATTCTTAAGTATTAATAAATACCATCCATAGATTATTACTTACTATCATAAATATGTATATATAGTAATGACTATCATTTGTTTACAATACTCTTTAACACAATATATTTTAATACTAAGCCTTCAAATACTATGGAGTTTTAGATCAATTATCTTCAGAGTAACATAAGCAAAACTCAAAACATAGCAATTTAGTAGAGTAAGTCCTAAGTGGAGAAGCATAGCTCAGAATTTACCTTGCTAATAAGTCACCCTAACCTAAAAAATTTTAAACAATTATGAATGAGAAAAGCTCAATGAGTATATAATAATAACATAATATAGAGGCAATATAAGATATCACTTGGAAAGGTTCAAGATGGCAATAGAGTGATGTTAATCAAAATTAGACATTTTAGTTTTTGAATACTTTTTAGCATAAATAATAATGTCTTGGAAGCAAAAAGATTCCCACATATGAATATTAAAGAGTAGCAGCTTGAGCCTTGCTCACTTATATGCATCACACTACGCAAGGCTAATCAGGCCTTGCGATTAGGCGTTCTTCCTAACAGAAGTTAGGTACTCTCACCTTACCAATGAGAATTTACCAATTGCACAAGGTCTAATGTATTTTCTTACACTCGAGAGGATTTTTACTTAATCATGGGTATCAATGAAAGACACATCCAAGATCTATAATAGGAATTCAAAGGAAAATAGTTTGGCATATCAATCATTCTCATCATTGAGCATAATGTAGAACCAATGTACGAGGCTCATCATGGTCAAATATCATATAAGAAAAATATGGATTTGCAAATGCTCAACAATCAATGGGCAACCACATATTTAATGTCACTTTAAGGTACATTTCAAAGGATGGTAATTTAAGCAATGGTTGCAAGCAGAAAGGCATAATTATATCATATTATTAACTACTCACCTTGAATACCTTTACTCCTATTAATGTTCACTCTTAATTAATTTAGTGTCCTTCACAGTCTTGAGCAATTTTCTTACCTTTGCCTTGATGTTCTACACCCATATCATTTTAATTACAATCAATTGGTAACTAATGATGTTACCAATTTCAACTTATCTATCTTATACTTATTTTATTATTATTCCAACTCATAGTATGGGTGTATCAATAATGTCATATTCATACTTATTCTTATTTCTAATCATTTCCAAGTTAAATTCCTTATTCAATTTCATGAATTCAAGTTTAAATGTCAAAATTCTCAAATTGCTCCATAAACCCTAGAAATTGGGGAAAACTATCAGTTTCCCTCCCAAATCTCAAATTAACCAAGATTCATCAAAATAACACTTAGGCAATCAATTCCCATCAATTATTTTGAATTTGTTCATCCTTAGAACTATAACTTGTTCCATTTAGGTCAAATTTAGGGAAAACCTATATCGATTCTTCAAACTAGTTACAAAAATGTGAAATTAACATAACATTAAATATATATTATCATTCAATTATCAAAATCTAGCATTAGAACACCAAGTTTCCCTTTTAACTAAGTTTATGCCACTAAGATTTTCAAATTTTGAACCAAATTTCCAAAATCATTTTAGCACTTTCAAATCATTTTTCTCCATCTAAAATATCCATAGATGCATTCAATTAGAATTTAGAACACTTTCTTATCAAGTTATTCTTATTGGCCGAATTCACTACTTAGTAGATTTAGGTGACTTTTATGCTTTTTTTTTTGCCTATCTTCACATTAATCCTTTAATTCTCTAGCAAAATCTCTATATTTCACCTAGATCATCCAATATTGCATCTTATACAAGCACACCCTTATGGCCAAATTTATGTATATGGTGTAGAAGAAATTTTATGCAACGAAAATGTTAAAATCATACTTAGAACATAGAAAGGGATGGATGATGAGATTTCTTAGCTTGGGTAGCTTTTATTTGTTAAAGTTCCTTGTTAATGTTAGTGCAAAGAGAGTTTTCTTTTTGTTAATATGAGGCTTATGGTGTAGAGATTTGTAAATAGTTCACATAAGATGAATTAACATATATATATGATCGGTTGGATGGTGAGGATTTGATTGAGCTTAATCCAATGGCTAAGATTTGATTTTAATGAATGGCTATGATCTACTTCATTTGGATGGCTAAGTTTTTATTTAAATTTGTGATGTTCATCATGTGGTGTTGAAATGCTAAAAATGAACCTAGACTAGTATATAGGCAAGATAGGAATTTAATTTACTTTAGGATTTGACTTAGGTCAACTTTTGTGGCTATGTCTACAACATCAATTTCTTTTTGTCTTGGGCCAACTATTCTAGTTCATAAATTTTTTATGTTCACTCACTCTTGGGCCTATGGGCTGGCTATTCCTTATTGGGCTTAGGCCTTTGATGTTCCAAGGCCCATTAACAAGCCCATAAGCCCATTAACATACTTAGAAATTCTCCTTTTAACTTTCTTTCTTTCTTTTCACTTTGACTTTCAAATTTGAGTTCTCTAATTTGACTTTCAAATTTGAGTTCTCTAACTTCTTTATATGCATCATTAGTTATCACATGAATTCTATTTAATTTATTAGAATACAATTAGTCATAATTATGTCATAAATTAAGGTAAACATTGCATTTTAAGTCATAAGATTCCTACCCGATTCCTTATCATTTCTATACTATACTAACATTCAAAAATCTAATCCTTTAGTATCGTTCATAACTAGAATGAACTATGAAATCCTTGGATATTATAGATATTTATAGGAAGATGGTGTGGCAGTAAAAAGACCAAAAAGGCCTGAAAAGTGGACCAAAAAGAGGGGCATTTTTGAAATTTTTAGGCTGGACAGTGGACCACTGGTGCAGATCTATGTAGAGCCTGTGTGGATCTACACATTGTCTGCCTTGTAGACAAGGCACTGATCCATGCGCCTTCAAGCCTTGCAAGACTCCATGTGGTAGATAGGTTTTTTTTTTTTTTTTTTTTTTTTTTTTTTTTTATTTATTTAAGAGATTGATGTTAGTTTATATTGGAAAATCGAGTACTAGGCTAAAATTTTCTTTCGAGGGTGCTACCTTCGAACCCATGCATGCTAACTAGCTATCGAGACCGTGGTACCTACTTTATATAGTGCACTAAATTTAGCAAGTGTTAGGCTGCAGCCGGATGATGGGGTGTAAAATTAAGGGTTCACTGCTACCCTTTCATTAGAATTGTCTTGTGTGTAAGGCAACTCTAATGATAGTGAACCCAGGAGTTTGGTTAGTGTTTAGACATGTTTGGGTGAGAGAAGTAGTTGAAAAATAAAGATGGTAAAAAGAACCACATGATGTTTAAGTAATCATTCCTAAAGATTTTATGGGTGGAATTGATGGATTTGGATAAAAGAGATGGAATAAGGAACTATATAGATATCTAGGTGACTGTTTCTAGACATTTATGGTTGGAATTGACTGATAAATAGAAGTAAGAAAAGGAACCAAAGGGATATTTAGGTTGGGGCTAGATATTTTTGGGTGAATTGATGAATTCAATTAATTCAGATGAAAAAGGCAGGGAAAGGAACCAAAGAGATGCCTAGATTAGACATATCTAGGTGAAAGACTTGGATAGATTTTTGATAAAAAAAAGGTGGAAAAAGAAACCAAAGGGATATCACTGCTCAGACATTTCTAGGTGAAGGATTTGGATTGATGTTCGATAAAAGGTAACAAAAGGGATGTATCACAACCCACTTATTAAGCCATGGCAGTCCTAGGCCATAGGGAGACATAAAGTCACCTAAATACGTAGAATCTCATTTAACTTATAATTCTTTACCATTTACCATGTTGAACCTTATCCCAAGATCAATCTGATTCCCTCTCCTTATTATCCATTACTAGTTTATCATTTTACATATTACCAAATACTTATTTACTAATGCCATTTATGTACTCAACTAGTAAAATTTCTAGATTTGTATTTCATGTCATTATCCAAATGTTCTTAACTTAATACATTATTATAATAGTAATTACAATACATTTAAACCCAATAACATTTTAGTACTAAACCTTTGGTAGCTATAGAGCTCTAATATAATGGTCTTTATAGTCATATAACCAAGATTCACAATAATTTAAATTAGCAAAGCAACTTCCAAGCAAAAGAATAGGGCTTGAAATTTACCTTGCTAACTTGCCAACCTTACTCGAAAAATTTAAACAACTAAGGAATGAGACAAATCTTAGTCAGTACATAATAATACAATATAGGGTGAGTATGTGGATCATTATTAGGATGGGCTCATTGTGACATTAGAGCAATGTTAATCGAAATTGTCATTATGAATCAATTTCTCATTTAACATAGAAACAATATCTTTAGTGGAAATAGTAGATAGAAACAATATCTTTAGTAGAAATAGTAGATAGAAACAATTTCTTTAGTAGAAATACTAATTTCTTGGAAGCAGAATGCTTCCCACACATATAAATTAAAGAGTGGCTGCCTAAACATTGCTCACTCACATGCATCACATTACACAAGACTGATTAGGTCTTATAGTTAAGTGTTCCTACAAGCTTATACCAAGTGCATAAGGTTTGATATTATCCCATATCACAAGTGTATTTCTGCTTATCAATAGCCATTAATAGAAAGGTTCATATAAAATTCACAATAGGGAATTCAATGGAGGATATGCCAATACAAGAATAATTCTCATCAAAGGTCACATTATGAAATCAATATGGAAGGGCTCATAATGGCCAAATGCCATGAAGAAATATCACAACATTTGATAGGCAATTCATGTTTGATAAGAAATTAGGATATTCAAATAAGGATGCTTTAATCAACAATGGTTCATAGAATATGACACATATCATATTATATTATTAAGTACTCATCTTGGACTCTTTTGGTCCTATTTACATTTAACTTTGATACTAGTAGTGCTTCTCACACTCTTGGACAATGTCCTTGTCCTTATCTTTAGATTTAACATATTTGCATTTCAATTACACATTAATCACTCTTTGTTATGTCACTAGTTTAAATTTAGCTTAACTTGTTAATACTTTTATCTTGTTCATTATAGTATTTACTTATTATTTTTGAGGTCAAGACACACTATACATATACTTGTTACTAATTTTTACACTTTCCTTAATTGTTTTTCGAATAGCCAAATGTATTCACTTAAGGAAAGATAATTCCTTTCCTCCCAATTTCACATTTCAACTTCATATTACTCAACTAAAATCAGTTTAAACAATTTCCAATATTAATGAAACTAATTCTACTTTTATCTTCCAATTCCATATTTGAACTTAGTTCAATAAATTTAGGGAAAATCATTTCTACCAATTAAAATTTGAAATTAACATTATACAAATCATGTGGCATTATTTTTAAGCTTAATTCCCACTTCAATTCCATGAATTTAAGTTTAGTTTTCAAAATCTCCAATTTGTCCAGAAATCCTAAAATTTAAGGAAAACCATCAATTTTCTATCAAACCTTAAATTGGTGATAGATTCATTAAATTAATACTTAAACAATCAATTCCCATCAATTAATTGAGATTGAATCACTCTAATTCATAGAATCCCAATTTTTCCAACTTTGGGTAATTTTAGGGAAAACCTATAATTTATTATCAAATCTTCAAATTAATCATTAAAATATGAAATTGGCATAATAAAGAACTCATATGATTAATTAAATATCAAAAGCAAGCATTAGAACATAAGGCCTCTCTTTTAGCTAAGTTTATGACTTCAAAATTTTAAAGTCTTAAACCAAGCCTCCATAATTCATTTTAATACTTCTAAACCATTTTCTTTCTCCCAAAATAACCATAAATACTTTCAAATATAATTTAGAATACTTCCTTCACAATTTCATTAAAGTGGTCGAACTATGCTTCTTAGTGCACTTAGATGAGTTTCATGCTTTTCTTGTTTATTTTCTCATGTTAAACCCTTAGTTTTCAAGCCCAAATCTCATATTTTTTAACTAACATACAAGACAAACATTTCAAAATTTTTCTTTACTTTGGCCGAACCATATAGATGAAAAATGGAAATTTTATGCAACTATTACACTAAAGTCATGCTTATAACACATAAAGGAAGAGATGGGCATAATTTCTTATCTTGGAAAGCCTTAATTTGGTATTCCTAAGTGATGGCTATGTTGAGAGATTTTTCCTTTGGAGATAGTTATATTTTTGGTGAGATTTTACATAAAATGGTGAGAAATGAACATCTTTTCTATTTATATATGAAAGAATGGATGATGGTGATTTAAACACACCATTTCAATAGCTAAGTTTAATTACAATGGATGGCTATGATTTAATCAAATTGGATAGCTAGAATCTTGCCTAGGTTGATGATGCATATGGTGTGGAAAGAGAAAAAATGAATGTAGACTTTGGTGTTAGAAAGGTGAGAATTCAAGTTGGAAAAGGATTTGTCTTAGTAAAAAATGGTGGCTTCCAAGTCAAATTTAGTGGCTAGCTTTTCTTACATCAATTTTATCTTGGCTAACCATTTCTAACTTTAGAAAAATTTTATCTTTAGTCATCTATGAGCCTTATGGGCCAGCTATCTATTAGGCTTAGACCTTAGAGTCCAAAAGCTTATTAACAAATCCTTATATGCACATTTCTTACTTAGTAACTTAATAAGATTTTACATTTCTTTACTTTCACTTTGGTATACATATTTTTACTTTCTAATTTAACTACACACTCTAAAAATTACTAGATAAATTTTATTCACTTTATAATGCACATTTACTAGCCCTTTAATAGCATTGTTCCAATAAGTAGATCATGTAGGCTTACTAGGTCAAACTAAGTTTGACTTCTATTTTGCCATTGTAGCTTTGATTAGAATTAACTTCTCATTTCACTGTTATTATCTCTAATGATTTAGGTATTATACTTATACCCATTCACTACCACTATAAAGTCACATTTCAAATAAATAATTAACGTAGTCACATTAAGTCAAACTCGGTTTGACTTTCGTTTTACTATTAAGATGCTTATCAAAATTGATTTCTTCTTTTTCTCATTCATTATCACATTATTTATTAAAATTACTTCTTATGATATTCCTGTAATTCTTAATATGCTAGAAATGCTTTGAATGGTACAGTAGATGAACATTATAGTGTCACTATTACTGACTCTAATAGGTTAGGGAAATCTTGGGTATTATAGGATGTCAGTGTTTAGACATTTATGGGTAAAGGATTATGATGGATGTTCAATAAAAGGGATGGAAAAGGGAACCACCTTTACATCTAAGTAAAAATCTAGACATTTTTGGGTAGAGGACAGGATTGATTTAAAGGGACCATGGGGATGCCTAAGTGACTGTTACTAGACATTTATGGGTGAAAATGATTTTGCTAAAAAACGGCAAGACAAATAACCATAGGGATGTCTAGATGATGTATCTAAACATTTACCAGTGAATTAATTAATAAAGGAAGATGCCCCAGATGTCTTTGGGGAGGCTTTTGGTGATTGGGATAAAAGAGATATCCCCTAACATCTCGGTCAGTAATGTTGATGGCCTCAATCTTGATTTGGAAAGTTTGTTTGATTAATGATCCCAATTCTGGTTCAAAAAGTCTATTGTTGATGATCCCAGTCTTGGTTCGAAAAGTCTATTTGGTTGATGATGCCTGTCTTGGTTCGAGAAGTCTATTTGGTTGATGATCCCAATCTTGGTTCAGAAAGTCTGTTTAGTTTATGATCCCTATTTTGGTTCAGGATGTATGTTTAGTTGATGATTCTTATTTTAGTTCAGGAAATCTATTTGGTAGATGATCCTAGTCTTGGTTGGGGAAGTCTGTTTGATTGATGATCCCTATTTTGGTTTAAGAAGTCTATTTGGTTGATGATCGATGTCTTGGCTTGAGAAATTTTAAGAAGATCTTGGTAGTGCTAAAGAAACTTGGGCTTTTGAAGGTAAAGGATTGGGCATTTTGGAATGTTTGAAGAGACTTTATTGGGATTTAAGGGATTTTAAAAGTCATGCTTCTTCATTTAAATTTTGCAAGATTACCACAGGACTTAATGGGTCTTTCGAAGTGAGAGGGGTTCGTTTGGCTTGATGCAATGAGCATTTGATTTATGCATCACTAAAAAGGTCAAGGTCATTTAGCTACTTTGATTAACTTGACAATTTTGAAGGTAATGCCTCTGATGAGGAATAAAGGCAATAATGAGTTAGAGGGTATTTTCTTTATGAGATATTTCCTTTTGACTTTTTGAAAATATTTAGAGAAAATGAAGGTGATATACCTAGATGGGACCTACTTTTTTTCTTTTTTTTTTTTTACTTTCAAAAATGATCCTTAGTAAAAATGATTTTTACTTTCTCCTATAGATCATCTTGGATTATGCTTGCCAAACTTATAGGGTGGTCCATCAGATGGAATGTGACTATTTGTTAGATGGAGGTGACAATCTTCAATTTCTCGATTCAGCTTGGTGAATAACATTTGGATATAAAGGAGGAGAGGTCATTATCTTAGTGTATGCATGAGGGTGTATGTTTATAGATGGTTGCATAGATGTTGAAGCATAGATGATGCATGTTTTTGTATATATGCTTTGGGATTCATGGACACTTTATTTAAATTTTGCACTATAGATGATTCATGCGCCATAGATGATTTGTGATGATGTATGTAATAGATGAATGTATGGATGTACGTGGCTGGATTTACAGGTTTGCTTTATGTATGTCATGAATGTAATTTGCATGCAATGCTGAATCTTAAAAGTGGCCTGTCGGTTATGAGATGATTATTTTGAATTTTTTTTGGTGGATTCCTAAAGCTGTCCTAGGAAAGTATGACAATCTTGTGATGTTTTTAAGTGATGACAATGATGGATAATTTAGATCCTAAGCAAAATGGCATTTATGTAAGCTAGTTGAGGCCTCGCCCAAGCACTAGTCCGATCTACTAAAGGAATCAAAATGATCATTTGGGAAAGAACTCATAGGGAAACCCTCGGGCTTATCTTTGATATATTTGAAAATTGTTTCTTAGAGTTGCCACCTTAATTTATTTTTGTTTAGCAAAATATAAGGGAAAAAACCCATAAGGATTGGTAGTGCAGTAGGGCTTCTGTGGCAATGTCGCAGAATGCTATGTGGCCTTGTGAGCAGCCAACCTTGTTTTGGCCTATTTCACTCGTTTTCACTTGTTCTCACTCATTTCTCGTCCATTTTTTGCAATTCTAGTTGTGTTACTCAATCTCAAATGATTTGAAAGGATTTAAATATCAAAAAGACATGTTTTGGTTTTCCCAGTTTTCTCATTTTGAGAGTTTTTGGCTTCTAAAGATTTGTTTGCTGAGTCTAAGTGCTTCTAAGGTTCAAACACATACTGGAGGGTGTAAAATTAAAGGTTCATAGCTGCCCCCCATTAAAATTGTCTTTGTTCTAAAAGGCAATTTTGATGATAGTGAACTTGAGAATAAGAGATAGTAAAAGAAACCAAATTAATGTCTAGATCAGAGTTTAGACATTTGGGTGAAAGATGCGGTAGAATTTTAAGGAAAATGCCCCTAGTATAGTTAGGAGATCTAGTAGTTGGTAGTATTTAGTAGTTGTCCTTTTTGGTAGGAGCTAAAAGTGATGTTCCCATCTAGTAGGAATGATGATCATATCTAATAGGAAAGAAGGCGACCTTCTCTGGTAGAAATAAACAAAATGGTGATCTTGTCTCATAGGAATGACGATCCTATCTGAGTAAAAAAGAAGTCTACCATGTCCGGTAGGAATTGATAAAGTGGTGATCTATCTACTAGGAATAAAAGTGACCTTATCTAGTAGGAATTGACAAAGTGGTGATCCTATTTGGCAAGAATTGAAAAAGTGGTGATCCTATCTGGTTGGATAAAAAAGGTGACCATCTTATTTAATAAGAATAATAAACATGACTGCCTTGTCTGGTAGGAACAATAAAAGTAATGGTCCTTTCTAGTAGGAATGAAAAGTGTCGATCCTGTTTAGTAAGATAAAAAAAGATGACCATCCTGTCTAGTAGAAATAGTAAAGAAAATTGTCCTATCTAGTAGGAATAGTGAAAGTAATGGTCCTTTTTGGTAGGAATGAAAAGTGATGATCTTGTTTGGAATGATAAAAAAATGACCATCATGTTTGGTAGGAATGGTAAAGATAACTATCTTATCTGGTATGAATAGTAAAAGTAATGGTCCTTTCTAGTAAGAATGAAAAGTGACAATCCTATTTAGTAGGATAAAAAAGATGACAATCCTATATGGTAAGAATGGTAAAGATAAGAATGGTAAAGATAACTATCCTGTCTAATAGGAATAGTAAAAGTAATGATCCTTTTTAGTAGGAATGAAAAGTGATGATCTTGTCTGGTAGGATAAAAAAAATGACCATCTTGTCTAGTAAGAATAGTAAATATAACTGTCCTGTCTAGTAGAAATAGTAAAAATAATGATCCTGATATTGAGATTGACTTTTCCAAAAAGATTGATTCAGATTGATCGGAGTGATGATTTGTCTTACTTCGAGAGTTTGACGATCCATTTTTTATTCATGAGCCTGTTTAATGCAAAAATCTAGATAATTATGTAATGATTGGATAACTTGAACCTGTAAAGGGTCAGCATGATATAAAAGTGTTGATCTTTGGGAGAAAGATGCCCCCATTTCAGAAAGGTGAATATTTGGAAGGAAGGTGCCCCTAATAAAGGAAAGTGGTTTGGTCATTTAGTTTTTGGTTGATTAGTTAGCCCAGAAGGGCATATCAAGTATAAGGCTGGTTGGTCAATAGTTATCAATTTGACCTAAGAAGAAGTCATTATAGGAGGTTAAGCAAGGTGTGGTATTGGAAAAGATCGGGTTGTTCAATTTAAATGACTTAGATAAATCTGACTTTAGAGAAAATTTGGTTTAAGGCTGCATTAGAGAGCTTGATAAGGAGGGTCAGGTCTTTAGAGGTGATTAAGGTGGAAGGTTAAGGGAAGGTTAGCTTATGGGACTTGTCCTTAGAAAAGTTCACGTGGAAGCCTTAGTCAGGTCAAGCACTTCAGCTTGGTTAGGTTTAGAAGGCTCAATCAGGTTATGACTTAGGGAGTTCATTTGGAAGGCTTGGTCAAGTTTTGCTTTAGGACTAAGCTAGGATGCTAGACTTTGTAGGAGGTCAAATTGGGAGGCTAATTCTAGCTTAAAGGAAAGCTCAAGTGAGGAAACTAGCTGGGGATGGTCTTTATAAATAAAGGCTTTTTAGGAGTGGGCTTCATGGTGAAAGCTTTCAGGCTTAGGCTTCATGGTAAAGGCTATTTGGTTAAGGTTTCATGGTAAAGGCTTCTTGGTTTAGGCTTCGTGGCAAAGGCTTCTTAGTTTGGGCTTTATGGTGAAGGCTTCTTGCTTTGAGCTTCATAATGAATGCTTTTGGGAATGGGCTTTATAGTAAAGGCTTCATGGTGAAGGCTCTTTAATTTTGGGTTTCGAGCTTTGAGGATAGTTTATTAGCTTAGGTTTTTCCATAAGGGTGTTTTGGATGGTTGGCTTTAGCTCAGATATAGTGGTAAAAGTTTTGGTTATAAAGATTCTGCAGGCTTATGGATATGGGCTTACCCTTTCTCATGGTTGCATTAGATTTTCAATGCCTATCAAACGGTTGGCAAGGCTTAACTTGATTGGACTTTATGGGTAATGTAATTTGCCAATAAGGCTTGGTCTTTTCAAGGATAATGAGATTTTGCCAAAGAGACATGGAATGACTTGATTTTGAGTGGTTTGAGCCCTTCTTAAATTTTGCAAGATATGACTTGATTTTGGTTGTGCTAAAGAAAACTGGCTTTAAGGATGATGAGTCTTAAAAGACTTAAGATCTTTGGTTCTACCCATGGGCTTAGCCTTTAGAAGATGATAAGACTTTGCCAAGGAAAGGGTGGTGTGAGGCTTGAGTTATAAGGTTTAAGCATGAAAGAATGGTATAATTTTTCCAATAAGGCTTGGAATGGTACATTATGAAGTTTGGGAATGGTTAAAGGTGGGTTGGAAATTCTGATAATGATTAGGGAGGTTGTATAACTTTGTTATTTGTAGCATAATTCATGGAAAAGAACAAGCCAAGCTAATCTTGTCATTTTGAGATTAAAGAGACATTTGGGGTGAAATTCTATTGGCTTGAACATAAATGACATACTCGCTGAAAGGAAGTGCCCTAGGGAGTGGCTAAAGGACTGGTGAGAAGAGGCAACTTGGAGATCATGCTCCTAATGAGAGATAGGAACATGATAGACTGGTAATGAGAGAGATTATGCCTAAGCTATTTAAGCTGAGCGACAAGATGAATTGATAGAAAAATGATGATGATATAAAAAGATATGCCCCCAATATGAGATAAGGGCATAAAAGATAATATCACTTTAAAGAATGAGCCTCTAATAAGGAAGGATGACTTTGGAATACATAAGATGAGATAGATTAATTGAAGATGATTAGACAATTTTAGATATAAAGGAAGATGATTGGGATGAGCTTTCTCTCTCTTTTTCTTTCTTTTTCTTCTTTTTCTTAGCTCTAACTTCTACTTAAACCGCCCTTTTGGGTTTTCAACTCAGTGAACTTGAATTAATGAAATTTATGAGAAAACATTCCACCATAATTTGCTGCTTTTCTTCACTTTGAAGGGCTCTAACCTTTTGAATTTTGGATTTGACAAACTTGTTGCCCCTTGTTGAAGTGTATTGTTTAATTACACAAAGTGCAATGGGCAATTACATTGAATTATTTTTTTGTGCTTCAACAGTTTGATGATAGGTCTATTTCTTAACATTCTTAAAGCGATTGTTAATGGCACCTTATGTGCTAGCTGTGGTGGATTTAATTGACTGTTCATTTCTCTTTTCCTCTTTCTCTTTTTTTTTTCCTTTATTTTTTTTTCTATTTTTTTTCAAAGCTCATCCATGTTTAAAATAAGAAAGACAAATGCACAAATAATTTAAAAAAATATGGATATTCTATTATAATGGAAAATTTTATTATAAGATAACAAAAAGGGAATGACATGATCGATGAAAACATACACAAAAAAGAAAATAAGATGACAGAATCGTACTCAAATTTAGACTCAGACTTTGAAATTTAGACTCAAACTCAAACTCAGACTTGGAATTCAATCTTAGACAGATCATATTAGCTGAACTTAAACTCTTTCATGTCATGCCACTTGGGACTAAGGCAAAATGGGCTTGAATTCGGCTTAGCCTTTTTGGTTGAAATGATGCACTTTGGATGCAATTTTTAAGCTTTGATGTAGATAGAACTAAAGCTTTGAAAGTGGGTAGGTATTAGGTTAACAAGTGGACTTAATAGGTCAAAAGTAGGTTTTTAACAAGGATGTCCACTTGCTCTCTTACTCTATTGGTTTGTTTATCATTTGAGCATATTTAGCCCTCTACCTTGTAAGGAACATGGAGAAGGTCTCCTCTAAAAGTTGCTTAGTAGTTTCTAAGTCACACTTAGTGACGTCCATTTCACCATTGTAATGATACTACTTGACAAAGGCATGACAAATATCATCCCACATCCTTTTTTGGCTCTTATATAGCGAAAGGAACCATCTTCTAGTAGCACCAGTTAGTGATTGTTGGAGCTTATCACTAATTCCCAAAAGTTTCATTATCCCTATATATATATATTTAGATGGGCCTTGGGGCATGTAGTTCCATTAAATCTCTCTAGTTTAGGCATTTTGAATTTAGGAGGAAGCTTGGCATTAAGGAATAAGGTTAAACTATCCATGTCAATTAGATCACTGTGGTGCTTTAGGGATTTGATGGTTTTCTTCATGGCTTCAAGTTTCTCTATGATCATTCTAATGTCTAGATAAGAGAAAGCTTCACCACCTTGGTTTAGATATGAGTCGGCTTAGTTCAAACTAAGGCTAGGGTTTGTTTGGTTTAGGGTTAGGTTTAAGTTAGTTTAGTTAAGGATGGCTTGGTTAATCATAGCTCAAACTTCTTCAATGATGAGTTGCCTTTGTTCTTCAATTTGGGCTTATTCAGCAGCTAGGATAGCTTGGAAATGCTCTTTTTGCTTTTTAAAGAGTTTGGTCCTAAGTGCAATCAGGAAAGCCATGTCAAGCAGATTGGCCATTGGTACCTTCAAATCAAAGCAATAAGGAAAATGACGGATATGGAATAGAAAAGATGATGTAGATCCTAAGGGAAAAGGCTTCCCTATTATGTCATAGGCTAACCATTTTTTTAGGCTTAAGGTATGATGGGGCAAATGTTTTGGGCTTAAGGTAGTAGACTAGACCAAAGGTATTAGGTTTAGAGTAGCATGTTAGGCTAAAGTTGTTGGATTTAAAGGCAATAAGCTAGTTTTGAAGGTAATAGGCCATAGGTGTTGGGTTAGTGGGTTTGATTTTGAACAAGGGATAGGACCAAGATAATGATTTTGGTATAGAGAACCTAAGGTGTCTATTTTTTTTTAGATAAGGATAGGGGCTATGCATTAGGCTTATGGTTAGATATAGGTTTTTAGGATTGGATATGGGTCTTAAGGTTATAGATTTATGGCTTAAGGTCCAAAGGTTTAAGGAGGTTTAGGTATACATTTGAGTTGTGAGGTTTGAGTGTTTGGTGTTTAAAGTAAGGCTAGGGTGAGGTGTTTAAGGTATGTGGTTAAGGTGATGGTGTTTAAGATAAAGGCTAGAGTAAGGTGTTTAAGATCAAAGGTCAGGGTAATGGTTTTAGGTTTTTAGGGGCAAAGGTGATTGGGATAGAAATAAGTGTTTTAAGGTTTAGGAGTGAAGGTGTTTAGATGGAGGCGATAGTGTCTAGGATTTAGGGGAAAAGGTGCTTAGGTCAAAGGCTAAAGTAAAAGGATAATGGTGTTTAGGTCAAAGGTTTAGGGTAGTGATCTAAAGGTTATTAGATAAGGTGATGGGGTATAGGTGAGAGTGTTTATAAGGGAGGTGTTTGAATGAAGGTAAGAATGTTTGACCCTTCTTTGGTTTAAGGTTCAACCTAGACTTGAGATGAATGCATGTTTATACAATATGATTGCATGATATGCATGGGGAAAACATTTCATGAGAATGTAAAGATACAAGGTTTCAACTATGGTAAATATAATCTAAGGTTAATATTTATGTTCATTGTATGAAAGGGTAAGGGTGGCTCGGTTTGGACACCCATCACACTAGAGCAGTGATATACCTAACCACAGGTGAGTCAAGGAGTCTCGTAAGGGTCCAACGATATGTGCATACTAGTTACACCTTTGAAAGGATCAAAAGATTCATCACGAGGTGGGTGATTTTATTATTAGTGTATAGACCCAATGAGGGTTACCCACTTGATACTACTCACTATCCATTATTTTCTTAAAACTAGGTTAAACAGCAAAGAGCCTATATAAGTGATGTATGCAAAGTCACAATTTTATTAAAAGGCAAACTCTTTTTAAACCAATTATTTTTCCTTTATTAAAAAAAAGCATGTCCCTAGTGGAGTCTATGAATCATTAATTTTGCACCCTCCAAATTGCATTTGAAATTTAGAGGTGTTTACGTATGGTAAATAGACCTCTAAAAGCCAAAATTGAAAAATCAAGAAACAAAGAACCAAAACCTATCGCTTTGTGCTTTGAACCACCCTTAGATCATCTATGATTGAATAACAAACACAATGCAACTAAAATTGTGAAAAACGGACAAGAAACGAGTGAAAATAGGCTAAAATTACAAAAAGGGAGAAGTTATGCTAGCAGCCGCTAAAGATATAATAGCTACCTCCACTGGACTCACGGCTCCTGCTAAAACATCTGTCACTACTGCAGGCTTCTGTGGGACAGCAGATGTATCTTTCCTTTTTCTCTAATTTTTCTTCATTTTGTGCAATTGTCCCATATCGAAAGTACATGAATATTTCCCTTAACCTTTCTCCTATATATAAGGGTCCTCCTGCTCCTTTTGGATCACCTATTAAGCTCTTAACCTCTTGGTTTGCTTGATTAGCCTTTACATTAAGCGAACCATCTTTATAAGTTTAGTCCAAAAGGAATAAACTTTTTAGTTTAAAATTTTATTTGGGTGGTCGTTCTGTAGTACTCTCCTCAAATCAGTCCGAGGAACCCCTAATAATGCAGTTCAAGTTGCTTTTTAAAGGTTGTCGCTCCGCCGAGCCAAGAAGGTGGAATTGTGATTAGGCCATCTGCTTCATCTGCCATACGTCCCCAAGCCTTATCTTTGTTAGGTATTTATTTTCTTATTTTTTATTTATGATTTTCTTATTTCCTTTTTTTTTTTTAATTTTTGTTTTGTTTTGTTTTAATTTTCTTTTGCTTTATATTGTTTGTTTGTTTTGTTATTTTTCCTTAGGATTGCTTATATTGTTCTTTTCATTTATTATTTCTTTGCTTTGCATGTTTTATTATTTTTCTTTCATTATTTTAAGGCATGTTGATTAGAATTTGATTTAATTAACTTGGTAAGTGATTTGAATTGGTGCATCTATTTGTTAATTAAAATCTGACCTAATTAACAACTTGGTAATCAATCTAATTTAATCGATCAACCTACCTTTCAATCAATGAACTGAAACATGATAAAATGACTAGGCTAAACTAACCCCTTTGCAAGAAGGGCGAACTATGTGGATTTTGATTTCCATTCAAAGGGATACATATGCTTGCTTGTTTAAAGAATCAAATCCAATTTAAATAAGAAATAATCATTCTCTTGTATATTTTTTTTATTAGTTCTTTTCTTCGTGATATTTGCTTTTAGTTTGTTTTCTTTGTTATGATGTTGGTTTTGTTCCTCTTTTTCTTTATTTGTTCCTTTGGAATTATTTTAGGGAATGTGTGACTTCCCTAGAACCAATAAGGGTTAGAGGAAGTATCTCCTATTTTAATTTTGAATTGTAAGTTTAATTCCTTTACTTTATTGCTTTACTTTTTCGCTTTGAATGAATGTTTATTCATTTGTTCATTCATGAATTATATAATTGTTCATGTATTATGTAAACTGTTCATGAATTTATTTTAAGTCATTTTATATTAAAAATGCCAAACTGATTTTCTTAAAATAAACTGAAAACCTAGTCCTTGAATCCTCTTTGGTTTTGAGGCTAGTGATCTTTTCTTTTAGGATATTAATTGGAGTCAATTTGGATTTTTCCCTTAATCTTTTTCCAAAAAAAATAAAATTAAGGTAATGATTCTTTTTAAAATCAACCTATCTGAACCCAAGGGTTTTATCATGAGTTCAAACCTAAATGAGCATTTTGATTCCTCTTAGCGTATCGAAGCACTTGCGAGGCCTCACAGCTGGCGACTTCACTAGGGACCACCTTCTTTTTTATAAAAGAAATAAGAGGACCACCAATTGGTTTAAATCAAAGTTTGGCACTTTTAATACGAAAATGGCTTTCAAGCATCATTGCATAGGCTCCTTGCCTTCCAACCTATATTTCTTAGGAAAACAATAGATAGAAAGTAACGTCAAGCGGGTAACCCTCCTTGGGTCTATTCACCGATAATGAAATCATCCACCCTGCGATGGATCCTTTGATCCTTTCAAAGGTGTAATGCATATGCACTTACTGTTGGACCCAATAAGGCTCTTTAACTCACATGTGGTTAGGTATATTGCTGCTTTAGTGTGACAGGTACCTAAACAGCGCCACCCTTACCATTAATGAACCTAGATCTTGACCTTATGTTGCATGTACCAGAATTAAAACCTTACATCTTTGCATTCTCATGAAATATTTTCCTTATTCATATCATGTATTCGTTTGTATAACAAAACATGCATTCATCTCTAATCTAGGTCATATCTTGAATAGAAGAAAGGTCCGATACTCACTTTTCACTTTTATCCAAACACCTTCACTTCTAAACCTTACACACTCTCACCTTTATCCTAATCACCTTTGCCTTTATAAACCTTAAGCCATCATCTTAAACCTTCTCCCATTACCTTAAACTTTAACCTCAAAACATCTCGCCCTAACTTTACCCCCTATAATCCTTAGCTAAACACTGACTTGGCTTCACCCTTAAGCCTATGAACTAGTACATTTAATCCCAATTACCCAAAGTTAAAATTTGACTAGCCCTCTTAGCTAAATACTGACCTGGCTAACATCATATACCTCTACCCTCTTTTTACCCATACCCTATCAACCTAGCCATAAGACACCATCATCCATTACCCATAAGACCAACATCCTTGGCCCATTACCTTCAAAACCAATCCATTACCCAATGCCTATAGCCTATACCTAAACCATCAAAACCTAAGACGCTGCCTTAAGCCCAGTACCTTTGGGTTAATACACTACCCTAAGTCCAATACCTTTGGTTCAACCTGATACCTTAAGCTTGAGACATTGACCTATGCAGCATTAGGAAATCATCAAAAGCCCAAATGTAGTCAGCTCATAACATCAAAAGGAATCTTTTTCCTCAAAAGTTTGCATGCCCATCTTTCCCAAACACTTACTTTATTCTTTGACTTGGTTTTTAAGGTACCAATGGCAAGCCTGACTGACATGGAAGCCCTAACCAACCTACTCAAGAAGTAAGAAGAGAACCTTCAAGCTATTCTCATCTCCGCCCTAGACGCTCAACAACCCAATTTCAATAAGGCTTTAGATAGCCAATAATCCAGTTTTAATAATTCCTAATCCATCTTACCTTTGCTTTCATTAATGCTTTGAGTTTCTAATGCTAACTCATCATCGTTGAAGTGAGAGGAATGCTGAACCAAGCTAAGCCCATCAATGCTACACCTACCATTGACATGACTCATAATTTTACATCCTCAATATCAAACACCAATGCCATTCTATTCTCAGCCATGCCATCAATCTTAGATACTAACCTTGTCTCTTCTTTGAATCCTTTTCAAAGTAAGGAAAACCCCACCTCTTCTGCTATTAAAAGACCTTTGAACCTCAACATCGATGAATTAGAGCAAACCCCCATAATGGAAAAAAGGCACAAGAAGAGCAATACCTCCACTCTACTTGCCTCTATTGAATGGAAGGATATGGACACCTACACTCCCCTTATTGATGTCGAGTGGGAGAGTATAGAGGCAGTGTCACATCCTAACTTCGGAGACATGACGATCCTAGAACATAGGGAGACATAAGGTCACCCACACCCATAGAACCCACTTATACTTATACAAATACTACCTAGGATCATACCAAAACCTCTTACATTAACTTAAATAAACCCTTTTTTTTTTAAACCTTAAGTTGCAGAAACATAGTTAAAATATACTTTAAACATAATCCATAAGGAAATAATATTTAGAATCGAATTAAGACCTCAAAAGATAACATTTCAAAATAAACAACCAAAAATAAATATTCCTGTAGCATTTAAGGATAACTCTTTATAACATATTAAACTAATTATCTTGGACAAGGAATTCCCCAAGCGAAGTAGGATGCTTGAGCCATTGCCTTGCCTCCTCATACTACTCACCTGGAACCACACAAAGAAAAAGGGGTGAGATAGATTATCTCAATAAGTAAAAAATATGACACATACAATAACATATATCCCTTTTTAAAAAAGGAAACTCATAGCTTATAACACATAGTTCATGTTTTACAATTCATGAATCAAAGTTCGCAATTTAACAAGGTTTGGAGAAAATCATACTTATTACTTGTGAGTGAAGACTCTTGCTCAATTCATTCTTGAGTGAAGACACTGCTCAGTTCACTCGAATTTACATAAGTGAGTGAAGACACTTGCTCAATTCACTTTTGAGTGAGACACTACTTAATTCACTCAAATTTACATAAGTGAGTGAAGACTCTTGCTCGATTCACTCATGAGTAAAGACACTACTCAATTCACTCAAATTTAGATAAGTGAGTGAAGACTCTTGCTCAATTCACTCGTATTTATGGTAATCACTTATAACAATAGCACTTAAAAATAAGCAATAACATGTATCACAATAGTAATAGCAATTTAGCTTATTGAACAAAAGATAAATAACAGTATGGTTCCAGAAAGAAAGTAAGGCAATAAATCACAAAAGTACTTTATTGTCATTAAATAATCAAATAGATTTGGACCAAATGTCTTTTGGCAATCTAAGCTTACAAAGAAATCATTTAGTCATAATAAAAAAATAGAAAAGAACTTAGGTTTCAGGATATCAAAGGTTCACATAACATGATAACTTATACTTGTAACTGGAAACATAATGTTTACTGACACTTGTAACATGAACATGACATTTACTCACCTTGTGGCTCCTTCGCTCCTAGTATATGTAGCCCTTTTGAACCTCTAAAAGTCATCAAGCTCTAACATAATATGTAATTCAATACTTAGTATTTATTTAATCATGATACTATCCTATCCCGTAACTACTCCATGCACATATAACATTCATATACATTTAAAGTTGCACATATAAGTGCACTCATCATTCATATATAACATGTTGACTTTTAAAAGTCTCGTACACTTAGCCTTTATAGGCCCATATGAAAACACATTACAATCATGTAAATACCTTTCTAAGGTCAACACAATATCATTATCTTAATATCAATTCACTTCAGCAATCAACTTAGTACACTTAACATTTTCATACGTGTCAATTTATCAATAGCCTTTCAAGTGTCATGCTTAACCCTTATGATCCATTCATTCAATTAATCTCTTCATAAATTCAAGATCATTAATTCATTATTAACTCATCATAACATCTATTTCCATATTTCCCAATCACATTCACATTCTTATCATAACTTAAGGTTAATATACATTAAGTATACCAAAGTGCCTTTAAGCTTGTCTAGGGTTATAACTTCAACTAACATGCAATTTTATCATTTATTATACATACATACATGTCAATAATTATCAAAATACATTGCATAAAAATTATAAACATTGGGATAAAAATCCCATGGTAGGCCAAATACATTATCAAGGGAAAAATTAAATTTTTCTTACTTTTCTTCTATTATAGTAATATGTAAAAACATGGTTTGAACCAATATTTTTTATGTAATCAAAACAAAAATCATTTTAAAACATATACATGTAGGAATTGGCTCACATATATATTCATATGCATGAAAATTTCTAACTTTAAGTTTTAGGATGAAAAACCATGAGTTTTCTTGTTTTTGGTATTTTTCGGTCATTACAGCAATATGTAAACAAGTGGTTTTAACCATTATTTTTCATTCAATTATAGAAGATATCAGTTTAGAACATCCATATGTATGAATTGGCAGCCATTGATCATAATTATGCATGAAAATTCCAAGTTTCAAGGTTTAGGGTGAAAATCATGAGTTTTCAAGCTTTTCGCACTTTCCATTCATTACAGCGATATGCAAACACATGATTTAAATCGTTATTTCTCACCCAAACAAAACAAATATCAGATTAGAATCCATCCATATACAAATTGGCAGCCACATGTGCGAATAATCATAGAATTTTCCAACTTCTAAGTTCTAGCACAAAAACCTTGAATTCCTTTATTTTCTGAAACTTTTCGGTCATTACAGTAATATGTAAAAATATGATTTAATCCAATATTTGTCATTAAAACACATCAAAAATTAGTTAAAAATTTAATGATGTAGAAATCACCCCTTGGCATGGTCTATGCATAAAAATTTCAATTTTGAATTACAAAATTCACCTTTGGAGAAATTGCGTAGATAGGTTGGTGCTTTCGGTAGAAAAATTAATTTTTCTCTCAAGAAATCACCTAGCCTAAATTTTATTAGTAAAAATCAGTAAATATTCAGTTCAAAATAATTTTCCCAAGATTAGTTTCATAAAAATCAAATAGCAAATTGAAAGGAAAAGGAAAACTTATGAAACGGTCGCGAAATCATAAGTTTGAAAGAATTTTTATGAATTTCAATGGAGAGAAATATTTTAAGAGAATTTTTCTGCTAAAATAATGAAATAATAGAATGGTGGCTGCTGGAATCAAGGGCTGGCAGAAATTCAGGTTAAATATTAGGGTTTTGGGTGAAATTTCCAAGATTACCCTTAATGAGTTAGATTAGGAGTGTTTTAGTGTAGTGGACTTTTGGGTATTTAGGCTTTTTAATTAATTTAGGATTGATTATAAATAATTAAAAATAAAATATTTTTCTTATTATTTAATATAAAATCTCCCCTAAAACATTTATTTAAAAATTATTTTATAATACTCATAAAATTATTTTTATGCTTAAAAATTATCTTTTTGCATGAAAATTCATTTTACGAAAAATAAATTATTTCATGCTAATGCATTTTATTCAAATTATTTATTTCATAATAATAATTCATATTAGGCATATTAAAATTAATTTAACATGCCCCAAACTCATAAATCACGTCACGCATGAATTTTTATATAGTCACACAATTTGTCACAATAACCCTAAATTCAAATAATTTGTCACTAAAACTCTTAGGGTAGATGTGCATTGTTACAGGTAGCTTCCATGACCAGCAAGCGACCCTTGAAATCTCAATGAAGGACTTTCATAGATTTGGGAGTTCCATTAGTAGTTGTTTATAAGAAGGCTTTGGAGGCGAAAATGGTAAAACTTATGGAACTAAGAGTCCCCCCTAATTCCTTACCAAAGAGTTACCACCCTAATGAGTATTGTGAATATCATCAAGGAGCGGGGCACCAAATCAATGCATGCAAAGCTTTAAAACATAGAATCTAGGATTTGATTAATAGTGGTGACATCATCCCTCCTAAAGCAAAACCCAATACCCTAATTCGACCTTAAGTGGCATAACATGGAAGAGTTCAAGCCTAGCTAATATGACTTGTCTAAGGTTGAAATCCAAATCTAAGTTTGAGTCTGAGCCTAAGCCTCAAAGTCTGAGTCTAAGTTTGAGTTAGAGTCTATCATTTTATTTTATTTTATTTTGTCGACCATGTCAGTCTTTTTTATTATCTTATAATAAAGTTTCCTTTATAGTAATGTATCTATATTTTTTTTCCATTATTTATGCATTAACTTTCTTATCTTCCTTGATTTAGTTTGACACAGATGAGCTTAAAAAAAAGAAAAAAAAAAAGAAAGACAAGAAAAAGAAAATGAAGAAAAAAAGAAAAAAAAAGAGAAAAAAAAGAAAATAAGGAAAAAAGAGGAAAAGAGAGATGAACGAACAATCAATTAAGTCTACCACAATCAACATAAATCAAAATTTGAGGTGTCTACATTCTCTTAAATCAACAATCGCTTTACCAGCTCCTAATCAAAGAAGATCAAGTAATGGACCTCTCTTCAAACAATTGAAGCATAAAGGGCAAATCAAATGGAATTATCTATTGCACATCGGGTAATCAAACAATGCACCTCAATAAGGGGCAATAAGTTCAAAGAAGACCTTGGTTAAATCCAAAATTCAAGGGTCAGAGCCCCTCAAAGAAAAGCAACAAATCATGGTGGAATATTTTCTCTCAAATTTCATTAATATAAGCTCGCTAAGTTGAAAACCCAAAAGGGTAGCTTAGGCAAAAGTTAGAGCAGAGAGAGAGAGAGAGAGAGAGAGAATTCATCCAAGTCATATTCTCTTATGTCCAAAGTTGTCAAATCATCTTCAATCAATCCATCTTGTCTCATGTCTCCAAAGTCATTCTTCCTTATTAAAGGCTTATTCTCCAAAGTTATGTTGTCTTCTATGCCCTTATCCTATAATGGGGGCATGTCTTCCTAGAATGTCATCATTTGTTGCCAATCCATCCCGTCGCTTAGCTTAAAGAGGTATTACATATCTCTAGTCTATCACATCCCCATCTCTTATTTAGGAGCATGATCCCCAATTTGTCATCTTCCACTAGCCCTTTAGCCATTTCTAATGGCTCTTTGTTTCAACTAGTGAAGTCATTTACATCAAGTCAAACCAATTAAATGTCACTCCAAGAGACTCTTCAATCTCAAACAATAAGAAAGGCTTGACTTACTCTTTTTTATGAATTATGCTACAAATGACAAAACCATACAACCTTTATGATTCTTTTTAGAAGTTTCAGCCTACCTTTAAACCATTCTCGAACTTTATGAAATCATATTATTCCATCCCAAGCCTCATTGATAAAATCATACCATCTTTTCAAGCTCAAGCCACATACCACCCATTCTTTGGCAAAATCTCAAGATGGGAAAAACCAAAAATCCCAAGTCTATAATGACTTATCATCCTTGAATCTAGTTTCCTTGGCAAAACTAGAAGTCGAGGCATATCTCCCAAAGCCTATCATCCTCAAGTTGATTAAGAAGGATTCAAACCAGTCAAGGCCCATGTCATGCATTTTTGGCAAACATCTCATTATCCTTGAAAGATTAAGCCTCATTGGCAAAACATTTAATCCCTGAAATCCTTAAAGCCTATAAACCATTCTAATGCAATCATGTCAAAGGGAAAACCCTTATCCATAAGCCTATGGTATCCTTGTGACCAAAACCTATAGCACCATACCTGAGCCAAAGCTGACCATCCAAAGCACCCTCATAGAAAACTATCCTCAACACCTAGAAGCCTTTACCATGAAGCACAAACCTAGAAGCCTTTACTATGAAGCCCAAACTTAGAAGCCTTCACTATGAAGCCTGATGTGCTGAAATGCACACTAACAAACTGCAAGTGCATAGGTCGTTATCAAGTAATAAAGTAATGAGTATGAGTATTGTCTCCACAAGGATAGTATATAAGTACTAGCGCAAATTTTAACTATTCTTTAGTGAATAATCAAGATGAAGATTAATTAAAATAAGCTAAATTAACTAATCTAATAAAAGAAAGCAAGTAAATGATATTGATGGAAATAATCTAAGCAAAGCTAATGTAGATATAAATCCCCTAGTTTCTCATATATATCAAACAATGGATTGAATTGGACTTTCACTAAATTAGATAAAAACCTTTCTCAAGTGATTAAATCCCTAACTTCCTAAGTATTATAGGGGAATCTCTTCTCAACCTATAATCAAATAGGGGCAGCATTAAGTTCAAGAGATTAACATCCAAAGAAGTCTTATAGGTCTATCTCTAGCACCCCAATCAACTCTCTATTCCCATGAGTGATCTATCTATTTCAGGGTATCTCTACTTGTCCAATATAGAAACAATATCCAGTCAACAAGCTGGCAATTGCTAATTAAAATAATAAGATTTATCATGAAAATAAAACAACCAAAGATGAATTGAATAAAGTTTAAATCCTTTAATCTATACAATCAAAATTAGGGTTCATTACAAATAGAATTAATTCATATTAAAATTGAAGAACAAAGATGCAGAAAATAAAAGAGGAAGAAATCTCAAACAGATTTTGGTGATGTTCTTCGAAATCTTCTCTTCAATCTTCCACTTTAACTTGGATCTTGGTCTTTGATTTGATTAATCCTCAATATCTCTAGCCTTCAAGCCTTTCCTATGACTCTAAGGCTTAGTCGACCCTCTTAAATCTCTATTTTTGCTCTGTGGTGGCTCTCTCTTAAAATGCTGTCTGATATGATTTATATTGTTGAATTTTAACCTCCCACGGCTAGGTTTCTAGCTGTGCCAATGATAGGGCTAAAGAATGTAACTTTCCATGGGTGAAACCTCAGCCGTGCCTCCACCCATAGGAGATTACTATATGAATTTCCAATTTGCTCTTACCACACGTCTGGAATTCCAGCCATGTGGTCACCCGTGGCTGCCCATATTCTTCCAAAAATCAGCATTTCGGCTTGGATTCTTCACCATTCTAGGTCACATTTGGTTCATGGCATCATTTGGCACTAGATTAACTAAAAGAACTCTAGAAAAGCACTAAACAAACAAATCAAACTCAATTTAAAGATAAAATATTATTAAAAACAAGAGGTAAAGTGTAATCGATTAAGTGCTTATCAAAGCCCAAACCTAGAGCCCTTCATTAGGAAGCCTAAATCAAAAAGCCTTCACCATGAATCCCACTCTTAAAAGGCCTTCATTTATAAAGCCTATGATTTCCTTTAAGACAAAATCTGACTGAGCCTTCCAAATTGATTGCCTAGCTTGACCTTTTCCTCTAAACCAAGATTAGCCTCCTAGGTCTAGCATCCTAGACTGAGCTTCTAAATGACCCTAGCCATGGCCAAACCTGACCTAGCCTTCCAAGATGATCCACTCATTCTAAACAATCTCCCCTAAAGCCAAACCAGAACTGACTAAGCCAATTGCCAGACCTAACAAAAGACTCCCGCATGAACTTCTTTAGAAACAAGCCCGGCAAATTGACCTTCCCTAAGACTTGACCTAGCCTTTCGACCTAATCGTCTCAAAGAACTTGACTGCTTTAATCAAGCTTTCCAATTCAGCTTCAAACCAAACCTTCTCCTAAGCCGAACCCACCTAAGCCTAGCCTGACCTTTTCTAGCCATACCTAGCTTAACTTCCCAAAGTGACTTCTTCCTTGGCTGAACTGATAACCAGTGACTAAGCAGCCTCATACTTAATATGACCCTAAGCTGGTTGTTCAATCTGATCCCAAATCAAAAGGCCATGCTTGACTAAGTGTAATAACCCACACATATCCTAGGAGTTTAGTGACAAATTTCTTGAATTTAGAGCTATTATCACAAAATGTGTGCTTTTATGAAAATTCACGTGTTATGTGATTGATGAGTATATAGTATGTTAGATTAGTTCTAATATGCATAATATGAATTATTATTATGGAATAAGTGATTTATATAAAATGCATATGCATAAAATAATTTATTTCACATAAAGTGAATTTTCATGCATAAAGCGATTTTTATGTATAAAATAATTTTTATGAGTATTTTAAAAATATTTTTAAATAAATATTTTGGGAGGAATTTCAATGAAAATAATAAGAAAAATATTTTAATTTTGATTACCTATAATCTGCCCATAAATTAAATAATAGGCCCAACTCACGAAAAGCCCACTCACCAAAACACTCCTAACCTAGCTCATTAAGGGTAAACTTAGAAATTTCACCTCAAACCCTAATATTTAAGCTAAAATTTGGCTCCCTTAAGTTTAGACAGCCACCATTCTATTTTCATTTCTTTCAATTTACTATTTGATTTTTATGAAATTAATATGAGAAAACTGTTCTGGGCTATGTATTTACTTTTTTTATTTTGATTAAATTTAGCCTAGGTGAAATTTTGAAAGAGAAATCGATTTTTTTCACTAAACACACAACCCTTTATACGCGAATCCTTCAAAGGTAAATCCTAAAACTCAAAGTTTGGAATTTTCATGCATAATAGGGGGAGGGGCTGCCGATTTATATTTTATTGTGTTCTAAAATAATTTTCTTTGTGTTTAGATAAAAAAATATTGGTTCAAAACATATTTCTATATATTACTGTAATGATTGGAAAATACCAAAATGCAAGAAAAATCATGATTTTCACTCTAAAACATAAAATTGGAATTTTCATGCATATGAATTACCAAGGGCTGCTGATTCCTACATGTTGATGTTTTAAAATAATTTTTGTCATGTTTACATGAAAAATATTGGTTTAAATAATTTGTTTGCATATTATTGTAATGAATGGCAAGTGCGAAAAGTAAGAAAGTTCATGATCTTCCTTGATTATATAATTTGACCTACATTAGGAATTCAATCCAAATGTCTATAATTTTTATGTCATAAATTTTAATGATTATTGACACATATACATGAATGATAAATTATTTGATTGCATGTTGATTGAAGAAATAACTCTACACAAGTCTAGAGACAATAGGGTATACCTAAGGTTTCCTAACCCTATTTCTATGATGTGATTAATATGTGGATATGATTAAGTAATATGGGAAATAAGTTTTATGATGAGTTGATAATGAGTTAATGATCTTAAATGGATGATGAGATTGATTGTATGAATTGGTCATAAGAGTTAAGCATGATACTTGAAAGGTTACTTATTAAGTTAATATATATGGAAGGTGTTAAGGGTACTAAGTTGAATGTTGAATTGAATTGATATTAAGATCATGATATATTGTGTTTGACTTTAGAAAAGTCAAAGCATGAGTTATAATATGATTTCATAGGAGCCCAAGAAGGCTAAGTATACAAGACTTTAAAAGTCAACATGCTATGCACAAGTGATGAGTGCACTTCTAAGTGCAACACCAAGTATATATGAATGATATATGTGCATGGGGTAGTTATGGGATAGGATAGCATAATGTCAAGAAAATGCTAAGTATTGAATCATAATGTATGATAGAGCTTGAGGATTATTATGATAGCAGTATATGCCCTAGGAGCCACATAATAGTTATGTAATAGTAGATATTGATTCCCAATGGCATGATAATATATTCATAATGTGAAAAGGGTTTCATATTATTGAATATATTCCTTAAGTATTTGTAAGATGATCTATTCTCAAGTGTTGAGAATATGGGAAACAGATTGCTCTTGTACAAATATTTTAAATATGTTCATGGTCATAGGATTAATGACTAGGCGTCATTAATTCTGAAAGACCATCATCTCTGTTTGTTTTCTATAATCAGTATGTGATACAGATGATTATAGAGGTAGTGAGTCTCATGTTGCTTGATATATGATATTGATATAAACATGTGGATATTCATAGGATGAATAGTCAAACTGTGACATTAGATGATAATAATATGGGGTTTTACTACTTATCAATTATTTATCATCTAGGTCATAATAGTGCATATAATCCTTTAACTTAAGGGACACTATATCTCATATATAGGAAGTTATAATTTATTACTGCTTAGATAGACATACTATTCATGTATAGATATATAACATGTGATGGTTCTAATTTGTTATGTCCGGAGATAAGTGATCACCAAGATAGAATTCATTACCTCAAGTAAATGAGGTTAAGATCCTATGCTATCTAGTTATTCTTGATAACTAAAGCTCTTGGCCAGGAGAGACAGATTCACTAGAAAGAGTTTCTAGTAGGAATCTAATCTCATTAAGAATTAGAATTGAGATAAGGACATAAAATCGAGGCACATTAGGGTTTGACATAAACCATTACCTTAGCCAAGATTGGGATCTTTAATGAAGGGATTCTAGTGCATGATGATTTAGGATTGATCGTCCATGTGATGTTTAAAGTTATCAACTATAAACATTCATTTCTAATTAGGTAGTCATGACATGGAATGCTAGTTGTCCCTCATAACTTATGGGACTAAGTGTGAAGTGGGGATGTCACATTAGTAGAAAAAAATATTTTCTCATTACCATTGCTAATTAGACATGAACCTAGAAAGTCACACACCTAATAGTGATTACCTTCCAAGTGTAAAAGTTTTACCATAATAATTAATTAAAGTGTTTAATTAATTGATTAGTGGTAAAAATGGTTAAATATGTAATTAAATTTACAAGGACCCTAGAATGTCATGATGTTTAATCTATGAAGATTTCTATTCAATTAAATCTTAATTTATATATGATGCAAATGAGAAAGATTAAATTAAAAATTAATTTGGACTAAATCAAAAACTTAATTTTAAGCTTAGTAAAAACCCTTAACACATGAGATGCAACCTACGCCCATATGTGATATGGTTAAGAGGCAATTTAGCGGTTAGAGAAAATTCACTATTCATAATCCCATATGATGGGTTTAGGGATTAGATAATTTTCTACTAAGGCTAAAATTATAATTACATCTTTTGGCCAATGGAATTGTCTATTTTACCCCTAAAGGATAAAATGGTCATTTCACCATTTGAAGAAGCAAAGTCAATTTTGCCCGTTCACCAAATGGTGAGCTAAAAGAATGTAAAAGGATATTTAAGTCTTTGTGAAGACTTAAGTGTTAAGTCTTGGAAAGATATAAAAGCCTTAGCTTTTATTTTGTAAAGAAGAAGTGAACATCATTTTTAACATTTGAAGCATTTCTAGAGAGAGAAGTTAAGAGAGAAAGAAAAATGAAGAAAGTGTGTCTTCAATTCTTTTCTTTATTTTTTATGAAAGAACAAATACTTACAAATTGAAAATGTGTTTAGTCCAAAACAAACCAAAGAGAAACCTTAAACGTTTTTGAGGGAAAAACTTGAATCAAATTGGGCAACCAACAGAGTGATTCAAGAACACCAAAGAAACCAAGAGGAGACTTAGAGGTGAGCTAGTGTGGATGATCGAGAGGCTTCACACTTAGAAAGCTCTTTAATAAAGAAAGAAGGAATCTACAAGAGGTAATATGATTACTCTTCCTTCTTCTTTATATGCATATGTGTTTTACACACAAATTAATTTATTGCTTGAATGAATTTTGGAACAAAAATGGGTGAAGTGAAATTTTAAAATGTTTGAAATTTCACCTCACCACCTTCTTTCCACTATGTTTGGCTCCACCATTCCTTCATATTAGAGGTTCAAGGGCTATAAGTACTAGGAGCAAAGGAATCACATAGTGAGTAACCATTATGTTCATGTTACAAGTACAAGTTATCATGTTATGTGAACCTTTAAGATTCTTGAAACCCAAGTTCCTTTATATTCCTTCTTATAACTATATGGTTTCTTTGTTAAGCTTGGGTTGCCAAAGGACAATTGATCTAAAACCATTTTGATTATTCTATGATAAGAAAGAATCTTTGTGACTATTGCCCTACCTATTATTCTTTCTAGAATCACAGTATTAATTATCTTTTTTTCAATAAGTTAAACTACTATTACAATTATGCTACATATTATCGTTTTCTTAATTGCTATTGTTATAAGTGATTGCCATTAGCTTTAGCTATGGTACCTATGAACTTTTTATATAGAAATCCTTGTGCTAATGTGGGTAATCATCAGAACCTATGCACATGGTCTTAACCCAATGGATAGGGGCATAGTATCCACCTCAGCTAAAAGGGGCGGTTCTAGCCGTGGAGCCTGATTAGTTTCATAGCTCTTTACAAGTTACAAGTTAGGAGTTGGAATTTAGTATGATGCCACCTCTCACTTGAATGAATTGAGTAGAGTCTTCACTCACCAGTGTATATGAGTGAATTGAGCAGGGTCTTTACTCACGAGTAAATTGAGCAGGGTTTTCACTCATAAGTAATAAGTGTGATTTCTGCAAACCATGTTAAATTGCAAACTATGAGTCATGAATTACAAATCATGATCTATGAGTTATAAGCTATGAGCCCTTTCTAAGGAATATGTGTTATTGTATAAGTTGTATTGTTTACTCATTAAGATCATCTATCTCACCCCTTTTCTTTATGTGGTTCCAAGTGAGCATTATGAGGAGGCAAAGTGATACCTCAAGCAACCTACTCCGCTTAAGGGAATTTCCTTGTCTAAGTTTATTATCACACATTGTTATTAAAGAGTCACTTTTAGATGCTCCAGAAGTTCTTGTTTGGGAGTTTTATTTTTGGAATATTATTCACTTAATAGTTTATTTGGAGTATTAAATGTTCTTTTCATATAGATTATATTTAAAGCATTTTAATACTATGCTTCCACTAGTCAAAGTTTTCCTTATTATTGGATAATTAAGTTAATGCATGAGATTTTGGTATGATCCTAGGCAGTGTTATATGAGAATAAGTGGGTTCTACAGGCATGGGTGACCTTATGTCTCCAAAATTGGGATGTGACAATAAGCCTTTCAAGCTAACTATCTCGATCTCCTCCTCCTCCAAGGTTGAACTAATAACCTTTGATTGACCCTTCAACTAGCCTTATACCCAGTCCAACCATCCCCAAGCTGGTCTATTCGAACAAACTGGCCAAACCACTTTATCATTATAAAGTAGGGGCATTTCCCTCCCAAATATTCACCTTTCCAAAATGGGCTCATCTTTCTCTTAAAAAAAAACTCAATATAACAAAATGACCCTTCACAGGTTCAAAATATCCAATCATTACATAATCATATGTATTTTGCATTAAATAGACTCTTGAATCAAGGCAATATATCATGTCAAACTTCACAAAGCAAGAGAGAATCACCTCTTTGCCAATTCCTACCATACAGGGTTGTCATCATTTTTTAGCTCCTACCATAAAGGATAACCTTAGGATCCATACCTTAAATCTAAATTAGGTATCTCTTTTGATCAGACCCATCCTAGGATAACCTTAGGATCCATACCTTAAATCTGAATTAGGTATCTCTTTTTATCAGATCCATCCTAGGATAGCCTTAGGATCCATACCTTAAATCTAAATTAAGTATCTCTTTTTATTAGACCCATCCTAGGATAGCCCTAGGATCCATACATTAAATCTAAATTAGGTATCACTTTTAATCAGACCCATCCTAGGTCAACCCTAGGATCCATACCTTACATCTAAATTAGGTATCCTTTTTAATTAGACCCATCCTAGGACAACCTTAATATCCATACCTTAAATATGAATTAGGTATCCCTTTTAATCAGACCCATCCTAGGTCAACCTTAGGATCCATACCTTAAATTTGAATTAGGTATCTCTTTTTATCAGACCCATCCTAGGATAGCCTTAGGATCTATACTTTAAATATGAATTAGGTATCTCTTTTGATAAGACCCATCCTAGGATAGCTTTAGGATCCATACCTTAAATCTGAATTAAGTATCACTTTTGATTAGACCCATCCTAGGATAGCCTTAGGATCCATACCTTAAATCTAAATTAGGTATCACTTTTAATCAGACCCCCTAGGTCAACCCTAGGATCCATGCCTTAAATCTGAATTAGGTATTCTTTTTAATTATACCCATCCTAGGATAACCTTAGGATCCATACCCTAAATCTGAATTAGGTATGCCTTTTAATCAGACCCATCCTAGGTCAACCTTAGGATCCATACCTTAAAGTTGACTTAGGTATCTTTTTTTATCAGACCCATCCTAAGATAGCCTTAGGATTCATACCTTAAATTTGAATTAGGTATCTCTTTTAATCAAACCATCTTAGGATAGCCTTAGGATCATTTCACTTGTAAATGTTTAGTAATGATCACCTAGGCATCCCTATGGTTCTTTTTTTTTTTTTTGCCACTTTTATTCAAAATCTACCATTTTCACCCAAACATGTCTAGACTCTAACTTAGGCATCCATTTGGTTCATTCTACCATCCCTCATCCTCAGGTTCACTATCATCAAAATTGCCTTTTGGTTAAGACAATTCTGATGATGGAGCAACTATGAACCCTTAATTTTGTACCATTTAGATTGGATTTGAAATTTTAGAGGTGCTTAGGTGTGGTAAATAGACCACCAAAAGCCAAAATTGAAAAATGTTTAGTAAATGATCTTAGGATAGCCTTAGGATCATTTTACCCATAAATGTTTAGTAATGATCACCTAAGCATCCCTATGGTTCATTTTTTCTGCCATTTTTATTCAAAATCCACCATTTTCACCCAAACATATCTAGACTCTGAATTAGGCATCCATTTGGTTCATTCTACCATCCCTCATCCTCGGGTTCACTATCATCAGAATTGCCTTTTGGTCAAGAAAATTTTGATGATGGGGTAGCTGTGAACCCTTAATTTTGCACCCTTCATATTGCATTTGAAATTTTAGAAGTGCTTAGTTGTGGTAAACAGATCTCCCAATGCCAAAATTGAAAAATTAAGAAATGAAGAATCAAAACCCATTATTTTATGCTTTGAACAACCCTTAAATCATCTAGGATTGAATAACAGACACAATGCAATTGGAATCGTGAAAAAACGAACAAGAAATGGGTGAAAATGGGCCAAAATCATAAAAAGGGTGAAGTTAGGCTGACAGTCGCAGGATGCCTTATGGCTGCTGCCAAAGATATAGTAGCTGTCACCAATGGACTCACGACTGCCTCTAAAAGATCTATGGTGCATGGTAGCAGACTTATCTTTCCATTTTTTTTTATTTTTCTTCATTTTATGCACTTATCCCACATCGAAAGTGCATGAATCTTTCCCTCAACCTTTCTCCTATATACAAGGGTCCTCCCACTCCTTTTGGATCACCTCTTGAGCTCTTAACCTTTTAGTTTGCTTGATTAACCTTTTCATCAAGTAAACCATCTCCATAAGTTTAGTCCAAAAGGAATAAACTTTTTAATTTAAAATTTTATTTAGGTGGTTGTCTCGAGGTAGCTCGCCTCAAATCATTCTGAGGAAGCCCTAATAATGCTATCCACCTTTCAAAGGTTGTCATTCTATCGAGTCGAGAAGGTGGAATTACAATATGGTCATTTGCTTCATCCACCGTACGTCCCTAAGCCTCATCTTTGTTAGGTATTTATTTTCTTCTTTTTTTGTTTATTATCTTCTTGTATTCTTGTTAGTTTTGTTTTAATTTTTGTTTTCTTTTGTTTTAATTTTTCTTTTGCTTTATATTATTTGTTTGTTTTGTTATTTTTCCTTAGGATTGTTTAGATTATTTTTTTCGTTTATTATTTCTTTGCTTTGGATGTTTTATAGTTTTCTTTCATTATTTTGAGACATGTTGATTAGAATTTGATTTAATTAACTTGGCAAGCGATTTGAATTAATGCATCTATTTGTTAATTAAAACTTCACCTAATTAACAACTTGGTAATCAATCTGATTTAATCAATGAACCTATCTTTCAATCAATGAACTGAAATATGATAAATTGGCTAGGCTAAACTAACCCCTTCGCAAGAAGAGCAAACTACCTGGATTTCGATTCCCATTCAAAGGGATACATAGGCTTGCTTGTTTAAAGTATCAAATCCAATTTAAATAAGAAATAATACTTCTCTTATATATTTTTTTATTAGTTCTTTTCTTATTGATATTTGCGTTTAGTATGTTTTCTTTGTTATAATGTTGGTTTTGTTCCTCTTTTTCTTTATTATTTGTTCCTTTAGAATTATTTTAGGGAATGTGTGACTTCCTTAGAACCCATAAGGGCTATAGAAAGTATCTTCTATTTTGGTTTTGAATTGTAAGTTTAATTCCTTTACTTTTTCACTTTGAATGAATGTTTATTTATTTGTTTATTCATGCATTATAAAATTATTCATGCATTATGTAAACTATTCATGAAATTTATTTTAAGTCATTTTATATTAAATTTGCCAAACTAATTTTCTTAAAATAAACCAAAAACCTAGTCCTCAAATCTTCTTTGGTTTCGAGGCTAGTGATCTTTTCTTTTGAGATATTAATTGGAGTCAATTTGGGTTTTTCCCTTAATATTTTTCCCATATAAAATAAAATTAAGGTTGCGACTCTTTTCAAAATCAACCTATCAAACTCAAGGGTACCATCATGAATTTGAACCCAAATAAGCATTTCGATTCCCTTTAGCGGATTGGACCAGTGCTTGGGCGAGGCCTCACAGAGTCACCAATTGTAAGGCCTTGCCCGAGCATTGGTTCAATTTGCTTAAGGGAATCGAAATGCTCATTTGGGAAAGAATTTATGAGGAATCCCTTAAGCTTATCTTTGATAGATTTGAAAATTATTTTTTAGAGTCGCCACCTTAATTTATTTTAATTTGGGAAAATATATAGAAAAAACCCATATTGACTCCAATTATTACCCAAAGGAAAAGATCACTAGCATCGAAACCAAAGAGGATTCGAGGACTAGGTTTTTTGTTTATTTGAAAAAGATAAGTTTGGCCATTTAATATAAGAGTAACTTAAAATTTATTTCATGAACAATTTATATAATGCATGAACAATTTAATTAACTTATGATCATTCAACTCATTAATTCAATAATAAAGTAAATACACAATTAAGGTTCAAAATAAAAGAAAGTTAATATTACAATAAAATCTCAAATTTTGGGGATACTTCCTCTAGGCTTTATTGATTCTAGAGAGGTCACATATTCCCCAAACTAAGCCTAATAACAAAGTAAAAGAAAACAAAATAAAAGCAAGTGAAGAAGATGATAAAAGGGGAAGAGTTAATTTTAATTGGATTTGAAGCTTAAACCAACCATGCCTGCATATCCCTTTGAATGGGAATCAAAACCCATACAGTTCTCCCTTCTTATGTAGGAGTTAGTTTAGCCTAGCCATTTTATCATGTTTTGATTGATTGATTAAAAGAGGGTTGAGTTGATTGATTGAACCAATTGATTACCAAGTGGAGTTAATTAAGTCAGATTCTAATTAACTACCTTAGCAAATCAAGAATTAGGCAAAAAGTCTTAGAACACAAATTCAAAAGAGGGAAACAACATAAAATAAAGAAAAAGGAACAGAAGATGGAAAGAAATTTACCTTAGACTGTGGGTGACAGTTAGACTTGGATGGCGTAGTAGCTTGCTACGAATGGCAAGCGGCGGCTTGCCTTGAATAGCGGGTGGTAGCTAGCCTTGAATGGCATGGTGGCTTGCTCTAGATGCTAGGTAGTGGCTAGCCTTGAATGGTGGACATGAACATTGGGCAATAGACTTACCTCGAACAGGTGGGCGAAAAGTCTTTGACTTATTAAGTAGGAATCAAGTAAAAACCTCCTAACTTGCTTTACGAAACAAGGAGCAAATGCAAAGCCAAAGAAAAGAAAAGCTTTAGAACTAAAGTAGTCTGCTAGATTCAAAGGCTTTCAAGCTCCTAAAGTTGATCTCATGGAGTGTGGAGAGGTCTTCTATAAATAAAGGGAAAGCTAGAGCATAAAATGTATAAACTTTCAATGTGGGATCGCACAAAAATGGGGGAGATCACATAAGCTACCGCACATGTCTCTATGGCACTGCAGAGGGTTGTGTAGTGCCACAGAAGATTGTGTGGCAGCTAGCTTTGTTTTGGCCTGTTTCTCCCATTTTCACCGGTTCTCGCTTGTTTCTTATATGTTTTTCTCAATTCTAGTTGTGTTACATTCGTTACTCAATGCCAAATGATTTGAAGGGTTTAAATGTCAAAAAGACATGTTTTAGTTTTCTTGATTTTCCCATTTTAGTAGTTTTTGGCTTCTGGAGGTTTGTTTACCTAGTTTAAGTACTTCCACGATTCAAATGCATACTGGAGGGTGCAAAATTAAGGGTTCATAGTGGACATTAAGATTCAGTTAATCTTGGCTCTGGTTCTAGTTTAGGTATGGCAAGGTTTTGGTTACAAGGATAAAAGACATGGATAAGTTTGGAAAGTCCACTTAGATTTTAGAGATTAGCCTTTCTTTGAGTACATAAGAGGGGTATGCCTTGTTTTCAATTCAAGGTGGGACCTATCGAATGGTTTGGTTTCATCAAGAAACTGGGGCTTTGGAAATAGGAGGTAAGCTTCCTTCATTAGCTTGGGATTTGAAGTTAGGACTTTTAGAAAGTGTGTATGGCTTTCATTTTGCCAAGAAAATGGGGATTCAAAATTGGTTGTGGGCTTCCAGTGCATAGCTTGAGTTATGCAAATTTTTGAGAGTTTTGATTAATTCTAGTTCTGCCAACGGCTTCAGCTTTGTGGTTGTTCCCTTTTTTTTTTTTTTTTTTAGCAATGCTTAATGGGAAGGAAAGAATGCATTATCTAGGCTAAAAAGGCTTTTGGGGATAATGCTTTTTGGGTTCAATTAGATTGGCATATAGGTTGGGATGAACTTATAGGAATGAGAGAAAGCCATTTCATTTGGGTCTCTTAGTGACTCAAGCACTTTGATAAGAAACACGACTTAGAGATCTTGCCCTTGCTAAGAGGTGGTGGACTGACCAAAGGTTGCTTGAAAGAATGTGAATGTCTTCAAATGGTATGCCTTTGATGATGGATAAAAGCAACTTTATGACTCGATATTCAACTTGAAAAATTTCTTCACCCTTTAAATGACTAAGGGAAAAAAAGGGGTGGCACAAAAAAAGATGACTTTGAGAAGGATAAAATTGTTTAACTACTCATGTAATGTATGAATAAGGATAAATTATTTAGACCGACTCAACAGATTCAAACAAATAGATTTTGACATGACTCAGAATAGAATCTAATTAGAATGACACAACATTTTTTTTAAAGAAAACAAGTGGGGATGCGATTGATGTGGTTTAAAGAATATAAGAGCATGATGCCTTATAAGACAAAAGATATTTTTACTATGATTTATACGTATCCCTTACATTGTTTCTATTCTCTTTTTTTTTAGGGAGAACAAGTTCACATAGTTCTTGTTACAATGTGAAAAAAAAGTTATGCATGACAATCTTGTTAGCCATTTGATCTATGTTGCAGCTTTTTATTGGGCCTTTTAGCAAATTGACTACTTCAAAACATGGCATGGCCCATCTTCGATCCTTTTTATGAAGTGACCCACAACCTTTAAGATGTTCTTATGCCTTATTAAAGATTTTGAATTTGATTGCCCCAACTAAACAACTAGTTGGGCTTAGCTTAAGGAAGGATAGCCTTAATGCACATAATAACATTGTCGCTGAGTTCAAAGAGTTGTTTCATCTTCAATCTCTAACTTGGCATGATATTATGGTGTAATGCATGCAAAATTTTTATTTTTTATTTTTTTTTATTTTTTGGTGTATCATTTAAGTTGGATTTAGAAAAAGAATATGTATAAGATATAATTTGAAAAATCTAAACTTTTAGTAAGATATACTGGAAAAGTCATTACAGACTTAAAAGGAAAGAAACACGCTATAAACTCTGAGTCTGACTTTGGATAACTAAGGACTAAAAAGAAAAGAAAAAAGCATAAGACATAGACTCAAATTAAGAGAAAGATTCAACAAACTCGAAAGACTCAAACTCATACCTTAGATGATTTAGACTCAAGATTGATTGGACTCAACTTAATTGTAGGAGTTGAATAAGGGCACATCAGCTACACCAATGTTTTGCTCATAGTGTTAGTCACTAGGTAGGTTAGATGAATTTGGCAAGGTGTGTTCCCGCTTGAGATTGATAATGTCCGTGAGGTCAATGGGTATGCAAGGTACTAGTTCTATAGGGATGATATTTCCATTATCGATGAGATCTTAGATTCAATGTCTTAGGCTTTTCCACATGTTAGTTTCATGCCCAAATTCTTAGTGGTACTCGCAGTACTGATTAGGTCTATAGTTTTTGGAAGGATGGTTGTAGAGTGCTTTCGATTTTAGAGGCTTAACCAGGTCAGCTTCAAGGGCCATCTTGTAAATCGCACTTAAAAGAATTCCCAAATCAGTGAACTTTCTTCTCTCTAGTTTATGGGGTTGCTGGTTGGTGATGGTAGCTACCTCTTTTCCTTTTTGTTTGAAGGTGATAATTGAGGTGGTAGAACAAGGATTACTATTCTTGCATCTTTTCTCAACTATGTGAGCTTGTTAGAGCACAGAGGTATTGCACTTCAATGGTAGTTTGATAGGCCTTATGATGTTTGGTTGAGCAGAGGTTTCTATTCCTTGAAAAGGATTTAACGAAGGAGGAAGGTTAACTTTGGTGTTCAGTGGCATGAGACTTTGGCGACTCCTTTACTATTGGTTAGATCAATAATAGGAGTTAGGCTGGGATAAGTGTTTGGAATTAGCTGTGTAGCATTTTTGGACACTTCTTTATCATGGGTAAGGAAAATAATAGAAGTTGGTATGGTTGCAGAAATAGGACCAAAGGCGGTGTTGGTTGGAAAAAGAAAGGTGTTGGGTTGGTTGATTATGGGAGGAGCTACTATGTTGGTTGGATCTAGATGGGGTGCATTGAAACTTAAGTTAATTGGATTTAACTTAGATTAGTTAGCAAAATAAGGAGGTATGATGTTGGACAGACTAATGTGGGAAGCACGAGGTATGATTAAGGGGTTTGAATGCATGGACTACCTTTGGAAACATAAGGCTTTGGCAAGCTGGGTCAATGCTTTGTTAAAGCTAACTTGTTGAATAGTTAAGGCTTTGTTAAATTTGGTTTGTTAAGCAGCTAAAGCATTGTTAAAATTAGCTTATTGAGCATTAAGAGTAGAGGTTAGTATGGCTTGGAGATTTTCCTTTTGCCTTTTGAGGATGCTGGTGAAAAATGTGTTCATAGTGTCTTGGTCGAAAGAGTGGGTTGTCGGTACCTTCAAGGCAAAACAAAAAAGAAAGGGTAAATGTATGCAAAAGGCATGAAAAAGTGATGAAAAGATGGGTTATTATGCAAAGTTTGAGGAAAAAAGACTTCTTAATGTGTTTTAGGCCACATGTTTTGGGCTTTTAGGGCAATGATTATTCATTGGGCCAAAAGCTTTAAGGATTGGATCTTTAGGTTGGAGGCCAAAAGGTTTTGGGCTTCAAGATTAGATTTTAGGTTAGGGGCCCATAAGGTTTTAGACTTAAGAATTAGGACTTAGGTTGGGGGCCAAAAGATTTTAGGCATAATAAAGGTTTAGTATCTTGGAGTGCTTAAGCAAAGGTATTACTGTTTGGATTTTAGGGTTTTAGTCCAAAAGGTTTTGGTGGGCCTAATGTTTTGGGCTTTTGGGCATAGGAAAGATGAGGCACCTAAGGTTTTAGTATAAGGTGATGGTAGGCTAATGTTTTGGGCATAAGGTAGGTAAGGTGACAAAGTTTTAGTCTTAGGGTGATGGTGGGCCAATCATCTTTGTCTTAGAAGAGGTAAGGTGCCAAAGATTTTGGGTTTGAGGGGGATAATGAGCCAAAAGTTTTGGGCTAAAAGTATTTAAGGTTTGAATGGAGGTTAATTCTCAGTTTGGTTTAAGGCATAACCTAGACTAGGGGTTTTTAGTCTATATGTATGCATAGTCATGTTATGAAGCATACAAAAAAGGTTTTATAGGTATATGCACAATTATTTGTCTTGATTATTATGGTACATAGAAGCTAGTGTCAAAGGCTAGGGCAACTATATGCGCAAGGGTGAAAGGGTGGTTTGGTTTATGATCCCTGTCCCACTAGAGCATCAATATACCTAACTACATGTGAGGCAAGGAGCCTCACGTGGGTCTAGTAGTACTAATTAATCATTACACCACTAAAATGATCAGAGATTCATCACAAGGTGGAATGCTTTTGCTATGTCCTAACATACTTAAAGATAGTTGTCAAGCTAATGATACTCACCATCCAAAAGTTTTCTTAAAACGAAGGTTAGACAAGGAGTCTTTATTATGCAAAGTGATGCATGAAAGTTAAATTGTATTTAATGAGCCAAATGAAGATTATTTTGGAAAAATTCTACTTAACCAAATAGTAATTCTCTTATTTGCTTTCCTTTTTTATTTAAAAAAAAAAGGGTGGCAACTAGTCTCTAGTGGAGTCGCCAACTGTGAGACCTCGCCCGAAAGCCCCCCTCCCCCCCGCCCCCGCTTAGGAAAATGAGAGATTTTTAAGGAGGTTAGGTATGAGTTTCAGTGCTTATGATTGGAATGACTATATTTTGGAAATTTGATTTTTGATTTTGAAAAGTAATCTCAGAAGTTGCCATCCTAATTTATTTTTAAAATGGAAAAATTAAGGAAAAATCCATTTGTGACTCCAATTCATTAATTTTAGTTAATTAATTTACCTAAGGGTTAAATCACTAGTCTCAAACCAAGTTGAGCTCCAAGACTAGGTTTTTAGTTAAATAATTGCGATTTAGCTCTTAAGCTTAATTTGACTTAAAAATTGATTTTCGTGAATTGTGATTATAGGATAATAATTAAAAAGCAAGAGCATGGCATAGTTATGAAATGCATGAGGGAATTTAAGAAATAAAGCAATTAAACATCCATAAGTTAAAGAGAGTGTTCCTTCTAATCCTTTTAGATTCTAAGAGAACCATAGAATCGCTCCTTGACGCCAAAGTAATCAAATAACTAATTACACAAATTCTCTTAAAAAAGTATAAAAATATATAATTACAATTGAAAGTAATGGAAAATGGAATTAATTTAGAATTGGATTTGAGATTTGGATTTAGATTTTAAACTTGCCTATGTACTCCATTTAATGGAGATCAAAACACACATGGTGTATTCCATGATTAGGTGGAGGTGTTTAGAGGTTGATTGGATTGATTGATTTGATTTGAGTTTATGGATGAGAAAAAAAGGTTGATACCTTTGCTTTTAGCAGCAGAGGGTTTTACCAGACTAAAATTCCATTTTATTGGACCATGTGATTGGATTGATTAGGAGATTAATTAACTAATTTATGTAATGAAATAGATAGATGGATTAATTAATTAATTTGGATGAAGGGTGGATTTGAAAAAAGGATTAATTTGATTTTGAAAAGAGTGATTAATTAATTAATTAAAAAGATTAATTAACTAATTAATTTTAGTTAATTGAAAAGATTAATTAACTTGGTTAGGAAGAGATAATCAATTAATTAATTAATTAGAGAGTGGTTGGAGGGAGAAGAAGAAAATGAGCAAATAGATAGCCAATTTATAAGTGCTCAAAGGGTGAAGAAAATGGTGGAAATGAGGGGTAGTTATAGGAAGATGGTATGAGGGTAAAAAGACCAAAAAGGCTTGAAAAGTGGGCCAAAAGGAGGGGTATTTTTGGAATTTATCAAGATGGACGGGGGACAATTGGTGTAGATCCACAAGGAGCTTGTGCTGATCTGTACACTGCTTAGGCAACTCTGTGCCAAGCTTACACAGCTGCCATGGCAAACTTCTTTTTTTATTTTTTTAAAGATTGATGTTGGTTTATATTGGAAAATCAGGTATCTGGGTAGCAATTACTTGAAGGGTAAAATTTTCTTTTGAGGGCACTGCCCCTGAACCCCTATATGCTAACCAGCTAGCAGGACTGTTGTACCAGCTTTATGTATTGCACTAAATTTAGCAAGTGTTAAGCTGCGGCCAGTTGATGAGAGTGTAAAATTAAAGGTTCGTATATGCTAAAGTAACAAAAACTCATTTCTTGGAGATGGTAGGGATTGTATGTCAAGCAAATATGCAAGGAGTTACTAGTAGAGACTTCCCTTGTAAGCCAAATTAAATAATCCATTAGCGAGGAGAAGTGATCACTTGGTGGCCTATCTTATGAGGTCTTGGGTTTATATGCTAATGTTGGCTTGATTTTTTGATGTATGGATAGATTGAGACTTGCTTCTTAAAGTAGTTGGGCCATCCTTAGGTCTGTATGATATAGCCAATTTATAAGGATTTTTAGTACTTAACAATGTTAATTGTATTCACGAACTTACTTCTGATATGAGTTGTTTAGATATGATAATAATTATGTCCAATTGAATAAAGTGGTGGGTTTATTAGCCCTAGGCCTATTTAGCCACAATGGAAAAATGGATATAAAAATACTATATTTTGTGATATGTGTGTGATATTATGTGTACTATGAATTTATCTTGGTTTGATTGTTACTTGTGGGGTTATTTCATATATCTGAAGTTATGTCTATTAGGACTAGTGTTAACATTAAAATAGGCTAAGTTAGATAAGTGTTTGTTAAAGTTCAAATGTATAACTTGAATGGTTGGTACATTATAGAATATAAAGGAAAAGATAAAGGAGGTGTTCCAGAGGTTGAGGAACATCACTTCTGATTATGTTGAGTGTTTATTGGAGCTTAGGAGATAAGGTGAGTTACAGTACTTTATGTGAAATATGCATCCATAAGTGTAATTCATACATACCATGTACATCCTTGATAATCCTTACATCCTTGAAAATGAATATGGTACTAAAAATCCTTCTTAAGAGCTTTTGTCCTAGATGTACATATACCTTCACATATCATTGGAAACCTTATTGGCTTAAATGTTAAAAGTTGTTATATGATCTCTATTGAACCATATGATTATTAAATTATTACTTTGATACATTATTTGTATCATATTTATAAAGCATAAATCTCCAACTAATATAGGGTAATATATCAGACCTTGTGCATATGGTAAAGCTTGTAGATAGGAAGAGCGTATGTGAACCTCAGCTAGAAGGTGTGGTCCTAGCTGTAAGATCTTAGCATACTTTTAATACTATTTATGAGTGAACAACACATTAGATGCCATATTTATATAGGAAGCATAGTAGTTGCAAATTTATTGATTTCTATGAATAATAATCTTTCTTATGATTATTTAGTATCATTAAGTCCCATTGCATCATTTCTTATCTACCCGCATATCATTTTAAATTACTATATACTTACTAAGTGTGTCTCACCCTCTTTAATGGTTTATATTTTCAAGTGTTATAGCCGATCCAGAAAGATAAATCTCAATCTTTATTCATTGGCTTGTAAATCTCAATCTTTGTTCATTCACTTATGCTATTTGTTTTATATTTTTATTTTTGGAATCATACTAGTCATGTATCTCAAAAAGTATGGTCTAAAACACCATGGTCATTATGGTCCATAGTCTAGTTATATTTTGGATACTTAAATTGTGAATTATGGTTTGGAATTAATATATGACAATACTGAACTCAATGCATGATAATACTAAGTATGATTGATGAAATGTTATGTTTATTACTAATATCATAAGTATATGGTTAGTGTATGAAGGGTGTACATGTGTTATATGTTTGGTATACTTTAAATATATTTTTGGTATATCTTAGCTAAATGAGAATGACATTGCTGGTTATGATCTTAAGAACATATGTAATGAATGTTTAGCATAGGATGAGGGGTTTTACAATTTTAGGTGACCTTATATCTTGCCTTAGAACCATCCCATCTCAAGGATAGGATAGGATAATATATTTGTGCAACTCCTTGAGAGATCAATGTTAGGAATGAACTTATCGCTATCCTATAATATGATTTGTTAATTTGTGAGTATTTATATTTGTGTACTTAGACTAGTTATCAAATTTAAACACAATATTTAGCTAAAGACATGCTAGGAATTAAATTCATTAGGAATTAAATGCATGATAGAAACCCACCTCCTGACCAAATTAGCATGATTAGATAATCAATTTGGTAATCAATTATCATGACCTGAACCCAAGGGCAATGATCGGTATTAGGATACAGGTGATGCATATGGCTACCAGTGCCTATAGTAAGCTTAACTAGACATTAATCATACCTCTACCATATGATAGATGTAATTATCATAAAACCAAGGCCGTGGCCCACTTGTTAAGCTAACTTTGTATATAATATTCATTACTTTAACATCATTATACTAAGTTTCTGCTTAACAGAACACCATCTTAACTAAGAAGTAGAAACTCAAAAATTATACAACTCATCATAATCATATATATATATATATATCTCTGTGTGTGTGTGTGTGTGTGTATACACACACACAAGTATATATATGTATATGTATATATACATATACATATATATACGTGTGTGTGTGTATATATATATATACACACACACACACACATATAAATATATATATACACCTATGTATATATATATATACACACATATATATACACCATATATATAAATACACACACACACACACACACACACATATATATATATATACACACACACAGATATATATATATATATATATATATATATACATATATATATATACATATATATATATATACATACATACATATATGTATATATATATATATATATATATATATATATATATATATATATATATATATATATATAAGAAGATGCAACAAGAGCTACTTCTTTACTCTTGCCCTTTATATTATTTTGGGCAGTCACCATTTTGTTATTAAATTTTGCAAGAGTGCATTCAATCTTGTTCATGTGAAAATTCACAATGAAATTAGAAAATGAATCCAATAGGGATTAAAGGATGAAATTTGTTTGAAGGTTGAAGTCTATAGAGAATTCTAAATTCTCCAATTGGTCAACTAGCCGGATCATCTTATAAACATGCGGCACCTTCTCTCCCTCATGCATTTTGGATTGGAACAACTATTTAGATATCTCATAACTAGCAATCGTACTCTCTTCACCATGCAACTCTTGCAAGTGAGTGATAATTTCCATAACCTCAATCATGTTTTCATGTTGCTTATACAACTTTAGACTCGTTGATCCTAAAATGATGCACCTTGCTTTTGTATGGTCATCTTTCCACTTCTCTAAAGGTTTTCATAAGCAAGGACTAATTTGAGGTTTCTCAACCAATCCACAAAGTTATTTCCCATTAGTTTGTAATCACTAAGTATGCTCACAATAGGGTATGATGTATGCTCGCAATAGGGTATGATGTGCTCATTTTATTAGATTTACTACAAAAAGTAATAAGATTGATTAGCTTATATAAAATGCCACTGCCACATTGATTTAGTCTTTAATCAAAATGGTACTCCTACTAACTTGGTGAATCCTATACTTTCAAATAGGAGATGGCAATCCCATTAGGGTAGATTTCTAATGGGTAACTGAATTCTCATAAAACTATCAAATTCCCTCAAATACACATTGTGTTATTGGGATTTTGATATTTTACAATTGAACAACTCTTTGTGAGGCTCAATCATTCTGGCTCCTAATGCTTATAACCTCAAATACCCATCGTCGTTATTGGTCTTTCATATTAGGTAAGTCAATACCATTGGACCAACAAGTCTAGAGATTTGAACATTTGTGGCTCTGGTACACATTGCCTTTATTGACAAAAAATGTATCCTATACTTGCAACATCACATGCTTTACAATAACTTCAAGGAAACAATTCCTATGAATCATTGCTCTAATGGAGAGCCATGACTTAATTAATTTTTTTTTATTTGGAAGATTTTCTTGGGCTTTAATTATTAGGTCTCAATTTGGACATTATCCATTTTACATACATCTCATGCATCATATAAATCACATATATATTATAAAATGAACACTTTACATAGGTATAATCATGGACAAATGGGCCCAACTCCTAGCCATAACAAATGGATAAGGGGTTTAGGTTTATCAAATTACAAACATTCAAAAGACTACAACTAATGAGTCTTCATACACCTACTAGGCATCTTCATGAGTTAAGCCTCATTTTGATCTTGCATCTCCACATCTTTCATATGTACATTGTTATCCTTAGCATACCAAGGCGAGATTACAAATAAAGAGAGCTGAAATGCTCAATGAATTTAATATATAGCCTAAATTAGTAATTAATGATTAATTACAACCCTTTTATATAATAAAAGAATATTAAATGCCCATCATAAGAAACATACATTATGGTTCCAGTCCATGGTCATCCATTCATGCCTCTCAAATACATACAATAAACATAACAATTAGATTTATTCATATGTTGTCCTTTTACCTTTTGAAATATTTCCCAAAAAAAGACATTTTGAATATCACACATTCAATGTTTCTATAGCTTAAAATCATATTTTAAGTCGTAGAAATTTATTTGATTGAAAAATAAATCCAAATAATTTTGAAAATTAAAAGTTAGGTAAAAACATAGTGAAAATCATGACCCCTATCATGGGCACAACAGCAGCTGTGAAATCAAAATCACAATTGAGAAACAGAAATCGCAATTGTGAAATTAAATCAAGGTCAAGACACTAAAATTGAGGTAGCAAAATCATGATAGACAGAACAACACTTGTTCTGATGTACTCATTCATAATCGCAAAATCAAAATCACGGTTGTGATTTATGTTTCTTTGAGGACAACATTTGTGTACTAACTCTTTCTCAATTAAATCAAAAGCTCCAAAACAACATATGCAATGGTTTTTCACTATAATTGGGTGGCTCTAATACTAATTGAAGGGATTAATGGCACCAAAAGCAGAAGCATGTTTTGTAGGGCAAAATTTCAAACATGTCAAAGATTTGCTCCACCAATTGTGATAGGTCCATTGCCTATTCAATTTGTTCACCAAATGTGTGAAAAACATGTACAATAAAGAAAGAAAAAGAAGAAATATCATATACCTTTCTCCTTAGCTCCTATTTCTTTTAGCTCCCTAAATATGAAGCCTCTAGCTTGCTCACACCAAGCTTCACCAAGCAAGGATTAAGGGTTTTTGTTGTTTTGGATTTGCTTCTACTATCACCAAGTCTTGTTTTTCTAAAAAACAAGAAGAGAAGAAGATGAAGATGAAGGATTGGAGAACACTTTTTTTAATATTTTCTTCAATCTCCATCTTAAGCTCTCTTCTCATTCTCATGCATATAGTTGTAGCCTTTTCTTTTGTTAGTTTAAAAATATATATGTATGTCCACTTACTTATTAGATTTTTCTCTTCTCATGCATGTATTATGTCCTATCATAACTAAGATAGCTATTGAGATAGTGGGGAACAAAGATGAGTTGATTGTCTTATCAATTCATCTTTGTCTTCTACTATATGAAAGGAAAATACAAAGATCCCAAAAGAGTTAGTGGGTTATCTCTAAACTCTAAATTCTCTCTCTTCCATATATTATATGGACTTGGTTTTAGTTAATGCAACCCCTAAATCCATCATATGGATCAAGTTTATTACTAAGCCTATATGTATCCACTACCAAATCAAATGTCCAAACCCAATTAAATTTAGTCCAAAACTATTTCAATTTAGTCTTCACTATTTGTATCATATACAAATCATGACTTAATTGAAACAAACCCTTTGTGAATTAAACTTCAAGATATGCTAGGGTCTTTGTAAATTTAATTACAAGCTTAATTCAATTTTCATTAAAATCAAACACTTTAATTAATTATTAATATAATCCTATATCTTTGATTGGTGAATGCTTTATGGTGTGTGACTTACTAGGTTCATGTTCTAATTAGTAATGAGATAGAGAAAACTCCTTTTTTCACCTAATATGAAATCCTCATTTTGGACTTAGTCTTATAAGTTGTGAGGGACGCCTAGCATAACATATTACAACTACCAAATTAGAAATGAATGTCAGTAAACATATACAAGAAAATTACATGGACCTTTGATCATAATTATCATGCATTCAAATCCCTCCATTATAGATTCCTAATCTAAGCTAAGGTCATGGATTAGTCAAACCCTATATACTTCGATCATATGATTTCAACTCTGTTCTAGTTCTTGATAAACTCAATTCCTAATAGAAATACTATTCTAGTGAATCTCATCTGCCTTGACCAAAGACTTGCATATCAAGAACAACTAGATGTCATAAGATTCCTTCCCTGTTTACCCAAGTTAATGGATTCTTTCTTAGAGATCACTTACCTCTGCATGTCACTAGTTAGGGCCACAACATGCCATATACCTTTATATGAATAGCATCAGTATGTAAGCAGTAATAAATCCTAACCACCAATAAATTAGATAATGTATCACATCAAGTCAAAGGACCATATACACAATTATGACCTAGATGATGAAATATTGACTAGTGGTAAAACCCCATGGATTCATCATATGATGTCACTGTTCAACTCACTCATCTCTATAAGAGTTCACACATTGTCATGGCATCATATGTCTGTAGCATGAGACTCACTACCTGCATTACTATAAGTAGTATCACATGCTTATCATGGATGACAATAGAGGTTATAGTCTTTTGGATTAAAGGTGCCTAGTCAATAATCCTATGACCATAAATTTCATGAACAAATTTAAAGTATATGTACAAAAGTGATCAGTCTCTCATATTCTTAACTATTTGAGAATAGAGACTCTCATGAAATACTTAAGAAACATATATTCATTACAAAATAACAAATTCATTTAAAGAACATATATATATATATATATATATATATATATATATATATATATATATATATATATATATATATATATATATATATATTGCGAGGCCTCGCTCGAGCACTGATCAAATCTACTGAGTGGGATCGAAATGTTCATTTGGGTTTGAACTCGTGATGGAACCCTCAGGTTCAGATAAATTGATTTTGAAATGAGTCACCACCTTTATTTTATTTTATTTGGAAAAATGATTAAGGGAAAAATCCATATAGACTCCAATTAATATCCCAAAGGAAAAGATCACTAGCCTCAAAACCAAAGAGGATTTGGGGACTAGATTTTTAGTTTATTTTAACAAAATTATTTGGCAATTCTAATACAAAATAACTTAAAATAAATTTTATGAATATAAATAAAGATGATGCTTGAGCAATAGTATCCATGCAATGCAAGACAATTATAAAATGATAAACAAGATAAAATATACTTAAGAATTATTACAAAAATGTAATAAATAAGTAAGAGACAGGATCTTTTCTCTAGCCTTTATCAATGCTAAGAAAAGCACACATTCCTCTACTAATTGCAAGAACTAACAAATCAGAAAGAAACAACATAATTATACGTAAAAGATAACAAAATAGAAATAATCTCATAAAAAATGAAAGAAAAAGAATAATTATTTTATAAAATAGTTTGGAGTTGATGCATGAACGACTGGTATGCCTATATATCCCTTTGAATGGGAACCAAATCTCACACAGTTCTTCCTTCTTATAAAAGAGGGATTTCGGAAAAGTTAATTTGATTTGTTAAATTAATTTAGATTTTAAAAAATTAACAAGATTATATCTTTTCAGTTTTAGACTTAAGGGAGATATAAAAAAGAGAATTCTATATCTAGTTTAAGAAATCTTAAAAAAGGAATTATACCTTAGTTTCGTGTTTTCTTTACATGAATGAGGCAAGTCTTACACTAGATTTGAGCTTCACCTTGGATTGGGATTATCACATCCCACTTTTGGGATGGACGGTCCTAGGGCATGGGTGGCCATAAGGGCATCGAAAACCCATAGAACCCATTACCTGCTATAGAATCTCATATGGTATCAAGCAAAAAAATTGCAATAAACACATCAACCATGCCCAAGATCACAACCTAAATCACATCACCATCTCATAATACAATTCTATGCACATACTTCTTAATGATCATCAATAATATTTATTAATTAATTCATACATATTCCTCATCCTTATTTAAACGAATTTATTTTACATATCAATACAACTAAAACTTCATTTTCTATAGAGCAACTAACTATAACATACATATACTTTCATACAAATAACATAACAAATATCTTCAAAGAAACTTCTACTTTAACATATATGCCATTTCTAATCATAACTCGTACTTCAACTCAGACTGCTCACTCTTAATTCTTCTGTAGAAAAATTGGGAAAAGGGGAGTGAGTTTATGACTTAGTGAGTAAAATTTTTATGTTACAATAGTTCAAGTGGCTTGGTTTCAAGGTTCGCTAACAAGGAGTGCATTTGGTTGACTTATATATATACATATATACATTTTAGTTGATAAAGAAGATAAATGACATTAATTATCAATAATACTTTTGGAAACTTAAATCAAGAACCAATAACATATTTAAATCTTTATATTGAATAGCATAAACATATATTATTTTTGAAATTAACTATCAAATATTAATAACTCATTTATACTTTTGAAAGTCGAGTCGTCTAACAAATACTTTAATACATTTGAAACTTATCCTTTAAATAGCAAGAATTTGCAAATACACTTCAAATACAAATTCAGTGACTAACCATAGTTTCAAATATACTTTCAAATAAATAGTAACACATTTCAAATAAGATTTCATATAACTTATAATACGTTTTAAATACTTTTTTTAAATAACTAATAACTTGAAATTTGATTCAAATACAATTGTAAATATAACTTATGAAATACATTTCAAAACTTCTTTTATCTTGTAATTATCTTTAAAATCTTTTATAATAGATGAGAGAAAATTTTATCCTTATCTTCTCATCAACATTACAATAATGGCAACTCTTCTTGCAAAGCATTTTCCATACATCTTGTATTTCCTTCTAAAACATCATTCATAGAATACTATCATATCATATCATTAGCAAAAATCTAGTCTACAATAAATGGATGCAGATTTGATCCATGCATATTCTTATCAAAATTACATTAATGGCAAAGGCTCTTCTTACAAAGTAATACCATACTTCTTATGACATGCAAGCCAGGCCAAGCGGCTAGGATCATACCTCCTCCCAACTGGAGTCACTACAGTGTACACTGCTCGGTGTTCCCCACACCAGATAAGGGGATCTTTGCTTGAAAATAAAAGTAACTTTAATAAACATATAACAATGCATTAGCATATAACTTTCCATATAGAGAAAAGTAATAGAATATCACATATCTTATAAAAGAATTTAACAAATTTAAATGCTTACACAAAAGACTGCAAATACTCATATAAAATACTTCAATACTCATTGATAGCAAATTTATTCAACACTTATAAAATCAACATAAACTCCTTAGTGACTATTTTAGTAAATACTTTATAACTTTTAAAATCATAATAAACATATATATATAGTTCAGTCATATCATCAAAAAGAAGTCAAATAATCATATATATATTTGCAATAAGCACATGGAAGAAACTTTTACGAACTTATTATTTGGAATTCTCATAGTAATTAGGAAACTCAAATGGACGAAAATTTTCATACAAGTTGGTTTAACAATAATATGGTTTTTAATGTCAGATTCACAATAGAAAATAGGATAATAATTACTCACCTTCTTGCTATATCCTCCAGTTAGTTTCAATCCATCTCCACTTGTATGCAACTCATCTTTTCCTCGACTCATTTCCACCTACACATAAAATCCCAATTCACATATCAATTACAATTCAATCCTTTATTTATTACTTTTATAATCTATCTATGGAATCTTCATCAATTAATCCTCTATAAATTATTCTTTATATATTTCTTATAATTCTAAAGAAAATTCAACAACATTTCCCCTAAAATTGGACTAATCCCCCTGAAAATCCACAGTCTCAATTCAACAAGTCTCACAAGGTAATTGTCCAATCCGGACCTCTAATACATCAGATAATCCCATCCGCTAATTTCATTATTCATTATAAACTACCATCCAACCAATTCAACCTAATTAGTTTTGATATCACATCTCACTTTAATCTTTCAATTTATTAGCAATATACTCAATAATCATATGACTAATATTTATCTCAATTTAATTATCCAATTTAGCTATTTAATTTGTAATAAACTATTTACTTAAATTCTCACAAATAAATTTATAAATCGCTATCTATATACAATTAGGAGTTGAGATTTATACCATATGACTCAGTTTAATGAGCTGGAGCTTTTGTCCGAAATCATCAATTTCAGGGGGTCGTCGAAATTTGTTCGCCGAAAAATCCTAATGATGACCAAATCACAATCCAAGGATACCAACAGTTAGTGTACAACGTGAGGAGTCCAAATATACCCTTCACTTTCTCTCACTCGCCTCTACTCTACCAGAAAATGGTCAAAAAGCCCCAATCTTCCAATTATCCGATCTCCTTCTCTGGTCATCCTCAGTCGATGAGCCATATATCAAATTGAAGCTTGTGATGAAGTCATTCCATAGCCACCAGAATCGCCCTCATCCATTGTCGAAATCATCGAAAATCAAGGTTTAAACCTTCAGAGCCGGCGAAGCTCTGTCTCGCACATCTGTTGTCAATCGCCATCCCTTCTCGCCGTTACTGGTCCCTTTATGGTTATCAGGGGTAGAGGAGTGGTGCAGCCCACTGCCAGCCAAAGCTCAGCTAGCACCCTCTCTCTCTCTCTACTCTGCCTCTCTTCCCTCTGCTCTCTCTCTCCTCGACTCTGCTATCTGTCTAGTTCTTTTTTTTTTTTTTGTACTCTTATACTTATATAATTCCTTTTTCTTCATTTTATAAATATAACATCTTAAAAATTTATACAATTATTATTATTATTATTATTATTATTATTATTATTATTATAACCCAAACAAATAATATATTTTTTATTTCACAATAGTTTCAAAATTAATCATAATAATTTATATGAAAATATTTTCTTAAATTATATTTTATTTTATTTTTATCACAAATATCATTATTAATAATACTTTTATTATTTTCATACTCATTTTTAAATTAACAATATTATATTAAATTGGAAATCTTTAATACTTAAATTCTTAAAATATTTTTTATTGAAAAATAATCATATTTCTTATTAAAATGGAAATTCATGAATACGGAAAATCAGGTTGTTATAGGGATCTCACGAGATGAATCTTGCACAAAAAGTGAAAATTTTTGTATCAGAAATTGTCTATCAACCCCTCCTTAAATGAATGGGAGTGAACCCTATTTATTGGTAAAAACTAGGGGCAAAATAGGAAAAAACAATGGATTGGCGACATGGGCAGCGCGCAGCTAGCGCTAGCAGCACAGGAGGTGTGCCGGTGGCGCCAGCAGCATGCAATGCATATTGCCTAACCTAGAGGCATGCATTGCATGCAGCCTAAGGTTGGAGGCATGCCTTGCATGCCACCTAACTTGGAGGTATGCTTGCGTGCCTCCCAATTAGGATTTCTATCAGTTCAACCAGTTAGATCCGTTTTGGCTCATTTCTCATCCATTTTTCATGATTTTAGTTGCATTGTGATCGTTATTCAATCCTAGATGATCAGAGAGTGATTGAGAGGTCAAAGGGATAGGTTTCAGTTCTCGGGGCTCTATTTCCTAGTTTGTCGATTTTGGTAATTTCAGCTTCTAGAGGTCTATTTACCAAGTCTAGATACTTTAAAGGTTTAAATGTAAATTGGAGGGTGTAAAACTAAGGAAATCCATTTTTTTGGTGGAGTGCTACCCCACACCTTGTGAAGGGGTGCTAGCCCCTTAACCCCTGCCCGCTAACCGACTAGTGGACTATCATACCAGCTCTGTGTAGCACACTACTCGTAGCTACTATCAAGCTGTGGTTGGATCCTAAAGGTGAAAAATTAAGAGTTTACAATATTATTACAAATTTAGAATTGTATTTACATTTACATAATATGTACATTGCTCTAGGGCATACATCACTATCAATCATATCATCAATTAGAATTCAACTGACATAATTCAAGTAACCCTAATTTCTAAGTTCAATTTAGGAAAAACTATCAATTCATTAATCAAATTTTAAATTGACATTAGGATCATTAAATTGGCTCTCATTAAAGCCCAATTACTCATTCAATTGAAGTCAATTGCATTTGGTCAAGGAAACCCTAATTGGCCGTACCATGAAAATTAAAGAAAACACATTTCATGCAATCAATTCTCCAATTGAGACTTAATCATTCAATTCAATTGTGGGAAGCTCAATTGGACATGCAATTAGAATTAAACATCAAGGTTTTAGAAGCCCTAACTTGGCCAATTAGGGTTATTTGGGAAAATATCCAATTGATCATCAATTGATCAAATTGAGTCTCAATCAATGAAATTAAATCATTCAATTGCATTATTAGACAATCAATTTGAATATTCAAACATATGGTCATTAGGTCATAATTGGTCAAAATCCCTAAATTAGAAAAAATTGGGGAAACATTCAATTACAATTCAATTAATCAAATCAAAACCCAATTCATGCCATTAAACTATCCAATTATGCAATTATGTACTCACTTTGAATTATCAAACTCTAATTTAGAAGTTCATACTTAGCATAATCACACAATTTAGGGAAAACCTAATTCCATGGTTCTATATAAAATTAACCATTCAATTGCTCAATTAACATTCAATTAAACATGATTCAAGTGTCAATTAAAAGAAAACATCACCCTAGGTTGGCTGAACCATATACAAGAAGGGAAACCTTTACACTTCAATCAATTTCACAAATTAACATATAAATCTTTCAATTAACATGATAAACTATACATATATGCATACATTACAAATTATGGGACATGGATTCAAGAATCAACCCTAAAGTCAAACCAAGAAAGTGAGGAAAAAGGGAAAAAATTTTCAATATCCAAGGAAATGATGCAAGAATCTAGATTAGCACTAGAAAGATAGGGAGTTTGTGAAGCTTTTACCTTAAGCTCTTCCTCTCCCCAAAAACAAGAAATCACCAAATGGTCTAGTGAAAGAAAGAGGAAAGGAAACTCAATGAAACAAGAAATAGACCATGGATTCAAATTAGAGAATTCAAATAGAGGAGGTTTCATATATCACTTACCTTGGAATTCTTTGATTTGGAGGGGGACTAGAGTGACCAAACCAAGTTGAGGGGTTTTCCTTGTGTGCTCTTCTAAATTTTATTAGCTAATGAAGAAGATGAGTGAGAAAAAGACAAATATATAGTGGAGGGAGTTGGCTATAGTTTTTAAGTGGTGAAAGACCATAACACCTTTAATAAGTTAGGTGCAAAAGTTATAGAATGAAATTAATTTGGTCATTTCCCATGTGTTATTATTTTTGGTAGGAGGATTTTGAATTTTAAAGAAGAGTAGGTTAGCTTCCAAAAATGGGTGATGATGGTGACTTTTTCCCAATTTGATAAAATAATAATGCAAGGCTAAAGTAACTTATCTATTACCTTAAATGTTAATTCTCTACACCATATGATGGTAGGGTCCCACTAGTCACATGCACACAATTTGGCTATTCACTTAATCACAATTACACATAACTAATCACTCTTAGTAACTTAATCACATATTAGGCACAGTGAAAATAATTATCAGACACAGTGTAGAATTTTCACAGTGTAGTATAATTACATATAGCGTAAAAATAACACAGTATCATTCAATTTGCAGATAGTGTTCATATCATCACACTATAATTTAATTTACAGGCACATTGTATTGGTGACATAGATAGTGAAGAAATCACACAAACTGTAGTGTAAAAATTATTGGAATACTGTGAAAATTATGCAGTTGCAGTGTAGAAATTGCATAGGGGTACAGGGTATTACATCTTACTAGTTTTACATGGTTGTTTTTCAGGAGAGAAATAGTATACTGATTCCTTAAGCATCTTTCTTTATTTGAGGACCCTATCAATCAATGTAAAGTTCAAGGATCATTTATGAAATTATGATTTTGCTAGAGGTTCCATGGATGTTAATAGTGTTAATGAAAATTAAATGTACATATCAAGAATGTTGATGAAATTATTAAAATTTATGGTGAATGAAATAAGTTTCATATGGTCATATAAAAGTGCATGATGCTTATATTCTGATCTTGGGATGTGATATTATTAGTTTTATTACATATACCATAATAGTTCAATATTTATATTATGTAGTAAGCATAGGTTCTATAAGTGTTTAGAGATATTATGTTTACCTATGCCTTAGGGCTATCACAAGTCCTAAGTTGAGATGTGACGTAAGCCTCCTAATAGGTGCAGGTCCTACCCAGGAGTGAACGAGAGGATGTTAAACCAAGATCACATGTAAATTCACCTTGAGAGTTTGAGGTAGTGGATTCTTGTGCATGTAGTTGAGCTGAAGGTGTTGGACCTTATTCTGTTTGAAGGCTCTGACCTTACTAGAGGAAGGTGCTGACCTTGGTGGAAGAATCATAGTATTGTCCCCTTGAATTTATCATAGTTCTTAGCCTACACTGTAAAGACATATGGAAAGATAGCATCAGGAGGCCTCGCCAAGACTATGACTTATTACGGGCCCTCTGATGCTTAGGTCAATATGACAACATATGCAAAGTTAAAGACTTGAGGAAATAGTTGGGTTAGAGATGATGTCACTACTTCTGTAAGTGAGAGGGTTAAAGATACTCTCACTGCGATCTTTTCCAGTAACGAAAGAATGTCTTTAGGTACTGGACTCCATAGAGTGATCAACTCAGAGTGAAGAGGACTGCCTCCTAGTGGATGACTAAGAGGCTACTATTTAGGTGCGGCCCTCTCATTTATAGTACTAGAAAGACCATTGTTCACAGTGGAAGAGGCTAACTTTCAGCATGTCTCTCTTATTTTCACTCTTTCCAAAAGTCTCACTTGAGGGTTTTTCCAAAAATCTTTCAAAGGCTTCAAAAATCCTTCAAAACCCTTTAGAAGAAGTTCCTCTAAAGTAAGAGAGAGTTAGGTATTTGTAATGGGACAAAGTTGCATGAGTGTGAGTACTCGATGAGGCAAGGTCGCATCATTTTGTTAGTTGGACATGGTAATGATGCGTCTGTTTTAAAGGCTATGAATTTTTATATATGCTAAAGTAACATAATCTCATTTCTTAGAAATGACAGGGATTGTATGTTAGGCAAACTTGTAAGGAGATATTGGTGGAGATTTCCCTTGTAAGCAAAGTTAGATCATCCATTAGCGAGGAGAGGTGATGCTAAAATGAGTTACTTGTATTTGGATGAGGGATAAGATGAGGTGCGAGGTAGCCTATTTTATGAGCTTCTTAAGTATAGATGCTAATGTTGGCTTAAGTTTTTGACGTATGGATACATTGAGACTTGCTTCTTAGATTAGTTGGGCCATCTTTAGGCTTGTATGATGTAGCTCATTTACTAGGAGCAATTTTCAGCACTCAACAACCACTAAAAAAAAAAAATGTACCAACTAAAGATTTGTTAGTAAATTGAATTTTTCCCGTGGTAATACATATACTGATGAATTATTGATAAAAAAATTTAGTCAATATTAAACTTATCTATAAAACAATTTACCGAAAGAATACAAAATAGTCAGTAATTATCAATGAAATTTTCATTGGTAAATTGTTTTTTATTATTAGTAAAATGATTTATATTATTAGAATTTTTGCAAGGAGAAAATTTATCAATGAAATTTTTCGTCGGTAATCTGTCAAAAAATTCGGTAATTTGTCACTAAATTTTAAATAAATATTTTTTGAAAGTAAATATTTTTTCTGTAATTTCTTGGTGATTTTATAAATTAATTTTTAAAAAAAGTTATGTCGATAATGTGTATATATATATATATATATATATATATATATATATATATATATATATATATATATATATATATATATATATTAAATATATATATATATATATATATATATATATATATATATTAAATAAAGATTATAAAATAAATTAGAAACTTAAAGAATATTAAAAATAACAAAAATTAAAAAAATATATTAAATTATATTTCAAAACTAAAAAAAAAAATAAAACTAAAAAGGAGAAAGTGATAAGAGTAAAAAAGAAAAAGTAAGATAAATAATTTATTAAATTTATTTTATAGTTTACTAAATTATAAAATAAATTATGTATAAAAATTCAATCAAAAAATTAAGTTTAAGATAAAAAAATCATTAATTTTTTTCATAATCAAGTTAATTCATTTTTTTATGCTATTAAACAATCTAAAAAATATAAATAATAAATTATAAAAACTAAAGAAACAATAAAGAAAATTAAAATAAATTTAATGCATTTGTCTTGTGGAAGAGTTTGAAATTTAAGAAGTAAAATAGAAAAAAAAATAAGAAAAAAAGAGTAATGAGCATTAAAAAGTATGACAGTATAAAATGATAAAAAAGAAAATGAAGACATAATTAAATAAGAAAGAAAGAAAAAAAAATTATTTGTGTTGAAATGAGAAAAAAAATTGAGAAAAGGATAAGAAATGAAAAAGAAAAAAAGTGTGAGAAAATTGATGAGGAAGAGATGATGAAACTTTTTCTCTTTTTTTCATACTATTTACTAACTGATTACTGATTAAATGTCCATCTGTAAATTTTTTAAATGAAAATTTAAAGGAAAATTTTCCTCCAAAATTTTCATTTATTGAAAAATTACCTATTAAATTTCTGTCAGTAATTTATTTTTTTAAATTTCTTCCAAAATTTTTATTTATCGACAAATTACCGACTAAATTTTTTATATTAATTTATTTTTTAAAAGCCATTTACTAAAAATATAAAGAAAAATTTCAGTCCAAAATATTTATTTATTGACAGATTACTAATTAAATTTCTATTAGTAATTTATTTTTTTAAAAATAATTTAGTTAAAATTTGGAGAGAAATTTTTAAAATTTTCATTTACCAACGAATTACTGACAAAAAATTTGTCAGTAATCATTTTAAATTTTGTTAAAGATTTAGAGGAAAATTTCCTCTGAAATTTTCATTTACATGGAGTATTCTATTTGTAAATTAAAAAAAAAAATCCTCTCTAATTTACCAATTGAAATCTTTTTTCCGTAAATTTACAAATGAAAATTTTTTGTCTGTAAATTTAAAAAAAAAATTTGTTTTCCAATTTACAAATAGAAATTTGTGTCAATAAATTTACCGACTAAAAGTTTTTATTGGTAATTAAAAAATTTTGTTGGTAAATTAAAAAAAAATTTCTCTCTAATTTACCAACTTAAATTTTTATTGGTAAATTTACCAATAGAAAGTTTGTCAATAAACTAAAAATAATTTCACTTTACAATTATTGACTGAAATTTTTGTCAATAAATTTATCAACAGAAAATTTTATCAGTAAAATAAAAAAATTTTCTCTCCAATTTACCAATTGAAATTTTTGTCGATAAATTTACCAAGAAATATTTCAGTAAGTAGATTGTCACTATTTTTTGCGCCTTATTTAGCGATGAAACTTGAATTTTAGTGATCTTTTATTAGTAAACTATTAGTAATCTGTCAGTAATTACCAAAAAAAAAAGAATTTTTTCCGTAAATTCACGGATGAAAATTTTTTGTCTGTAAATTAAAAAAAAAAAAATTTGTTCTCCAATTTACAAATAGAAATTTGTGTCAATAAATTTACCGGCTAAAAGTTTTTATCAGTAATTAAAAAATTTTGTTGGTAAATTAAAAAAAATTTCTCTCTAATTTATCAACTTAAATTTTTGTCGGTAAATTTACCAATAGAAAATTTGTCGGTAAATTAAAAAGAATTTCACTCTACAATTATCGACTGAAATTTTTGTCTATAAATTTATCAACGGAAAATTTTATCAGTAAAATAAAAAATTTTCTCTCCAATTTACCAATTGAAATTTTTGTCAATAAATTTACCAACAAAAATTTCGGTCAGTAGATTGTCACTAGTTTTTTGCGCCTTATTTAGCGATGAAACTTGAATTTTAGTAATTTTTTATTAGTAAACTAGTAGTAATCTGTCAATAATTACCAAAAAAAAAAAAAAAGAAAATTTTTGTGTGCCGTTGGTAATATAGTAAATTTACCAATTGAATTATTTATGTTGGTAAATGTGAATTTTTTTATGATTCATGAATTTATTTTAATTAAATAAATCTATAGAATTATAATAATTGGGTAATTCGGTTATTAGGTAGTACAATGTTTAATGCATTCATATTATCATAAAATTATTTTTTTTGGAAAAAATTAGAGAATATCTTTTTTTTTTAAAAACTTAAAACAGTATGCTATTGTATTAAATCATAAAATAAGACATCAGAAATACAAAGAGGAGGGACAAGACCCCACTCCCCTAGACCATCTAGAAACCAAGAGCTCTTGCCAGACTATGAGTTGCTTGATTAGCTGATATTCTCATAAAGCATACTTTGCTATCTACTAAACCACTTAAATAATTAAGACAATATGTGATAACCATACCATAATAAGAAAAGTCTAGTTAGGGGTGGGCATCAGTCAGTTTGGATCGGTTTTGTCTGAGAAGAGCTAAAACCGACCAACCAATATTCATAATTTTTGAAGATCGAACCTGTCACGACCCACCTTTTTAGCCATTATGGTCCTAGAGTTTAGGGAGAGTAAGGTTACCTAAAACCGTAGAACCCATTTCACTCATAATCAATTATCATTCATCACATTAAACCATATCTCAAAATCGTAACCTTATTACCCATTATTTGCTTGTCACATCCTCGTTAACTTATAACATCATTACAAACACAACTTGTATAAAACTTTGAAAATCTCATTTCATATCAATAGTTAAATGTACATTACCTTATACATTATTACAATAGTAATTACATCATTATTCACATTTTATATATGCCCTATACACATTAGTACTATCTTTTCAATAACCATGGAGCTCTAATCCACAACACCGGAACTTAACAGAGCAGTTTCCAAGTGAAGAATGGTGCTTGGAACTTTTACCTTGCTAACTCATTGACTTTACCTGAAAAATTTAAACCACTAAAATATGAGACATAGCTCAGTGAGTACATAACAATACAATACATATGGTGAGTATAAAGATAAATTTCAGGAAGGGCCCTTTATAACAATGGAAGGTTTTCAATCAATATCAACATTATGGTTAAATTTCTCATTTAAAATGGGGATACAATCTTTAGCAGAAATATCACTTTCTTGAGAGTAGGATGCTTCCCACACATATTAATTCAACAGTGGCGACCTAAGCCTTGCTCACTTGCATATATCATATTACGTAAGATTGATCGGGTCTTACAGTTAGGCGTTCTCCCCTAACAAAGATTGGGTACTCTCGCCTTACCTGCAAGCCTATACCAAGTGCATAAGGTCTGATGTATTTCTGCACATTAGAAAGGGAATTTCTGCTTATCAATAGGTATTTAATAGAAAGGTTCATATAAGGTTCACAATAGTCAATGATCATTAACAAGTAGGGGTGAACTCAGTCCGGTTCGATTTGGTTATTAGAAAAGAACCAAACCAAATTGAGATTTTCAGTTCCTTAAAATTAAAGAACCAGAATTGAACCAAAATTATTGAAGAATTATATTGAACCAAACCAAAAATTCAGTACAATATAATTCAGTTCTTTGGTTCTTTTAGCTCGGTCCGGTCTAATCCGGTTTTTTGGTTCTTATGAAAACCATCCACTTTTTGTTTACAATTTTTAAAGCTAAAAAGTCTAATAAAACTAACAATATTCATAAAAAATTTTAAATCAAAATACAAATCCTCAATCATCCAACAAACATTATTCTTCAAACATCTGACAATCAATGTTTTTGTTCTTCAAACCACAATCAGTGTTTTTTTCTTCAAATTGTTCTTCAACCATCCAAGAAAAACAATCAACAAATATAATATTATAGTCCAAAAAATAGAAATACAAACTAAAATCCAATCATAAAATACATAATCCTTTTATTTTTCAATGGTAGAAATTAATTATTTCTAAAAAAAGAGATCCATCACCATTCACCAAAATTGCTAAATAGTATGAAAATATCATAGGACCTGCAGTAAAAAGAACCAAGAACTCAAATTAATCAAATTACTAAAAAAGAACAAATCATATTGAAAATTAGCTGTAAAATTATATTTATATATTATGCATTTTAATTTTGGTGGTCCACCATTACAGCAAACCAATACTTAATTTTTCTGTAACTTTCATAAAGAACAATGAAGATGATTATAAAAAACATCTTAATTAATTTTTTTTAATAAAAAGAAAAAAAACTCACTAGGTACTCAAATAGTATCATAACCAGGAAGAACATCATCTAGTTTTTATATTAATTAATTATCATATCATGGTTCAAGTAAACAATGTGAAGAATTTCATAATCAAGAACTTAATATTTATCCGGGAGAAAAAAGGAAACTTGAGCACCATATTTAGTGACCTTTGCAAAGGTTTTGCCTTTCTTGAGCTCATTCACAAACCCATAAATTATTAAAATACTAAAGAAGAAAACAGAGAATTTACTCATTTTTTCCACAAAGAAAATAATGGTCTCTCTCTCTCTCTCTCTCTCTCTCTCTCTCTCTCTCTCTCTCTCTCTCTATCTATATATATATATATATATATATATATATATATATATATATATATATATATATATATATATATATATATATATATATATATATATATATGGTTTGGATCCTTTAGGAGATTGATTATAATTCATTAAAAACAATAAACACAATAAATACAAGATTAAGCTTAGCCTCCGCATATTCGATTCAAAGTAAGAATCAAGAAGAAAATGGAAACCCATGGATTTACAAAAGAAAGATGAGAGCTAATAACATAAATCGTCAAGACATCAAACAACAACAGATTTTAATTGCTAAGAACCAAAGAAAATCAAAGAGAATATAAATCAAAATAAACAAAAACAATTAAATTAAATGGAAAATTAAAATAAAAAGAAAAGGGTATAAAGCTTATCTTCGGTCAAAGGAGACTCCATCGCCATCGCTAATGCATGGTCAAGAGCCGAAAGAGATTCCCCTCCTTACCTTTAGAAAACTAAAAAACACATATAATGAAGAAAAAATTACAAAGATCATAAAATAATAGTAACAATTTACCTCTACATCAAAAAAAAAAAAAAAAAAGTAACAGAATGCAAATCTGAAAAAAAAAACCACCATAAAAAGGTTGTAGATTTTTCATATCAAAAGTCTAGGTGACAACCAAATCCCTCCAAACACCAAATAACAATAGAAAAATTGATAATTGTATAGGTGAGGAAGAAGGAAAAGAAGACGGTGAAGATTGGAGGAGCAACGGTCACTGGTGAGGGAGGAAGAGAGGCTCAAATCGACAGCCGATTCAGATTTGTGCAGCTGCCACCTTTCTTTTAAGATGATTAGGTTTTCAAATATATATATATATATATATATATATATATATATATATATATATATATAGGTGACATTAGGTTCAAAGGAGGAAAAGACTAAAATACCCTCACAGCTAGGGTTTTTGAAAATGAAAATTGTGGGTAATAATTAATTTTTTTTATTTTTATTTTTATTATTATTACATATTATTAGGGTTATAAATAACAATGGGCCTATTCTTTTAATGGGTCATATATATATATATATATATATATATATATATATATATATATATATATATATATATATATATATATATATATATATATATATATATATATATATATATATATATATATATTTCAGTTCAGTACTGGTACTTTCAGTTCAGTACAATACAATTCAGTTTGGTACAATTCTCGGTTCGATTATGAGCTAAGAACCAGTATCGTACCATATTAAAATTTTCAGTACAGTTCTCGTTCTAAGTATCAAATTTTTTACAGTACAGTACTATTTCAGTTTGGTCTGGTATTCTCGAGTACTGTGCTCAGGCCTATTAACAAGTATCATATCAATGGTTCAATATTCAATAAGCAATTCAAGATTATCAGGGAATCAAGAATGTTCAATGAGCAATACAAGCTTATCAATGAATCAAGAAGCATCATATTAAATGGTTCAATAGTCAATGGGCCATTCAAGCTTATCAAGGCATTGGAATGTTTTAACGATTCTGGTTTGAACAATCAAGGTTCAAAGCATATAATACAAGATATATTATATTATTAAGTACTCACCTTGAACTATTTTGCTCCTATTTACATTTGACTCTGATACAAGTAGTGCTTCTCGTACTCTTAGACATTATTCTCATTCTTGTCATTAGATTCTACACATTGCATTTCAATCACATATCAATCACTTTCTCATTATCACATTACTTAATTTAGCTTAACTTACTAACACTTCTATCTTATTCACAACTTATTACTTTTAAGTCAAGATATACTATACATATACTTGTTGCTACACTTAATATTTTCCTCTCAAAGCTATTCATTTTAGGAGGGACAATTCCTTTCCTCCCAATTCTACATTTTAACTTTCATAATAGTCATTTATTCTAATTAAGCAAATTTTCCAATATTCAGGGGAGCTAATTCTATTTCCATCATCAATTCTATAATTGAATCTAGTTCATTAATCTTAGGAAAAGTCATTTCTATCAATTGAATTTCAACATTCACATTGCACAAATCATATGACACCATTCTCAAGCTTGATTTTCTCTTTAATTTACTAAGTCCAAATTCAATTCCTAAGATCCTCAATTTTCTGTAAACCCTAGAATTTGGGGAAATCATCAATTCTCCATTCAATCTTTAAATTAGTTATAAATTCCTCAAATTAACATAACATAAGACTCATTCAACACTTCAATCTTCAACACCTAATAATAGAATATCAAGTTTCTTTTTAATCATAATTATGCCTCTAAGGCTATCCAATTTAAAATCATGTTCTAAAAATCATTTTAATACTTATAATTCATTTTTCTTCATCTAACATGACCATAGGTATACTTAATTGCAATTTAAAACTTTCCTTAGTTATTCTCCACAATGACCAATTTCTATATATATAGTATATAAGAAGTATCCAACTAACCAAAACATTAAAATTTAAGCTTAAGGTAAGGAAAAGAGTAGATAATTAGAGTTCCTCACCTTGATTAGCTTTACTTTGCCAAAGTTCTTGTTGTAAGTATGTAGAGAGAGTTTTAGAGAAAGATGAAGGGTCTTGGTATAGAAAAAGAATAAATTCCTGATTTTCCAACATAATTTTTGCATATATATATATATATATATATATATATATATATATATATATATATATATAGGATTGAATGGTGAGGATTAATCAAGATAAATCCAATGGCTAACATTTGATCTTGATGAATGGCTATGATTAATCAAGATGGATGGCTAAGATTGCATCAAGGTGGATGGCTATGATTGCCTCCACAATGGTGATGATTATCATTAGATGATGAGGTGTCCATGGAAGAATCTAGATTCACATATGGAGAAATAAGAATTCAACTTAGTTTAGGACTTTGATTTAGTAAACTTTGGTGGCAAGCTAATCACATGCCTACAATTCATTCTCTACAACATCTTTTACCTTTTTTCTTGGTCAATCACTTTTGCTCATAAATTCTACACATTTCATATCTCTCAAGCTCATTGGTAGACTTCCCATGAGTGAAATCTCAGTCGTGTCTCCACCTATGTGAAGCTACTGGATGAATTTCCAACTTGCCCTTATCACACGACTGAAATCCCAGCCGTGTGGCCACCTGTGGCCAGAGTCCTTCCCCTTTATCAATGATACTACTTGTCTTTGGATATCCCAATTGTTGAAACTCCAATTTAGGCAAACACTTCAATTGATAATATAATAATGCCAACTAGTTTTCTTTCACTATTCTATTAGCATTGATCAAATATGTATATTCTGTAAGCCCACTAGATCAAACTAAGTTTGACTTCATTGTACGTTTGTAACTTTGATAAAAATTAAATTTTCATATCACTTTCATCCTCTCCCAATATCTTAGGAGATATCAATACCCATTTCACTAGCACTTTAAATTCATATCTCAATTAACTTACTAGCATAGTCATATTAAATTGAACTCAATTTGACTTTCACTTATCATGAGGTGCTAATCAAAATTGATTAAGTTCCTCACTTCTTGTCACGTCATTTATTTAGAATTTACTTCTTTGGTACTCTTATGGTTTTTAAGGCCCTAAATGGCATAGCATATAATCACTATAACATCATCATTACTGTTAAGAAACCTCGGGTTGTCACATCCCAACTTTAGAGATATGACGGCCCTAGAACATGTGGAGACATAAGGTTATCCACACCTCCAATTTTTGGATCTTACTATAAACCCAATTAGGATCCAAGTGCTCCTTTGGGTCCTCCTCTTCCTCAGGGGTCTCCTCCTTCATGGGGCGAATCACAGATACGACTTTCTCGAACATCTCCGGCCAAGTCCTCTTACAGGTCACACGGGGTGCTTTGGGTCGTGGTCCTCGAACAGGTGTAATCTTCTTGGTCATATGTCAGAAGAATCATAAGGCAAGCAAACAATAATAAGGATTACTAAAATCTACTAGGATTTCGCGAAACTATGCTAGCGATAGACTGCAAGTGATATGACAGGAAAATTCCTATGCTCCAGGATTTTACTTAAGCAACTCATATAAAACAAGCCTAAACTAGACTTTTAAAAACTACGGCTCTGATACCACCTTTGTCACATCCTAACCTTAGAGATATGATGGTCGTAGAACATAGGGAGACATATTGTCACCCACACCCATAGAACTCACTTACATATAAACAAATCTTGCCTAGGATCTCACCAAACCTCTTACAATAACTTGTTTAAAACATTTAGATGAATACCTTAAATTGCGAAAGTCTAAGATAAATCATTACATATAAAATCCATGAGGAAAATAATATATATCAATAGGTATCAATCAATATTCCCGGAGCATCTAATGACAAGATTCCATAAATTAGTATTATTGATAACTTGGACAAGGAATTCCCCAAGCGAAATAGAATGCTTGAGCCATCACCTTGTCTCCTCACATTTGCTCACCTGGAATCTCACAAGGAAAAAAAAGGGGTGAGATAGATGATCTCAATGAGTAAACGATAAGGCACATACATATCACATATTCCTTTGAAAAGGAAACACATAACTTATACACATAGTTCATGATTTATAGTTCATGAATTGGGTTGCAATTTAGCAAGGGTTCAATTTGGCAAGTTTGCAAAAATCACACTTATCACTTATGAAGAGTGAAGGCTATTGCTCTATCACTTGAACTTACAAAGGAGAGGTGGTCTCATACCAAATTCCAACTCCTATCACTTATAAGGCATAAAGCTGATCAAGCTCCATGGCTAGAACCGCCCCTTTCTAGCTGAGGTGGATACACTACCCCTATCCATCGAGTTAAGACTATGTGCACAGGTTTCGATGATTACCCACATTAGCATGAGGATTCTGCATAAAAGGTTAAAGGTACCATAGCTAGAGCTAATGATAATCACAATTAGCAATATCATATAAGGCAACAATAACATATATTCCAATAACAATAGTGGTTTAGCTTTCGAACAAAGGATACAATGATAGTGTAGTTCCAGAAAGAATATAAGTTGGGGTGTTAGTCACAAGAAATTCTCATTGGATAACCAAAATAATTTTGGACCAAATGTCCCTTGGTAACCCAAGCTTGTCAAAGAAATCATATAATAATATTTAGAATAGAAAGAACTTGGGTTTCAACGATCACAAGGGCTCACATAACAATATATCACATTCTTATAACACAACATAATGTTGTTCACACTTATAACATGAACATGGCATTTACTCACCTTAGGGTTCCTTTGCTCCTAGCAACATAATCCCTTTGCCCTTCTAAAGCTCCTCAAACTCTAACATAGTATTTGATTTACCACTTAGTATTTATTTACTCATGATGCTCCTATCCCATAAATACCCCATGCACATATAGCATACACATACACTTAGAGTCCACACATAGGTGTACTCGTCACTTGCATATAACACGTTGACTTTGAAAGTCTTGCATACTTAGGCCTTATAGGCTCTCTTAATATCACATTACAATCACATTAATACCTTTTTAAGGTCATCACAATATTATTTCCTCAATATCATTTCACTTTAACAATCATCTTAATACACTTTACACTCCCATACATGTCAACTTAACCATTAACCTTTCAAGTGTCATGCTTAACTCTTATGATCCTTTTTATTCTATTGTCACTTCATCAACTCAAAACCATGTATTTATTATCAAGTCATCATAACATGTAGTTTCATATTTGCCAATCATATTTGTATTCTAATGACAATATAAGGTTAAGATACCTTAAGTATACCATAATGCATTTAAGCTTATCTAGGATCATACCTTCAACTAACATGCAATTTTATCATTTATTATACATACATACATATTAATAATCATCAAAATACATCACATAAAAATAATAAACATTGGGACAAAAAAATTCATGTAGGCCGAATGCATCACCAAGGTAAAAACTAAATTCTTCTTCTTTTTGCACTTTCCGTCTATTTTAGAAATATGTAAAAACATGGTTTGAACCAAGATTTTTCATGTAAACACAACAAAAATCATTTTAGAATTTAAATCCATATGAATCGGCCACACTTGGTGTTGTTTATACATAAAAATTCAACTTTTGAATTATAGAGCACAAAACCATGAGTTTTCTTGTTTTCGGTATTTTTCGGTCATCTCAGAAATATGTAAACAGGTTCTTTAAACTATTATTTTTCATTCAATCATAGCAAATGTTAGTTTAGAATACATCCATACATGATTCGATATCCATAGATAGGATTTATAGAAAAAAATTCCAAGTTTAAAGGCTTAGGTGAAAAATAATGAGTTTTCACGCTTTCTGCGCTTTTTGTTCATTTCAGCGATGAACAGACACATGATTCAAATCATTATTTTTTATCTAAACAAAACAAATATCATATTAGAGAACTTCCTCATACAAATCGGCAGCCATAGGTCAATTCAATAATAGAATTTTCCAACTTTCAAGTTCTAACACAAAAACCTTGAACTCCTTTGTTTTTTGAAACTTTCCGGTCGTCATAGAAAAATGTAGAAACATTATTTAATCCAATATTTTTCATTAAAACATATCAAAAATTAGTTTAGAGAACAACAATACACAAATCGCTGCCGCGCCCCCCCTGTGATGTTTATGCATAAAAATTGTGATTTTAAGTTATAGAATTCACCTTTTGGAGAAATCTCGCGGAAAGAATCGTGTTTTCGGTAGAAAATAGATTTTCTCTCCCAAAAACTCACCCAAATAGAATTAAATATGTAAAAATCAGTAATCAACTAGTTCAAAATAATTTTCCTATAATTTATTTCATAGAAATCAGTTTAGAAATCGAAAGAGAAGAAAAACTTACGATTACCATCAAGAAATCGCGAAACGGAAATGTGTTTTCTTAATTTCGGTAGAGGGAAATATTTTGAGAGGATTTTTCTGCCAAGATAGAGAAAAAATAAGGAGTTGGCTGCTGGAACTCTATTCTGGCCAAAATTTAGAATATATAATAGGGTTTGGGTGAAATTTCCACTAATACCCTTAATGATCTAGGTTAGGAGGATTTTTGTGTAGTGGGCATTTGGGTATTTGGACTTTTATTTAAATTTTTGGGCTAAGTAAAGTTAAAAATAAAAAGAATATTTTTCTTATTATTTCTCTAACATTTCCCCCAAAAATATTTATTTTAAAATATTTTAAAAATACTCATAAAATTATTTTATGCTTAAAAATTATCTTATGCATGAAAATTCATTTTATTTAAAATAAATTCTTTTATGCAAATGCACTTCATGTAAATCATTTATTTCATAATAGCAACTCATTTTATGTATATTAAAATTAATTTAATATGTCACATACTCATTAATCACTTAGATTACTAATTTTCACACGAGCACATACTTAATCTTAATAGTTTTAAATCAAGCAATTTATCATGAAAATTCCTAGGGTGGGTGTGGGTTGTTACACGGGTGTTATAGAACTGATCCAAAATTCATAGAAAATCAATTTTTTTTTAACCATTTTAAACCGTCAATTCGGTTCGATTTCAGTTTAGTAATTTTGGTTTGGGCTTGGCTTTTGGGCCGTACATTTTACTAGACTTTTTAACAATTATATCTAATTTTTGAATACATTCAGTAAAAATTAAACTAAAATTAAAACTTACTAAGATAATAAGCTAAACATAGTGAATAAATTAGTTTAATTACAATTTGTAAATAAATAAGAAAATGTAAACAATAATAATGGAGCCTTCATAATTAATAGTTGAATATACTTAAAGCCCCACCCCCTTTACAAAATTGAAATCTAAGTGTAAACTTTGTCAAAAATCAAGTCTTGCAAAACAAAAGGAATTAATCTATTTATACTTTTAAAAATTTATAGCATACATTAACACATATAGGGAAATTGATTGTGGGCTCAGATCTTGCTTTTCAAATTCATGTAGAATATGGTCAAGTTAATCTAGTTGCATCATTAAACTATGAACCATTTCACATTTTTTGCCATGTCAATATTTAACTCAACACAGGTATTCATTTAATTTCAGTAGAGGTGGAAGCTTCATCATTACCCAAATTAAACAAAAATTCACAAAAAAGGCTCAAGGATAATAACATATCATATGGGATGAAATAAGTAATACTAATTGTGCTGCATATCACAAAAATAAGGATTGCCTTCACAAGCTAGTACATCACATACTTCAAACCCATAATTCAAAGTAGTTTATACCCACATCATTGCCCACAAACATTAAACAGAATCACAATTAAGGCATGACTTACCAGAAGTTAAAGAGGTCAAGAGCATTAGCCAATTACAATCAAAACTTACCAATCCAGAAGTGAAAAGGTTGCAAAAGCAACAACCTATGCCTCCAATTTCACTTAGCAGCATCAAGCAAGCAATCAACACAGATAAAAGAGTATATCCAAATAAATAAATAGCAATAAACATACAAAGGGTTAAATAAATTTATAAAAATTGTCCAAAAAAAACCAGTAACAAGCAACTATCTAGAGATAAATAGCAATCTGCACAAAAAAAAAAAAAAGGGTATATATGCCAAAACAATAATAGTTTGTATCTACATGTTATAGAAAATTACTCAATTGAATTGTGTATAGTACAGAGGAATTGAGCACTCAATTTATATAAGTATTCCTATAACATAAAAAGGAAACTAACTAATGCTAATCCCTACAATTATGGCTAATCCCTACAATTATGGCTGTAATTAGGCTGTACAGCTAATGATCCTATCTATACACACTCAGCATATCTTAACACTCCCCCTCAAGCTGGACCATAAATATTTATCATGCCCAGCTTGTTACAAATGTAAACCACTCAATTCCCATTTAGAGATTTAGTAAATATATCTCCAAGTTGTTCCCTAGTCTTCACGTGTCTAGTAGATATGACATTTTGCTGTATCTTTTCTCGGACAAAATGGCAATTGATCTCAATATGCTTAGTTCATTCATGAAATACAGGATTACAAGCTATATGAAAAGCAGCTTGATTATCACACCACAGTTTTGCAGGCATAGAAGTTTTGAGGCCGACTTCTGTCAAGAGTTGGTGAATCCACATTATTTCACTAGTAGCATGTGCCATAGCTCTGTACTCAGATTCTGCACTCGATCGTGATACCACATTTTACTTCTTGCTTTTCCACAAAACCAAATTCCCGCCAACAAAAACACAATAGCCTGTGATGGACCGTCGATCAATTTTAGAACCTGCCCAATCTGCATTTGAAAAACATTCTATGTTAAAGTGTCCATGATTTCTATATAATATTCCAAGACTCGGAGCTCCCTTCAAGTAGCATAGGATATGTTTTAGAGCTGCCCAGTGTTGAACTGTAGGAGAAGACATGAATTGACTAACAACACTAACTGAATAGGCTATATCAGGTCTAGTGACTGTAAGATAGTTCAGTTTTCCCACCAATCTTCTATACTTCTCAGAGTCTTCAAACAAGTCTCCATCTTTTACAAGCTGTAGGTTAGGTATCATAGGAGTACTGCATGGCTTAGCTCCAATCTTCCCTGTTTCAGTTAACAAGTCAATAACATACTTTCTATGAGATAGGAAGATTCCCTTCTTGCTTCATGTCACTTCTATCCCTAGAAAATATCTTAGAACTCTTAGATCTTTAGTTTGAAACTAACTGTTAAGAAAAGCTTTCAAGGCTGAGATACCTGCAGTGTCACTTCCAGTAATAACAATATCATCCACATAAACAACTAAAAAGATATTGCCTATTGAGGATTGTCTATAAAAGACAGAATGATCAGACTTGCATTTCTGCATCCCAAAGTGCTCCAATGCTAGACTAAATTTTCCAAACCAGGCTCGAGGACTCTGTTTCAGGCCATACAGGGATTTTCTGAGACGATATACTTTCCCATTCTCCCCCTGAGCAACAAACCCAGGAGGTTGCTCCATGTATACTTCCTCATGAAGATCATCGTGCAAGAATGCATTCTTTATATCCAGTTGATGTAGTGACCATTCGTGTGAAGCTGCCAAAGATATTAATAATCAAACAGATGTTAATTTAGCAACAGGAGAAAATGTATCAAAGTAGTCTACACCATATGTTTGAGTATAGCCTTTAGCCACCAGTCGAGCCTTAAGTCGAGCCATAGAACCATCAGAATGAAATTTGACTGCAAATACCCACTTACACCCGACAGCTTTCTTTCCTGCAGGCAAATTCACTAAATCCCACGTATCATTATGATTTAAAGCATTCATCTCTTCTATCATAGCATCACGCCAGCCAGGATGAGATAAAGCTTCAAAAATGGTTTTAGGAACAAAAATAGATTCTAGAGAGGCAACAAAAGAACTCGACAAAGAAGATAAATGATCATAAGAGACAAAAGAAGAAATGGGATAAGTACATTGATGTTTACCTTTTCATTGAGCAATTGGCACATCGAGATAGTGATCTTCAAGATCGGATGCCGAAGAAGTTACTGGTTTTGTACATGGATCAGAATTTTTCTGCCTTCTAGAATAGACCTCACAAATAACTGGTTTTGGTGTGGCAGATGGTGGATCAGGAGAAGATGGTGGTAACACTGGAGGTGGACTAGGTGTAATATGCGTAACAGTATAGATGAACAAATCATCATCATCGCCTTTAGAATAAGAAGTAGAAGACACTGGATAAAATGGGATATGTTCATGAAAAGTGACATCAGTAGACACAAGATATTTTTAAGTATCAGGACAATAACATCTATATCCCTTTTGCAGGCAAGAATACCCCAGAAAAACACACTTCAAAGATTTTGGATCAAGTTTAGAAACCTGAGGTCTAATATCACGAACAAAACATGTGCTTCCGAAAATCTTAGGTTCAATAGGAAATAAAGGTTTATTCAGAAACAAAATATGAAAAGGGATTGCACCTTGAAGAACTGATGAAGACATCTGATTTATCAGAAAATAAGCTGTGGAGACAGCATCAGCCTAGAAATGTTTTAGGACGTTCATTTGGAAGAGCAAAGCTCCAGCTGTTTCAAGAAGATGCCTGTTTTTCCTTTTTGCTACACCATTTTGAGATGGTGTGTCAACACAAGAAGTTTGATGCACAATACCATGATGGATCATGAAAGTTTGAAAAGTTTCTGACAAATATTTCTTTGCATTATCACTTCTCAAATTTTGAACAGACATATTAAATTGATTCTTTATTTTAGAATAGAAAGCACGAAAATGAGAAAACACTTCAGAACGATTTTTCATTAAATAAAGCCACGTGACACGGGAGAAATCATCAACAAAAGTAACAAAATATCTAAAACCATATTTAGACACTACAGGACAAGGATCCCACACATCAGTATGAACTAACTCAAAAGGAGCATTCGCCCTTTTATTAATACGAGAAATTGAAGGTAGACGATGATGTTTAGCAAACTGACAAGACTCATAATCTAACAAAGAAAGATGCTGAAACTGAGGACACAATTTCTTTAAAATAGACAAGGAAGGATGATCCAACCAACAATGTTCTTCAAAGGCAGTAGAGATACTGGAACAGGCAATTGGTTTAGGGACTGGTCCATCCAGAATGTACAGTCCTTCTGATTCATGTCGTCTACCAATAATCTTCTTCGTAATCAGATCCTGAAAGAGATAAGAATAAGGAAAGAATGAGGCAAAATAATTTAATGTACGAGTAATTTTGCTAATAGACAATAAGTTGAAGGCGAGTCCAGGAAGATTTAGGACAAAGTCCAAAGTGAGTAGTGGTGTTGGTTTAGTAGTGCCAGTGCCAAGTACAGATGTGGTAGATCCATTAGCTAAAGTGAATTTTGAAGGGATTTTAGATTTTTCAATGGAAGAAAGAAGTTTAGGATTACCTGTCATGTGATTGGTACATCCAGAATCAATGACCCATTTGGTAGAAGATGAAACAAGACATGAAGTGGATTTACATGACTGTGCACTAGCATTGATAGAAGAAGCTGAATTCTTTAAATCTTCCTGACACTGAGTGAGCTTAGCATATTCTTCTATAGAAATGGTAATTGTCTGGTCAGATGCAATAGCTGCCAAATTTGCTTTATGTGGTCTCTGATTTCTATTTTGTAGCTTTGGACGTGTACGCTTGGTATGCCCTAGCTCATGACAATAGTAACACTCTATGGTAGTACCCCTACCTCTGACAGTATTCCGTCCTCGTCCACTTTGGCTAATGAGAGCACTAGCAGGTTAATTAGTAGAACTAACAAGAGAAGAACTTTTAGTATGAAGAACTCTTGAAAATGCTTCTTGAAGAGAAGAAATTTCAGCACTGGAAAGGATTTGAGACTTAGCGACTTCAAAGCGAGAATCAAGTCCTACAAAAAAACTCATCACTGCCATCTGTTCTCACTTAGCCTGTTGTACCTTTATATCAGCACTAAAAGGAAGTACAGAGTTTAGTTCTTCATATGTCTTCTTAAAATCCATGAAATATGCCTGAAGGGACTGCTCTTGCTGTTCTGCTTTGTAAAACTTCTTACAAACATCATAAACATGAGACAGGTTTCCTTTCCCAGAATACACAAAATCCAAATATTCCATTAGCTCCTTAACATATTCACAATGATCCACTAACCCCACAATTTCTGGTTCAATAGAATTTTTAATTTGCAAAAATAACGAAGCATCAACCCTTTCCCATTCTTTAAGAGTTTTGTCATTTAGAGGATCTTGTGTGAGATGATCATCCTTAGACAAACTTTTCAAATAAATCTTAACTGTCCTCCGCCAATTAATATAATTTGAACCATTTAACTTATGTTCAGTTATCCTATTAGTTATAGGAACCATTTCAACTTTATGCCCCTCAGCCATTATAAATAAAAAAAAAACCACCAATGCAAAAATATAACCAAAAAGGAACCTCCAAAAACACAAAACCAGAACCTCCAGACCACAAAATCAATGAAAATAACACTACTACAGTACCTTTAGTACTAACAAAAGACAAAGAAGGTCACTAACCACAAAACCAAACACACAGAGTGACTAGGAAAGAGGAGTTGATGCTGGAGGACAAAGTCGGGTGGAGCTAGCGAAACTTCTGGCGGCGCGTGAGACTCACAAGCGGGTCTGCTGGCTGTCGAAAACTCCAGATCGGACGATCGACACACGGCAAAGCTTCTTGGGCAGGCGGTGTCGATGGATCACCCCTGCACAATCTTCACCCAAACTACAGTAATCCTCTATTCTTCAAAACAGAAGCAAAACACCATAAACAAACACTAACTCTTCTACACTCCAGGGCAGAAGAACAAAAACCAAATTCAGAGTTCAGAGGAATGGCTCTGATACCATGTTATAGAAAATTACTCAATTGAATTGTTTATAGTACAGAGGAATTGAGCACTCAATTTATACAAGTACTCCTATAGCATAAAAAGGAAACTAACTAATGCTAATCCCTACAATTATGGCTAATCCCTACAATTATGGCTGTAATTAGGCTATACAACTAATGATCCTATCTATACACACTCAGCATATCTTAACATGCATTATCAAAGACAAAAGAATATCAGTAAACTATAACAAGAAAGCTTCCACAAAATGAAATAAATACAAGAGATTAGAATTAACCAGAAAAAAATTAGTTGCTTCCAACTATAGAATGACCTAAACCTACATTTGGTAATTCTGCATAAAATATTTCATATTAATTAATAAAACATCTAGTAGAAGTGCAGAGATTAAAAAACAATAAACAAAGACAGAGGTTGCCACATTTTTCAATGTTCTCAAGTTCATCAATTGTTTCCTCAATAATCAAAAGCTTGTTGGATGGCCTTATCCAATCCTGTGCCCAAATCAAAGCTTCCACAATCCTTGGGATTAGTGAACTCCTAAATGTGTCAAGTACCCTATTCCCAACGCTGAATGCACTTTCAGAAGCCACAGTGGATATAGGAATAGCCAAGATATTCCTAGCTAATTTGGATAGTATGGGAAGCCTCTCATAATTTAACTTTCACCTTTTAAGGACATCCAATTTCTCACTTTCCATAGTTGACTCAGCTTTTTTGCTTCCACCCAAACCTTTTTCAAGTTCATGTTACTTAAATTTGGATTTAAGAATGCACATAGAGGTTTGGGCAGAGGAATCAAAAGAAGAGGATTGGGTAGTGATTATGCTTTGTAAATATGATTGAGAGGGACAAGGATTTGAAGCATAAATTTTTTTTATACTTAGTATACAGCATTATCAATTCAGCTTTAATATTGTTAAACAAGCTTCCACCTTGTTCAATCCCATACGTTTGACCTATAGAATACTCAACAAACTCTAATTTCTCCCTAGGATCTAAAACACTAGCAAAGAAAATAATTTTATTCATCTTATTAGGATCTCCCCAATACTTGTCATATTTTGATTTCATGTTTCTCCTAAGATGGCAAGTTCAATATCAGATGATTCACACATTGATTTCAACATGAAAAACAATTTAGAAATGTCTGAGAAAAAAAAAGTTTGAGGTGACATATAATGAACCAAAAACTTTCAAAGTAAGATCACAAAAAACCTTCAAACAGTTAGCAAGCTTTTTACAACATGCAAAATCTAAAAATTTAGGAACACAATTTTGACCTAAATCAATAATAAAACTAGACTCTTGTATCTGAAACCTGTTAAACACTCTGTCATATTTAGTGGCCACTTTAAGCATCAAATAAGTTGAGTTTCACTTGGTAGGAACATCTAAGAGCAAAGAGCTTTTGCATTCAATAGCAAGGAAATCACAGATTTCTCTAAACTTCCTAAGCCTAGTAGCTGAATTCCTAACATGTCTAACTGCATCTCTTATTTTCTTAACAGATGGGTCATCTTTTTTCAAATCCATCTTGGACAACTAAATTAAGTATATGAGCAATGCATCTCATATTCAAGTATTTACAATTTGAAATGCTTCCACCCTAATTCATCAATCTCTTTTTAAGAAATGCAATGGCAATATCATTTGATGATGCATTATCAGTAGTAATTGTGAAAATATTGTTAAGGCTCCAATACAACAAACAAGTCTCAACAACCTTACTAATATACTCACCTCATGACTAGACATAGGAATGAATGATAGTATCTTTTTATGGAGCTTCTACTCATCATCAATAAAATGTGCAGTGATACACAGTAATTTATTTTTTGAATGCTAGTCCAAATGTCTATTGTTAGACTTACTCTTTGATAATGATTATTAATGAATGGCTTTAATTTAGACCTTTTTAAGACATACATGTTATAGCAGTCCCTAGTGATAGTCCTCTTAGATGGAATTTTGAACCTAGGAAATGCTGTGTACATGAGTTTTTGAAACCCAACCCTTCTACAAACCTAAAAGGCAACTCATCCACTATAATCATGTATGCTACTGCTTGCCTAATAGTGTCTTGATCAACTTCCAAGTTCTTAGATTTCCTACTAGCCCTTATTCCCTCTCAATCAAATTCACAGTTTCACTATCACTAGCAACAGTTTGAAGGGTTAATAAAGATTGTCTAACATGGACAGAAGCAGGGTTTTTCAAACATTTTAACACATAATTTCTTAAGGTGGAAATCTCATTTGTTTTTGTGTCAGAAGCATATATTTTAGGACAATAATTACATTTAGTAGACACAAGTTTAGCATTAGAATCGAATGACTACTGAAATGGTCCCACACAGGAGACCGTGAATCAATTTGCTTTCTTTTTTTTTTTTTTAGAAGACAAAGGTGGAGTACTAGCTTCCACTTGCCTTGGCTCAGTCTATTGCTAAGCTTGAGTGATTCCACCTTCAAGTGGACTGGATACATTTGATCCAGTCCTCTGTGTTTGATCAGTACTCATCTACAAAACAAAGAAATTACTAATTTGTTAGTATCAGTAACCAAAATAAATAACACAGACAACAAAAATGAAATATGGATCGTCAGTCAAATCTATGTAAATCAGAAAAAAAAAACTTTAAAAATGAAGGGTAAATTTAAAAAGTTCAAGGGTTTTACATTGGTTTTCAAACAGGATCACAAAATATAGAATAACAGAGTCAGATCCTTGCATGCACTGAACAAAAAGTTAAATATCATTAGTAAAGACCATAGATTTCAACATAAAAATTATAAATGTTAAATAAATAAAAAAAAAGTAAAAGATTTTTACCTGAAAATTAGGGATTTACAGAGAGGAGAATAGATTTCTAGGGAAATTTCCACCAGAAAGTGTTAGGGTTTCAAAGCTTCCACCATATAAAAGAAATGAGATGTTTTAGAGGAAAAAAGTTGAGATTTGAATAGAAACGAGAGGTTTTGGATGGAGGAGAGAATAGATTTCTCCAAGCAGTGTTATAGTTTCAAAACTTCCACCATAAGAGAGGATATTAGAGAAAAGTTTGGATCGATTTCTCTGAAAAACGATGGGATTTCACAGAGAAATCTCTCTAGAAACGAGGGATTTTCAAGAGAAAAACGATGATATTTCAGTATTTTAGAGACAAATATCATTGGAAATGAGGGATTTTTAGTGAGAGAAGTCTCTGGAAATAGGGAGAAACGAGAGAGCAAAGAGAGAGAGTTGAAAGTTAGAGAGAGAAGTGACAAATGAGAAATGAGAGATTAGGTTAAAGATGAATATATACTAAGGCTAAATGGTACCATATAGAATTAGGTTAAATTGTAAATTCGGTTATTCATTCAGTTTGATTAAATTCTCATCAAAACCGAATTGAAAATCAAAAAAATTTAAAATTTAAACTAAACCGATCCAAAATAACCAAATTCACCAAACCATACCCTTATTTTGATTCGGTTCAGCTCGGTAAAATGATTTGGTCAATTTTTGCCCAGCCCTAAGTCTGGTAGATGATTATGAATAACCTAACGGAGAACTAGGGAATCTGTCTCAATTATAACTTTATTAAAATTGTTTTCCTTAAGCCAACTAAATGCCTCCCTATAAGATAAAGCTTCTTCTATAGTAGGATCCGAAGAGCAATTTAAACAATCATTCTTTACCGCAATGCATTAGCCACGTTCATCTCGAATAATGAATCCATAACCTGCATGATTATGAGAGGGAAAGAGTGAGGCATCCACGCTACACTTGAGTAAAATTTATTTTCATTATTGTAAAAGTATTAATTTATCCAAATTTGTAAAATTTATTTTCATTATTGTAAAAGTATTAATTTATCCAAATTTTACTATATCTCTAATCAAACTAGAATTAATTCAAAATCTTTATTTGATTAATTAGAAAATCAAGCACTAAATATGTTGTTTTATATCATCAAATGGAAGAACAAATTGTTGTTTATTTATTGTCTATGTATGAAAAAAAAATGTATTAATAAAAAAAAAATTAAGGGCATTTACCAAATTTTACATGAATTTCGATAATTTTATCCTTTAATGTGCATTGGCATCTCAAAGACAACAGTTTTCTGAATTTTTTTGTAGTGCGATTTGTGATCTGTGGGCTAACAGACTAGAATGGTTGCCCATCTCAATCTCACCAACTTTAGATTCCTTTGTGCACAGTATAATAATCCAAGATAAAATATCATTTCGTTTCGGCCTCTCACTTCACCAACCACCAACCACTAATAAACAAATCTAATCCGCTAACTCCCACGTATGCGTGTAACACACGAGCTCTAATAATGGGTTAGTCTATATCATTATCACCCAAACAAAGCAACAGATAATGTTAGAAACTGGTTTCTTTTTCTTCTCCCTGCAGTTCGGTCATTTTTGACTCCTCTCTCTCATTCACCAACTCCCAATCTCCTATATATCAATATCTTTCCTACCATTTCTTTTGCCAAACCCTTCTTTATACACTTGTTTTCAATTTCCACAAATGGCTTTCCTTCTAATATCAATTTCAATTCTTTCCCTTTTTTTACTCTATAAACTCTACCATCATCTGCGCTTCAAACTCCCTCCCGGCCCACGACCATGGCCGATCGTCGGCAATCTCTACGATATTAAGCCAGTTAGGTTCCGTTGTTTTGCCGAATGGGCTCAGTCCTACGGTCCTATTATTTCAGTTTGGTTCGGTTCAACTCTAAACGTGATCGTCTCAAATACAGAATTGGCAAAAGAAGTACTAAAAGAAAATGATCAACAGTTGGCTGATAGACATAGAAGTAGATCGGCTGCTAAGTTTAGTAGAGATGGTAAAGATCTCATATGGGCTGACTACGGACCTCACTATGTGAAGGTTAGGAAAGTGTGTACTCTTGAACTTTTTACACCTAAGAGACTTGAGGCTTTGAGACCCATTAGGGAAGATGAAGTTACTGCCATGGTTGAATCTATTTTCATTGACACTGCCAATCCTGGTATGTATTTTATTTTTTCTTCTTTTTATATTCTTTTTTTTTTTTTGCCAAATATTCTTTCTTTTCTAATTATGGATATGACACCTTTAATCTTGTTTATTAATCTGAATTTAAACAATATTAAATATTTTAAAATTAAACTGCTCCTATCCGTAATTTTCTTTATTTATAAATTATGATCCGAGCCCTTGCTATTACATTATTATTGTATATTTATGAGCTATATAACAATGGACTAATTCTGTTATTTCTCATGCATTGGATTAAATTTAATATAAATTTTAATCCCTGATGTCAGTTTATTAAAATTTTATTGGTCTACTATATTTTAAAATTAATTGCATATAAAGGTGCTTATTTATAGACGTCAGTCCAGCAATATAATTAGTGGTTTACCAGTTTGTATTTTTCCTCTTTTTTTATTTTTATTTTTATTTTTTTTTCCTAGGGTATTTTTCCTTTTCTAGTTTCATTGTTTTTTGCTTATGGCATCTCACTTTGATGTTTTACTTTAAATGATATTTTTCATTGGCGAAAAAAAAAAACCTCATGGCATATTGGAATCTCACTTTGTTGCTTGTATTATTATTTGTTTGTTAATTTTACTCGCATCTTGTTTAGTATTATACAAATAATAATATAATTAACAAATGATTTTTTAAGATTATTTTTAATATAATTTTGATAGCATTAAAAGCTAAAACAATTTTTCTGTCTTATTATTAAAATATAAGGTCCGTACTCAAGTAAAACGATTTTATTTAAAAAAATACTTTAGGTATGTATATTAAAATTCAAAATTCAGTAATATTGAATTTCCTTTGTATATTTGAAAATATTTTGATTATGAATATATATCTCAACTTAGAAAAAATAAATAATATAAAGAAAATTAAAATCTGGCAGTAAATTCTTAATATTTTGAGAACTTTTAAAAATTTCAATTCATAAGCGAAGCGACAAAATGCATAAGAGTCAACAGCAAAAACTAACGCCTTCGACTCTCACCAAATACCACTCGCATTTTTGTGATGACACTTGCTCATCCACTAGTCAGAATTGGAGGGCGTTTGTAAGAGTTAAAATGGACTGAAAGGGGGTATTGCTAGTGCTGGGCACATTTTTATTTGCATTGAATTTAGGTATGTGATGATATAATAAAATTTAGAATATACATATACTTCAAAGGAAAAGTATTTTGTAATTTAACTTGTAATAGGCCTACAAGAATTTTGAAAAATATTAAATTTTTTTAAAAGATTAACTTATATAACTTGTAATTTAACTTGTAATGACTAATGACAGAAAATGTTAAAAAAAATAAAGCGAAATAATATTTTTCACAAAATGAATAGTATTAGTGAGCTACAGTATAACTCATTACATCGGCAAAAAAAAAAAAAAAAAAAAACTGCTATCAATATTATAAAATTAAATTAATGTTTTGTAAGTGGAAAATTAAACTAACATTAATAAAACTTAAACAGAATCAATAAAATTGAAAAAAAATATTTAAAAAAAAGTCTTTTTGGTTATTCCTAAATGAAATAATAATACAATGACAATTGTGAGTGAAATTTTAAAAGCCGACAAGGTCGGTCATAAGGTGTTGGCAATGGCTTTGTACATTTATTTAATTCACATGCGGAAAAAAAAAATAGTGGTTTTACAAAGAAATTAATTATAAAAAATTCTTTGATATTGGCCTCTTGTTGGCAAACTTAAAGTGCACTCAAAGTTCATAAATGATGTCCACAAATTGGAGTCTGAATAATTCTATTATAAGTTGTCAAAAAAATCACACTAATTGAAGCTGATATATGGCCTACTAAAATTAGGTGAACCACACTAATTGAAGCCGATATATGGCATACCAAAATTAGGTGAACATGGGGCCAAACATGATCATGTTATTGTATCCACTTTTCAATTTTAGCTTCTTTTTATTTGTATAAATTTGATACTCAAATTCAAAAATTTTCAATTACACAAATATAGGAATATTATTATAACCAAAGCTCATTTATTTAGGTAAATAATAAGTCAATAACTAATTTATACATTAAATTAAATTGTATAGGTAATTCAATTCAATTTCAAACTAATCTTTAAAAAATGTAAAAAGAAATTACAAATACTAAGCCCTATTATGATGCGAATTGAACACTGAAAATTTTTAATTGTTTTATTATTTTTTTGTCAAAGAATTGTTTTAGAGTTTGAATTATGATGGTTTTGGAATTTTAATTAAAACTAATATCATATCCCAAATCATTTATGTATTTATTTACTTATTATAGAACAGCATAAGTGTACCAATTCCTACGAGAATTGACGCGTTTGTTGTCCACGCAGCTTCCCTGGTGGATGGTTATTCTGGAATGAACAACAGTGATGAGTACTAAATGCTGTTTGTTTTTATTTTTTTTCCTCCTCGTCATAACACGTATATATATATATATATATATATATATATATATAATTTATATGTCATTATAAAAAAAAAAAAGCAATAAAAAAGTGTAATATAGAAAATATTTAGCATCCTGACGACAATATCTTTTATTTGTATAACCATTAATTAATTAACTAATATCATATCAATTAGGGGTGGAGTAGAGCATTGTTAGTTTCTTTTTTTTTTTTTTTTTTTTAAAATTAGTTTCACTTTTAGGTAGCCTGACATTGATTAACTCTTTTTACTAACAGAAGTGGATGCCACACCTCTATGAGATGTTGTGACGACTTCCCAATTACCAACTCAGATCATTCTATATTTTAAACATTTAAACATGATAATCTAAATTAATTTTTTCTTAATGTAGTTTAGTTATGGGGCCAACCAATGACTAGTGACCATATAAAAATATTTACAAAAATTTAATACTAATGACTTTATTGAAATGAAATTAAAATACATATATAAATTAAAATTCAGTTATCATATTTAGTGATGTGAACGAAATTAACCCTAAATTTATTATATTATGGTACTTATAGTGATATATTAAATTAGTTTCTTTATGAATGTGAAGATTTTTTTTTTTTTTTTTGCCTGAATGAATGTGAAGAGTTGGTAAGTCTTAATTTTGAGTATCAAATGTCAAAAATTTCATCCTAAGAGTTATTAAAGAAAAAAAAATATATATTTTGTGTGTAATCCACAATGTTATTTCAGCAATATCAGAATTTCAATGACAGAAAACCAAAAAATAAAAATAAAAAATTGAAGTGATGGGCTTTTGTGGACCATATATCTGATTGAGATTTGTGCCTGATCATGGAACTTTGTGCATGCTTTTTACTTGCCGTTGCTGTTTGTTATGTACTCTTTTCATTTGTTGTCATTTCCTACATATTGAAAATGATGAACAGCAGCTAAACGTTTCTATGTTAAACGAATGTAAATGCAGAAAATAATGGAAAAAGTGTGCTAGTCAAGAAGTATCTAGGAGCAGTTGCATTCAACAACATAACAAGGCTAGCTTTTGGTAAGCGATTTGTGAACTCAGAGGGCATAATGGATGAGCAAGGCCAAGAATTTAAGGGAATTGTATCCAATGGACTTAAGTTAGGTGCATCACTTGCCATGGCTGAGCACATTCCATGGCTCCGCTGGATGTTCCCATTGGAGGAGGAAGCATTTGCTAAGCACGGAGCTCGTAGGGACCGCCTCACTCGTGCTATCATGGAAGAGCATACACTTGCTCGCCAGAAGGGTGGAGGTGCTAAGCAACATTTTGTTGATGCATTGCTTACATTGCGGGAGAAATATGACCTTAGTGAGGACACCATTATTGGACTTCTTTGGGTAAGTAATAACTTCTCCAATTCCTATCTTCATCAATTCGCTAATAAAAGCATAGGAAGGTAACAATTCCTATATAATGAGTTGGTACTTGTTGGCTGAGTTTAGAGCAATTGTATTTTCAACTTAAGCATATGCATAGATCTGAATTCGAACCCTCCCCCAATGTTACAACAAAAATTTTCATTTTAATTAGAACATTTCATATCATTTATTTAATTTTCCTTCAGTAGTTATAATCACGTCATATAAACATTACAAGTACTAATAATGGCCTAAGTAAACTTGTATCATAAAATCTATGCAGGATATGATTACTGCAGGCATGGATACAACTGCAATTACAGTAGAATGGGCAATGGCTGAGCTAATTAGGAACCCAAGGGTGCAACAGAAGGCTCAAGAGGAGCTAGACCAAGTAATTGGGTTCGAAAGAGTCATGACAGAGGCTGATTTCTCAAGTCTGCCTTACCTACAATGTATAGCAAAAGAGGGACTAAGGTTGCACCCGCCAACACCACTAATGCTTCCTCACCGAGCTAATGCTAATGTCAAAATTGGTGGCTATGACATACCTAAGGGGTCAAACGTTCATGTAAATGTATGGGCTATAGCTCATGATCCAGCAGTCTGGAAGAACCCGGAGGAGTTTCGACCGGAGAGGTTCTTGGAGGACGATGTTGACATGAAGGGTCATGATTTCAGGCTACTTCCATTTGGTGCAGGGAGGAGGATATGCCCAGGTGCACAACTTGGTATCAATTTGGTCACATCTATGTTAGGTCACTTGTTGCACCATTTTCGTTGGACACCACCTGAAGGTGTGAAGCCAGAGGAAATTGACATGACTGAAAATCCAGGACTAGTTACCTATATGAGAACACCATTACAGGCAGTGGCAACCCCTCGTCTTCCGTCATACTTGTACAAACGTCTGGCTGTGGATATGTAATTTGGACTGTGGACTATTTGTTGTTAATTTTCTACGCTACTTAGGTTTTGGATTTTGAATCTTATAAAGAGTTGCTGTAAAATGTCAAAGAGATCTATTGGCCATAACCAAAAAGGAAGACCAAATAAATCATTATGTTTTATGGAAGTGGAATTTTTATTTTAATCCTTCTATTGATTCTAGTAGATTTGCTTTTTTGTTTTTCTTTTTTCTTTATATTGGATGTTTTTAAATGAATAAGCTTTAGAGTATCATTTCTTGATCTCTTGTGATATAAGGCTACGTTTGGTATTGTTGGTGTATCATTTTGGCACAAGGGCAAAATGGTAATTGTGCAGCATGCCACATGTAAATAAAAGTGCATGAGCCTGTGAATTTCACCGTTCTAACTTCTAATCAATAGACTATGGATATCCAAATTTACTTACTGCAGTACGTTTGGACTCTTAATAGTATTTATGGAAATAATAACTATGAAAACAAAATAATAGTTTTGTTACAATAATAGGTTATGTAACAAAAGGAAACTTATTAATTGTGAGTAGCAATTACATAAAGTTTGAATGCAGAAAGCAAAAAGGTAAAACTTTGTTTGTTGGGGCCGATAAAAAGGCACTAAGTTTGTTGTATAGTTAATTGGTTGGGTATTTTTTACAATAGATTACATTTTAATTTAAATAATCCATAGGAAAATAACCACTCCACTATTGTTATAGTTCAACAATTGTTGGTCCACTTCCATAATATAATGCAATTGCTAGTAACCTTTATTAATTGCTAGAGAAGTTCTTTAGAATTATCTACAATTATCTAGAATATTAATCGTCTCTTAACTGTTGATTTTGGTCTTAGAAATTAAAAAGTCTCTGTTGCTTTTTTTTAGCTTGACCTATTAATAGGCCTTTTGATGGATCTAATCCACTAAAAAATTATGGTGCAAATAATGCCCATCACATATAGTTTGATTGAAAATCGAATGGATAAAAAATATATATGCCTCTTGTGTCTGATTTCCATAATGAGATTCAAAATTTTATAGCATTGAGAAAAATTCCAAAGAGCAGAACAAAAATAAAATCTCTACATGCTCCCTATTGTATCAATTCCACAGGCAAAATTAATTTCATCTAAAAATTAATTTTTCCATAGATGAAATTAATTTTCTCAAGCTTGTTTTGATTCTGCAAACACTGAATCAATAACTAAAATCCTAATCCTCCTTTAATTCATAAATTCTTGGATTTTAATTTTTTTTCGTCAAATTATAAGATTAGTATTTTTTAAACTATGCAATATATAGCTACAAATCTCTAATTACCTGCCACTACATCTCCACCAGCAGTAGATGTTGCTTCTCTTGTTGTCGGCTCTAGGTCATTATTGCCTAGCCATCCTTCACTGTTATCGTCTTTCCCCAGCGGTGCGCATTGCTCCATTGCGCAAAAATCATATGAAAACTATTATATTGTATGATTTCATGTGCAACAAGCTAGCTGTTCCACAATTTCAAGGGTTCTCCTTAGCACCAACCAACTAGTTCAGCTCCAGTGGTCTTCCTTGGGCGATCCCGACTACTTTGGTGGCTTTTCCAATAGCAGGAGAAGGTTTTGTGAAACTTTCTCTTGCTAATCACATGGGTTTTTGAATTCTTGATTTTCCTTTTGCTAACCTATTAATTTCATGTTTTTTTCCCTAAATTACTTTGCTAAAATTTATTCATTTTGTTGGAAATTAGCTAAGGAAATAAATTAAATTTTAGCAACTAATTGCCAAAATTTCTTGATTTTCTTGAAACCCATATAGATAAAACTTTCCTTTGTGTTTGAATTTTGAATTTTGCAAGTTAGTTGAAGGATACTAAAATTTTGGGGAAGATTCAATATATTTGTTGTAATTTTAACTTATTAACTAGGATTAATCTAACAAATATGAAAAATAATTTATTTTTAGTCTTGGAATTATTAGCCTAAAAATTATGATAAAATTCATACTTGTTAACTGTTTTTATAACCAATATAATTAAAATTCACTATAAATATATTTGGAAAAGTTGAGAAAATTGGGTACTGTAACTTTAATGGTACGTGGAATTTGAGTACATTGCTATGGATTTTGATGCTTAGGTATATTGACTTGAAATTTCTTTTGAGTTTCGGTCTTGAGAATTATTTGGAACTTGTTTTGGTAGGTTTGGAACCACCTTTATTGAATTTTATTCTCTAACTTCTTTATATACCTCTTTAGTTATCATATGAACTCTATTTAATTCATTAGGGCACAATTAGTTATGATAATGTCATAAACTAGACAAACATTTCAAATGGTGTCACAAGATTTCTAACTGATTCCCTTTTATTTTTATATTATGCTAACATTTAAAGATCTTGTCATATAGTATCATTAGTGGCTAGAATGAGACATGAAATCCTTGGATATTACAAAAATTTATTACATAACTAAATAGTAATACAAAATTCACTATCGAAGAATAAAGGTAGGAATACTTGATTAAAATATTTTCACAAGCTCATCCTGTAACCTAGGGAAAAATATATTAGACAAGAATGAATATTTGACTTAATAAGCTATATAGTATTAATATAACTTACCATTCAAAAATTAGAAATGCTAGTGTACATGTCAACCAGACATATAATATACGTAATAATACAAGGATGGATATCAGTCTACAAGAACCATGCTAATTCTTAATTTGGGTAATCGATCCCCCTATACATGCTCTCCTAATCCAAAACTATCTCTTAAATCCATTAAGGTCTAATTGTCACTAGCCTATATCATACAGCCTTGACCCGATTAGCAGCAGCCTTGGTGATGAACAACCACAAGTAATATGCAGTACAAACATAACAAAATAACCGCATACATATGCTAGGATGCTTAATTTATATTCATAATGCATAATTATATATATAGTATATATACAAGCAATGCATGTATGCAAGTGCAACATTAAATAAATAAAGCAAATGAGATGTTATATTAAACTATATAACTTACAAATCTGACAAGATCTAACTAAGTCTCATCCGATGACTAATAACTCAGAAGATGCTAGAATGCCAGGTACTGGATAATGATACAAAGATTATTAGAATGAAAGTAACATAACTAGTAGACACTCAAGCAAATCTAAAGATTCTATCAAAATTTTGGCAAAGCTTACCCTATAACTAAGACATTTCCTAGCTGTAGCAAAGGAAGATAAACACTTCTAAATAACTTTAACAACCCACATCGACTAACTACAACATCAATGACCCATTTTGGTCTCCAAACTCAACAAACATTACAATGATATCAATTCATCAACTAACTCTGGAACATATTATAATTTCTATACATGTACCTATATACATTGAAGAAAATTATATAAACAAATTCTTAGAATTCCATAAAAGACTAAAAATTATCAACTAACTCTAATAAATGCATGAACATACAAATTTATCTCAAATAATTGATTTCATTATAATGATTTTAATTTAGCCTATAAATCTTTAAATGCTTTTGATGAATTTAATAACTCAAATTCCAAAATTCACATTCATTTCTATAAAATATAATTCAACAACCTATCTATGCAAACATACATTTTTGGAACGCAATCAATAATTTATATTCAAGTCTCATCCTTATAAAAACAAAATATTTTAATTCTCAATATACATTAAATTTAAGAAGTTCATTTTTAACATAAAATTTAACTAAATAAATTCATGGAAGTTTATAATTTATGTCAATTCCAAATTCATAAATTTATCTCTCGAAACATAAACATAATCCAACTAAATCCAATTTATTTTATTAGTAAAACTACTTCCACATTATTCATAGAATTTATAAATAATTCTTAATTAATTAATAAAAAAAATAAAATTTCTATCATTCATAAATCTTTCAATTTAATTTAAATAACACAATTAAAATCCAAATTACATATATATATATGTGTGTGTGTGTGTGTGTACATATATATATATATGGGTGTGTGTATATATATGTGTGTGTGTGTGTGTGTGTGTGTATGTATGTATATACACACGTATTATATATATACACACATATATATATATATCTGTGTGTGTGTGTGTGTGTGTATATATATATCTGTGTGCGTGTGCGTGTGTGTGTATATCTATTTATTTGTGTGTGTGTGTTGTGCGTGTGTATATATGTGTGTATATATATGTGTGTGTGTGTGTGTGTGTGTATATACATCTATACACGCACACACACACACACACACACACACATATTTATATATGTATACAAACATATACTATATATGTGCGTGTGTGTGTGTGTATAGATATATGTACACACATATATATATATCTATACACATATACACACACACGCATATATATATATATATATATATATATATATATATATATATATATTTACTTACATACATATATATTATGTATTGATGCCATATAGTTAATATAGTGTGGAAGTGAAATTGAATCTGGTAAAAATTGTTTGATACCAGTTGTGTTGTTTGTCTAGTTTATAACATCACCATGACTAGTTAGGATCTAGTAAATTTAATAGAGTTCATATGATATTAAATAGGGTATCTGTCACATCCCATTTTCAGAGATATGAAGGTCACCCATGCTCATAAAACCCACTCATGCATATAATGACCTTGCTTAGGATCATACAAAACCTCATGTATTAACTTGATAAAACCTTTTATAAAGGAAAAATTTAAGTTGTGGAAGAAAAGTTAAGTATACTTTAAACATAATCCTAAAATAAATGTACATTTTTAAGACTCTAAAATAATTCATCAGACATATAGTTCCAAAATAAGACTCCCAAAATAAGAACTCCTAGAGCATTTAGAGACTCATCATAACCTATCATAGTAATAAATTTGACTAAGGAATTTCCCAAGCGAAGTAGATTGCTTGAGCGATCACCTTGCCTCCTCATAATGCTTAGCTGAAACCACACAAGAAAAAAGGGGTGAGTTGGATGATCTCAATGAGTAAACAATACGGCTTATACAATATCACACATCCCTTTTAAAAGAGTTCATAAAACATGGCTCATAGTTTTCAATTTAGCAAGGTTCACACAAATCGCACTTATAACACATAACACATAGAGTGAAGGTTGTTGCCATAATCACTCGAACACATAAAGGAGAGGTGGCATCAAACCAAATTCCAACTCCTATCACATAGAGAAGTATGAAACTGATTAGGCTCCACAACTAGAACTGCCCCTTTTAACTGAGGTGGATACACTACCTCTATCCATTGGGTTAAGACAGTGTGCATAGGTTCTGATGATTACCCGTATTGGCATGAGGATTTCTATATAAAAGTGTTCAGAGGTACCATAGCTAGAGCTAATGGCAATCACATATTACAATAGCATTAAAAAATGCAATCACATGTAACATAATAACAATAATAGTTTAGCTTTTAGAACAAAAGATAAGTAGCAATGTTGTTCTAGAAAAAAAATAAGTTAGGGTAATAATCACAAAGGTTCCTTATTATCATTGGATATTCAAAAATGGTTTTGGACTAATTATTCTTTGGCAACCCAAACTTAATAAAGAAATCATATAGTTGCATTTGAAAATAGAAAATAACTTAGGTTTCAAGAATGTCAAAGGTTCACATATCATTATAGCGTGTACTTGTAATAATAACATAAAGTTTACTCACCTTATAGTTCCTTGGCTCCTAATTGCTGTAGCCCTTGAATTCCTAATAATCCTTAAGCTCTAACTTAACATTATAATTCAATAATTAGCATTTTCTTAATCATCATGCTATCCTATCCTATAACTACCCCATGCACATATAACATTCACATATACTTAGAGTTGCATTTAAAAGTGCACTCATCACTTGCACATAACATATTGACTTTCAAGTCTTATACACTTAGCCTTCTTATGATCATATAAAGTCACAATATAACTTATACTATGACTTTTCTAAAGTCAAACATAATATATCATGATCTTAATATCAATGCCACTTAACATTCAATTTAGTACACTTAGCACTTTACATATATATCAACTTAACAAGTAACCTTTCAAGTATCGTACTCATCCCTTCTAACCAAGTCAACAATCAATTTCGTAGTCCATTTAAGATCATTAATTCATTATTAACTTATCATAAAACCTATTTCCCATATCACTTAATCATATTCACATATTAACCAGACATAGTAATAGGGTTAGGAAACCCTAGGTATACCTAATCATCTCTAGACTTGTCTAGAGTTAATCCTTCTACCAATAAGCAATTAAATCATTTATCATTCATGTATACATGTCAATAATCATTGAATATGTCATATAAAAATTATAGACATTGGGATTAAAATCCCAATGTAGGTTGAATACTATATAATCATGAAAAACATGAATTTTCTTACTTTCCATTCATTACAGTAATATGCAAACACATGATTTAAACCAATATTTTTCATGTAAACATGTCAAAAATCATTTTAGAATATCAACCTATATGAATTGGAACCTCTTGTAATTTTTACACATGAAAATTCTAACTTTTGTGTTCTAGTGTGAAAACTATGAATTTCCTTGCTTTTCGTACTTTTCTGATCATTACAATAATACACAGAAATATGATTTAAATCAATATTTTTCATCTAAACACAACAAAAATCAATTTAGATCACAAACACATACAAATTGGCAGCCCGTCATATATTTATGCATGAAAATTCTAATTTTGAGTTTTAGGATTCACATTTGGAGGATTTGCATAGAAATGGTTGTGTTTTCGGTGGATAAATCGATTTCTCTTTCAAAATTTTACCTAGGCCAAATTTAATCGAAATAAAAATAGTAAACACACAGCCCAAAATAGTTTTCTCATGATTGGTTTCATAACAATCAAATAGTAAATTGAAAGAAGAGAAAAACTTACGAAAACGGTCGCGAAATCACAAGGTTTGAAAGCACCTTGTGAATTTCAGTTGAGAGAATTTTTCTGAAAAAATTATGAAGAATAATAGAATGGTGGCTATCTAACAAGATCTGGCCTAAATTTAGGTTAATATATGTAGGATTTTGGAAAAATTACAAGTTTGCCATTAATGAGCTATGTTAGGAGTGTTTTGGTGTAGTGGGCTTTGGTGAGTTGAGCCTTTTAATTTTATTTATGGGCTGATTATAGATAATTAAAAATAACATTTCTTTCTTATTTATTTATTTCCCCCAAAATATTTATTTAAAACTATTTTAAAAATGCTCATAAAAATTATTTTATGCTTAAATATCATTTTTTCCATGAAAATTCATTTTATGTGCAATAAATTATTTTATGCTTATTTACTTCATATAAATCACTTATTTCACCATAATAATTCATATTATGTATATTAGAGCTAATCTAACATGACACATACTCATCAATAACATAACACATGAATTTTCATAAAAGCATATATCTTACCATAATAGCTCTAAATTCAAATACTAAGGTGGGTGTGGGTTGTTACAGTCTCTAAGGAAGTTAAAGAATACAAAATAGAAAGTTCAAGTGAAAGGAAAGAAAGGAAGTTAAAAAGAAAAATTCCTAAATATGAAATGGACTTATGGGCTTGTTAATGAGCTTTTGATGAATCCATTTACTTGGCTAACTCATAGGGCTCATGAGTGAGTTGTTCACTATTTTTTTACCACAAGTGCATGGGTCAATTATAGCAATAGTTTTAAAGAGTAAAGGATTGTCGATCCCACAAGAAAACAAATTTTGACTACCAAATTTATAAACTTTCTAATATTTAATCAAATGGTAATTTTTGGAATTTTATCAAAATACTAAAAAAAATTAAACAAATAAGAAATTAAAGAATTAATTTAATTCAATAGCAAAACAACCTAGGGTCTAAACTTTAATTGATTTTAATACTATTGGTTCATAAATACTTATGTAATTATTCAAATTAATTGGAATCAAAGGTGACTTTTCCTAACCTAAACAAAGTCCTCTGTCGAGGTAAATTGCTATTACTCAATTCTAATCTTACACTTACTATTATGGTTGCAAGAAATTAGACCAAGTTCATTAAGACCAAAGGAAAGTACAAAATTAACACCACCTAAGCATACCCATATGTTGTCACATCCCAACTTTAGAGATTTGATGGTCCTAGAATATAGGGAGACATAAGGTCACCCATGCCCGTAGAACCCACTTACACATATATAAGTCATGCATAGTATCGTACCAAACCTTATACAATAACTCATTTAAAATATTATATGAAAAGCTTTAGTTATGGAAGACAATAATTAGACACTTCACATATAATTCATAAGGAAATAATATTAATAATCCACTCAAAACCTTAATAAATAACATCTCAAAATAAACATCAAAAATAAATATTCTTGGAGCATCTAACGACAACCCTTCATAGCATAATATTATTAAAGACTTGGACAAGGAGTTTCCCCAAGAGAAGTAAAATGCTTGAGCTATCACCTTGCCTCCTCATATTTCTCACTTGGGACTACACAAGGAAAGAAAAAAGGGTGAGATAGATGATCTCAATAAGTAAACAATATAACACATACATTAACATATCTTCCTTTAAAAGGGAAACTCATAGCTTTTACACATAGCTCATGATTTACAATTCATGAGTCAAGTTGCAATTTAGCAAGGTTTCAATTTAACAAGTTTGTAGAAATCACACTTATAACACATAGAGAGTGAAGGTTATTACTCTATAACTCGAACACATAGAGGAGAGGTGGCATTAAACCAAATTCAAACTCCTATCATAAAGAAGGCGTGAAGCTGATTAGGCCATACGGCTAGAATTGCCCCTTTCTAGTTGAGATGGATACACTACCCCTATCCATCGGGTTAAGACCATGTGCACAGGTTCTGATGATTACTGTATCAGTATGAGGATTTTGCATAAAGGTTAAAGATACCTAGGTAAAGCTAATGGTAATCACATATAATAATAACATTTAAGGCAACAATAGTATGTATCATGATAGCAAAAGTAGTTTAACTTTTTGAACAAAAGATACAAGAATAGTGTAGTTCCAGAAAGAATATAAGTTAGGGCCAATAATCACAAAGGTATTATCATTGGAAAATAAAAAATGATTCTTAGACCAATTGTCCTTTGGCAACCCAAGCTTAATAACAAAATCATATAATTATAATTTAAGATAGAAAGGACTTTGGTTTCAAAGATCTCAAAGGCTCACATAACATGATATCACATACTTGTAACATAACATAATGTTTACTCATACTTGCAGCATGAATACAATGTTTACTCACCTTATGGTTTCTTCACTCCTAGTACACGTAGCCCTTTTAAACCTCTAAAGCTCCTCAAGCTCTAACATAATATTTAATTCAGTACTTAGTATTTATTTAATCATGATGCTATCCTATCTCATAACTACCCCATACACATAACATTCACATATACTTAGAGTTGCATATAGAAGTGCACTTATCACTTACACATAATATATTGACTTTAAAAATCTCATACACTTAGCCTGTATAAGCCTATATGAAAACACATTATGATCATGTCAATACCATTCTAAGGTTAACACAATATCATTATCTTAATATCAATTCACTTTAATAATCATCTTAGTACACTTAACACTTCTATATATGTCAACTTAACAAATAACCTTTCAGGCATTATGCTTATCTCTTATGACCAATTCCTTCAATCAATCTCTTCATAATTTCAAGATTATTAATTCATTATTAATTTATCATACAACCCACATTATTCAATTACATTCATATATTAATCACAATATAAGGTTAAGATACCTTAAGTATACTAACTTGCCTTTAGGCTTGTCTAGGGTCATTTCTTCAACCAACATGCAATTTAACTATTTATCATTCATTCATACATATCAATAATTATTAAAATACATTATACAAAAATTATAGACATTAGAATAAGAATTTCAATGTAGGCCGAATGCCCTTTAAAAGAGAAAATTGAATTTTCTTACTTCTCGCACTTTCCGTCTATTACAGTAGTATGTAGAAACATAGTTTGAACCAATATTTTTCATATAATCAAAACAAAAATCATTTTAAAACATAATGATATAGGAATTGGATCATATATAAATCCATATGTATGAAAATTTCTAATTGGATCATATATAAATCCATATGTATGAAAATTTCTAACTTTAGGTTCTAGAATGAAAAATCATGAGTTTGCTTGTTTCTGGTACTTTCCGGTCATCATAGTGTAAACATGTGATTTAAATCATTATTTTTCATTCAATCACAATAATTATCAGTTTAGAACATCCATGTGTACAAATTGGCAGCCATTGACATGTCTTATGCATGAAAATTCCAAGTTTAGGATTTTAGAGTGAAAATCATGAGTTTTCTAGCTTTCTGTTGTTTTCTGATCATTATAGTAATATATAAACACATCAGTAGGATTCACCTTTGGAGAAATCGCGTAGCAAGGTTTGTGTTTTCGGTAGAGAATTAAATTTCTCTTTCAAAAACTCACCCAAACTGAATTAAATCTGTAAAAGTCAATAAATACCCAGTTCAAAATTAATTTTCTTGTAATTAAATTCATAAAAATCAGGTAAGGAATTGAAAGAGAAGATAAACTTACGATTACGGTAAAGAAATCGCAAAGTTGAAAGTGTTTTGAGAATTTCGATAGAGAGAATTATTTTGGGAGAATTTTTCTATGAAAATACTAGAATAATAGAGTGTGGCTGCTGGAATTCTAATGCTGGCCAAATTTCTTGAATTGATATGTAGGGTTTTGGGTAATTTCCAAGATTACCCTTAATGAGCTATGTTAGGAGAGTTTTTGGGTAGTGGGCTTTTAAGTATTTGGGATTTTTATTTAATTTAGAGGTTGATTATAGGTAATCAAAAATAAAATATTTTTCTTATTATTCTTTTTATTTTCTGTAATATTTCTCCTAAAACATTTGTTTAAAAATTATTTTAAAATACTCAAAAATTATTTTATGCTTAAAAATTGCCTTTATGCATGAAAATTTATTTTATTTAAAATAAATTATTTTATGCTAATCCACTTCATGTAAATCATTTATTTCATAATAATAGCTCATATTATTCATATTAAAATTAATTTAACATGTCACATACTCATCAATCACATAGCACATAAATTCCTATAAAAGCACACACTTAGCCTTAATAGTTCTAAGTCAATCAAATTGTCATGAAAATTTCTAGAGTAGGTGTGGGTTGTTAAATATGTTTATGAAGTAATTCTCTTAAGTTTTTTTCCTCCTTGAACTAATACTATACTTTCATTTTTGCTCCATCATATAGCATTTTAGATAATGAAAATGGTGGCCAATCATTCACATTCATGAAGCCCAAAGGAAATAATATAATTCCAATCAATAAGAATAAGAACACAATATATATGAATTCCAATAGAAATCAATTAATATCCATCTAAACCCTAGACAAATAAATCTAGCTACTCATGTTTGGAAGAATAAAACAATTAATTGAATAAATCAAATGAAATAACATGTTTAATTCAAGAAAAATGAAAGGAAATAGGTTTAGGAAGAAACTCTAAATAATCCACAAAGCTGGAAAAATCCAAGGTTGAAATTCTTTCCTCCTTTTCTTCTAAAATCTTGAGAAACTCTAAGAAAACTGTAAAGGAATGATGCTCAATCTTTAATCTTTTTTTGCTATAATTTTCGGCCATTTTTCTCCTTTTCTCTCTCTAGAAAATTGGTCTTTTTTTGTTTCCAAAACTGTATCTTTTTTTTCTTGGTTTGTTCCTTTAATTTAGCTTCCTTATCTTCACATTAAATCCAAGTGGTGTTTTAAATTCTATATAGCTATCATTGGCGCACGGGCTTGTGCATTCTCTAGTGCATAACCCTATGCTATCTGGGTTGGAGACTTAAAGGTAAGAGCCTGCAGTGAGCCTGTGCATTCTGTGTGTGTGTGTTCGCCTTAAAATAACCTATCCAAAAGTGACCTGCAAGTATACGGGGCAATTGTAGTATATTGAAAGCATCCAAGGTCGTATCTCTCAAGGAATTGCAAATAGAAATATTTGTCTCAATTTAAAGCAAATTAAATGAAAAGAATTTGAATGATTTGAAAAAAAAGAAATAATTTGCAAAACAGGAAATTAAAAATAAATGTGGATTAAAATGCAATAGGTTTTAAAACAATGAATGAATGATGCCTAGGGTTTGTATTCAGTTTATCAATCCTATATGTTCATGAATATACCCGATTGATTACTCAAAAGCCTTAGTTTCTAACTTCAAAGAATAAAAATAATCTATTAGCAATCGCATTCATAGAAATCATTCTATCAAATCATATATCAAAAACTAAAGCATAATCTTAAAACTTATATTTCTAATTCGTTTTAAGATCCTAAAGGAATGAATTCTGGAATTGAACTTCAACTCTCGTTCCTTCATTTAAAATCTAAGTCAAACAATCAATTAATTCAATTAGGAATAATAAAAATAATCAAAAGGGATTATATTCAATTCCATATCATGAACACATCATACAAACCCTAGACAAGGATGAAATTAGCTCATGGGAAATAAAGAAATCATCAAAATCTTATTATAATCAAAATAATTCATCAAATCAATTCTATCAATTTGATAATTCGAAAGAATTATAAAAAAGAACTAAACCATGCTAATCAATCCATTTTATCTAATTCAATCTCTTGAATCTTCACAAAAGAATTTCCAAGAACAAAATTCTTTCCAAGAACAAAATTCTCCTCTAAGTGTTGAAATCTAAAAACTAAAATAAAATTGAGAAAAGAGAAAAATTGGAAGAGAAGATATCTCTAAAAAAATTCGCTAACATTCAGATCAAAAATTCCCATTCCACTTCCTCCAAATAGCCCTATTTAAATCAACCAAACTTCTTCTTTTATTCTTCCTTTCCTAAAATAATTTAGGAATGAAAATCCTACAAAATCTCTGATAATCTTCCAAATCAGCTTAGAGGTGATGTAGCGGGTGCTGGGATCGGCAGGTAGTAGGAAGCAAGCTGCTATGGGGCTTTGGGGAGCTGCTGCAGATGCTAAGGAGCTTGTGGGCTATAGGAGGCAAGTTGCTACGTGGAGCTGGGATTTGCTGCGTGGTGTTGGGGCTTCATTTCTGCCGCAATGACATTCCTCTTGCCATGTCGTGCAACGTTCCACCGAATTTTCTGATTTAGCCCAAGTCTCTTCCATTTTTTTCAATTATTAAAGCAACTGAAAATAACTTAACAAACACATTAAAAACATCATAAAATAAACTATAAATTAACAATTAAAAGAACCAAAAATAAGATAAAATTATGACAAAATAGTGTGCAAGTTGGTGCTTTCTGGAATTGCTTCATCCTTGCTCCATTTCAGCTCTAAAACACCAATTTCTATAAAAACTCATTAGAATCATTCAATAAGAGAATTAATAGGATTTTGAGGGATTTCATCCAATAATTAAGCAAAACCACTTTAAATGTAAGGGAAAAATCATAATTTATTAAGTGAAATATTCAGCACATAATTAGTGAACATAAATTCTCTAATGTTAGAAATGGTTAATCAAGAAAATATTAGATATTGGACAAGCTAGCCACAAAAATTAACTAAGTAGAGACCAAAGTTGACTAAGTCAAATTCTTAAGCAAATTGAATTCCTATCTTTCCTACATATAAGTCTAGGTACATTTTTAGCACTTCAATACCATATGATGAACATCACTAATTTAAATAAAATCCTAGCCATCCAACTTCATTAAATCATAGCCATTTATTGTGATCAAATCCTAGTAGCTATTGGATTAAAGATTATCAAATCCTCACCATTCAACATCTCATATTTAAATGAAAAATTATGTACATGTACATCATTTGCAATCTCTACACCAAAATTTCACACTAATGTGAGGCCTTGCCTGAGCACCAGCCCGATCCGCTGGAGAAAATTGGGATGCTCATTCGAGTTTAGACTCATGATGGAACCCTTGGGTTTGGATTTGGTTGATTTTGAAAAATGATTTTGGGAGTCGCCACCTTGATGTATTTTTAAATGGGAAAATTAAGGAAAATCCAATTGAGTCCAATGCATTAACTTTCAATTAATTCACCCAAGGATAAAATCCCTAGCCTCGAACCAAGTTGAGTTCGGGGATTAGGTTTTTCGTTTTAAATAATCTAAATTTGGCTCTTAAGTTTAATTTGACCTTGAAAAATTGATTTCATAAATGACATTTATAAGATGACGTTAAAGAAAATGCATGGATATGGCATAACATGAATGCATGGTGTATGGAGGATTAGTAAAATAATTAAAGTAAATATTCACAAATTACATTCATTAAAAAGGGGAAAGGAGATTGATTGGGATTTGGATTTGAGGTTTGGATTTAGATTCCAAATATGCCTTCGTACCTCATTGAATGAGGATCAAAACCAACATAGTCCATTCCACGATTAAGTGGAGGGGTTTAGGAGTTGATTAGATTGATTTTGGTTTGAGTGTTTTTAGAGTGAAGGAAAAAAGCTGCTACCTTTGCTTTTGATGGGTAAAGAGTTTTACTAGACTGAAGTTCCATTTTATCAAGACCGGATGATTGGATTGATTAGGAGATTAATTAATTAATTAAAATGACTAATTAACTAATTAATGTGATGAAATGGATGGATTGATGGATTAATTAATTAAAATGATTAATTAATTAATTTGGATAAAGGGTGGATAAAGAAAAAGGATTAAATTGATTTTTGAAAAAAGACTGATTAATTAATTAATTAAAAATATTAATTAATTAATTAATTGAGTGATTAATTAAAAAAGAGTTTTAGTTAATTAAAAAAATTAATTAACTTGGTTAGGGTGAGGTAATTAATTAATTAATTAGAGAGTGATTGGATGGAGAAGAAGAGAGGAATTTGAGAATAGCAATCTACTCAAATTCAAGGAGTGTGTTGAAATGAGAAGTGGAGGGAGATATTTATAGGAGAAGTGGGTGATGGTAGTTTAGGTAGTGAAAATGTGAAAAGACAATGAGGGATAGGGCTAGAAAGGGTTGAAATTTTAGCTGGAGGGGGTAAAAGGGTCATTTTCTGCTTAGGGAAGGGGGTCCACTCGTGTCAGACAGGTGTGGAATCGCACCAAATGGTTATGACATGCTGCAAGTTATACTTACGGCACCGTAGCTGATGTGGCAGCTTTTTTTTTTTTTTTTAGTGATTGGTTGGTATGGAGTTTAGAAATTTGGATGTTCTATAGTAATGTAATTGAAGGCTAAAAAATATTCTTTTGGGGGCGTTACCCTTGACCCTCCGCCTGCTAATTGGTTAGCAAGATCGCCGTAACATCTCCGCGTAGCACGTTAAACTTAGCAGGTGCTAAGGCTGCAGTTGGATGATGAGGATGCAAAATTAAGAGTTCACAACTAACAAAAGGAAAAACCTATCTACTTTACCATCAACATAGAATCTCAAAATTCAAGGCTATTAAGGTAAGAAATTATATTCATCTTCTTTACTTACTGAACTAAACATGATTTGGGTACTATAATTGTAAAAATTTTTCTTTTCTTCCATATATAGAATTTTAGCCAAAGGGTTGTAGTTTGGGGAAGATTTGTTTTTCATATCCTTTGATTAAACATGGAAGTTGGCTTGAGAACTAAAGGCTTAATATGGGAAAGTAAACAAGGAAAGAATGAAACTTATTTAAGTGAACTTGGGGGTATGGTTCAGCTAACATAAGAAATTGGCAAGGAAGTGTTCTAAATTTTAATTAAAAGTATCTAAGATTATTTAGGTGGAGAAAAATGATTTGAAAGTGTTAAAATGAATTAGGGAAGCTTAGTTCAAGACTTGAAAATCTTAATGGCATAAACTTAGCTAAAAGGGGGACCTAGTTCTAGTGCTTGTTTTTGATATTTGAATGATCATATAGGTTCTTTGTTATGTTAATTTCATATTTTTATGATTAATTTGATGATTTTATAAGGAATTATAGGTTTTCCCCAAATTTTCACTAAGTGGGACAAGTTAGGGTTTTATGAATCAAAGTGATTTAATTTTAATTAATTGATAGGAATTAATTGTTCAAATATTAATTTGATGAATCTATGATCAATTTGAGGTTTGGAAGAGAGATTGATGGTTCTCCCTAAATTCTAGGGCTTTTGGATCAATTTAGTTATTTTGAGATTGAAACTTGAATTCATGAAATTGAATAAGAAATTAAGCTTGGAAATGATTGGAAATGGGAATATGTATAAATGTAGCATTATTGATATACCTCCATTATGAGCTAAAATAATGAAACAAGTATAGGATAGATAAGTTATGGTTAGTAACATTATTAGTTACTAATTAATATATAATTAAAATAACATGGGTTAGAATCTCAAGGCAAGGGCAAGGACATTGCTTAAGACTATGAAGGATGTTATTTTAATTAAGAGTAAACACTAATAGGAGTAAAGGAATTCAAATTAAGTACTTCACTATATGATATGATTGAGCCATACTTGTATGCAACCATTGTTTGAATTACCACCTATTGACAGACATATTGATTTGATGTTGAACATATGTTGCCTATTGGTTGTTGAACCATTGGAATCCCATATTCTTCTTATATGACATTTGGCCATTGTGAGCCTCCTACATTGGCCCTATACTATGACCAATGATGAGAAGCATTGATATATCATTCTATTTTCCATTGAATTCCTAATATGAACCTCATATGTGTCTTTTTATTGATACATATTATTAAGCAAAAATCCTCTCTAGTGTGAGAAAATACATTAGACCTTGTGCATTTGATTAAGCCTGAGGATAGGGTGAAAGTACCTAACCTTTGTTAAAGGGGATGCCTAACTACAAGACCTAATCAGTCTTGTGTAGTGTGATGCATACAAGTGAGCAAAGCTGTCATGACCCACTTATTAAAACCTGATTACCTTTCCTTATTGCCATTACTTGTTTATCATTTTACATATTACCATATACTTACTTATTAATACCATTTATGTACTCAACTCGTAAAATTTCTAGATTTGCATTTCATATCATTATCCAAATGTTCATCACTTAATACATTATTTATAATAGTAATTACAATACAATTTACAATACATATAAACCCAATGTCATTTTAATATTAAATTTGTGGTAACTATAGAGCTCTAAAACAATGGTCTTCATAGAATCACAACACTTGAAATTAGTAGAACAACTTTCAAGTGAAAGAATAGGGCTTGGAATTTACCCTACTGACTCATCAACCTCACCTGAAAAATTTAAACAACTAGGGAATGAGACGAAGCTCAGTTAGTACATAATAATATAATATATTGGGAGTATAAGGATCATTATCAAGGTGGCTCATTATGGCAGTGGAGTAGTGTTGAATAAAATTATTCTTATAGATCAATTTCTCATTTAAGATAGGAGTAATATCTTTAGCAGAAACAAAATTTCTTGGAAGTGGTATACTTCCTACATGTATAAATTAAAGAGTGTCAGCCTAAGCCTTGCTCACTTACACGCATCACATTACACAAGACTGATAAGGTCTTACGATTGTGCATTCCCTTTTGATAGAGGTTAGGTACTCTCACCCTACCCACAGGCTTTTACTAAGTGCACAAGGTCTGATATATTTTCTCACATCAGAGAGGATTCCTGCTTATTCATGGGTATTAACCAAATTTTACAATAGGAGTTCAATGAAAAGTAGTTTGGCATATTGATCATTCTCATCATTGAGCATGACATAGGACCAAGGTAAGAGGCTCATCAATCAACGGGCAACCACATATTAAATGTCATTTCAAGTTCATGTTAAGGGATGGTAGTACAAGCAATGGTTGCAAGCAATAAGGCATAATTACATCATATTATTAAGTACTCGCCTTGGTCTCCTTTGCTTCTATTTACATTTAACTTTGATGCTAGTGGTGCTCCTTACACTCTTAGAAAATATCCTTGTCCTTGTCTTTAGATTCTAGACATTGCATTTCAATTACACATTAATCACTTCTTTGTTATGTCATTAGTTTAAATTTCGCTTAATTTGTTAACATTTTCATTTTGTTCATTATAGTAGTAACTTATCACTAATTTTGACACTTTCCTTAATTATTTTCCAAATTGCTAAAGATATTCACTTTAAGAAAGGATAATACCTTTTCTCCCAATTTCACATTTCAATTTGATATTATTCAATTAGAATCAATTTAAACAATTTTCAATATTTAATGGAATTAATTCTACTTTTATCTTCCAATTCCATACATGAACCTAATTCATCAAAATTTGGGGAAAATTATTTCTATCAATTGAATTTTAAAATTAACATTATACAATTCATGTTACACCATTCTTAAGCTTAATTTACTTTCAATTTCATGAATTCAAGTTCAATTCTCAAAATCTCTAATTTTTTCTTAAACCCTATAATTTGGGAAAAACCATTAATTTCTCTTCCAATCTTTATATTGATCATGGAATTATAAAATTAGCATAACATAAAACCTAATTATAAAATTAGCATAACATAAAACCTATGTGATCATTCAATTGTCAATATCTAGCGTTGAACATCAAGTTCCCTTTTAGATAAAATTTATGCTACTAAGACTTTCAAGTCTTAAATCAAGCTTCCCTAATTCATTTTAACTCTTCCAAACCATTTTATTTCACCCAAAATAACCTTATATACCTTTAAATAGAATTTAGAATACTTCATTCACAATTTCATTAAAGTGGTCGAACATGCTTCCTAATACACTTAGATGTGTTTCATGCTTTCCTTGTTTATTTTCTCATGCTGAACCCTTAGTTCTCAAGCCCAAATTTCATATTTCATCAAATAATATAACAACTAAACTTTTTCTAGTTTTAGTTCCCATTAGCCGATTCACATAGATGAAAGAAATGGTAAGTTTTTGCAACTATAATACCAAAGTCATGCTTAGAACACATAAAGGAAGAGATGAGTGTAATTTCTTACCTTGAAAAGCCTTGGTTTATGTTTCTATGATAGGGGCCAAAATTTAAGGATGTTCTTCCTCTAGGACTTGAGTTTTGTGTTAGGTTTTGCAAAAATGGTGGAAATTTGCACATCTTATTGCTTATATATGAAAATTGAATAGTGATGATTCAATCATCTCTAATATAATGGCTATAACTTAATCACAATGGATGGCTAGAATATCCTCTAGATTGATGACATTCATCATATGGTTTGAAAATAGCAAAAATGAATGTAGTCTTTGGTGTGGATGAAGTGAGAATTCAAGTTGGGAAAGGAATTGACATAGTAAAAAATGGTGGCTTTTTAGTCAATTTTTGTGGCTAGCTCATTCTTCACCCATTTAACCATGGCTAGTTATTTCTAACTTTAGTTAAGTATATGATCATCTATTCTTGGACTTTGTGGGCTGGCCCTCCAATAGGCTTGGGCTTTAGAGTCCAAAAGCCCATTAACGAATCCATATATGTACATTTCAAACTTGGTAACTTAATACATTTTCCATTTCATTTCTTTCACTTCAATATACACATTTCTACTTTCTAATATCACTACACACTCTAGACATTATTAGATAAATTCTATATGCATTATAATTCACATTTACTAGCCCTTCAATAGCATTGTTCAGGTATGTACATTATGTAGGTTCATTGGGCCAAAACAAGTTTGACTTCTATTGTATCATTGTAATTATGATTGAAATCAGCGTCTCATGTCACTATTATTATCTTCCATTGACTTATGAGATGCTAATACCATTCTCGAACACTTTAGATTCATATTTCAAATAAATTATTAACATAGTCACATTAAGTCAAACTCACTTTGACTTTCATTTTGTCACAAAAGTGCTTATCAAAATTGATTTCATTCTTTACTCATTGTCACATTATTTATTAAAATTACTTCTTATGGTATTCTTATAATTCTTAATATGCTAGAAAGACCTTGAGTGATACAATAGATGAACATTATGGTGTCGCCATTGCTAACTCTAATAGGTTAGGGAAACCTTGGGTATTACATTCTACCCCCTTTAGAAAATTCATCCTCGAATTTTCAAAATAGGTACTCTTGATTCATAAGGCAATTGATAATACTTAGATTACATGTCATAGTCATTTTTCCCATACACCTTCATTATTTTCATGAATCCTTTATAATTTTCTCTTTATTGTAACTAGTTAAATTTTTTTTTTCCAATAATTCCTCTTTACTCTTATAAAATAAGGTCCATTGTATTTCTATGTTACTTGGATGTTTCTAAACCATTAAAATATGCAATATCTCTTTCATCACTTTGCGTACTATAAGCTTATTACCTCATGTCAAACTTATCATGGCTTAGGAATTTTTAAGATAATATGAACACCTTAAAGTTCCTTAATTTCACAACTCTTTGCATTATAGTATCTAAACCACTGTATAGATATCTTTTTATTCCATTTTGCAACTCTAGAAGAGTGAATTAAAATGCTATAATCTCATGCTTGGTGGTCATGTTCACTCTTTATATTCATTACAATTCACAAATACCAATACTTTAGACAAATTATTTCCATTCTTCTCTTCTTGCTTACTATTAAAGGATTCCTTGCATATTTAATTATTCTTTAATCATATATGTCTACAAGGAATTGATTATGTCTTTTATCAAACCAACGTTCAATCAATTTGTCTTTTGTTATAGATATGTCAATATCATTACTTTATTATTTTTTGAGCATATACTAAACATACAGTACGTACATAGTTATGTATAAATGAGAAACATAACAAAGCTCACCTTAAATCCTTCATTAACTTATGTGTCTTACCTCCATAGACCAACTTCCACAATTTTACATCAAATCTTTATAATGTAATAGCATCTCAAATCAGTATATAGATATTCTTAGATTCTTTATTATTAATAATTGTCTCAACTATTCTGAAGTTCAATATTCTTGTCATTCTCATACTTGCTCTTATATACATGCCCATATATAAACTAATGCAGTTGAATTTACAGTTATTTCCTTATATGCACAGTTCATCCTTGTCATTCCCTTATGAGTATTATCCTTTACTTCAAATATAAAACTTGATTCTTTTTCACTTTTTTCTTAATTTCATCAATTGTAGTTCCTTGTTCCTTGAGTTTTGCATTTTGCTTGTGACATTCAACTTTACATAAAATGACTTAACAATATTCATGCTTCATCTTCCTTTAATCACAATCCTTTATTGGGCAGTTATTTCTAATTTCTTAATGATAGACCTCATTGTACATTATCATGTGGAGGGGTCTATACACATACACAATGAGGTAGGATAAATTCCCATTAACCATTTCACAAATGGTATTGATGCATCTATATAAAAAAATTCCATAACTTTTTTGATTTCTATCCTTTTGTCTAACGAAAGTTTATCTAGTTGTCTCTGCATTAGATATAAGACATTTAAGTTGAAGCGAGTTCACTTTTAATGGTTCATGACCCATGTTTGCCAACTTACTTGTCCTATCTTCAACTAAACAAATTAATGTTAGAAATCAGAGTGGTTTTAAATTTGGATTTCAAAGATTGCATTATCATTAAGGCCTTTTGGTGACAAGATATCTACTATCAAGTAACCATCTCGTATTGTACTCTTTCTCATTTTACTTTACTTGGTAAATTTATCACAATAAATCTCATGTAATTGCACTACTATTCTAATCCAACTCCCTTTAAGTTCCTTGTATCCTATAGTTTGATTTCCCTTTTCTCTTCCTAAAGAAGATTCATTGATTCTTTAGTAAGATCTTCCTATTGAGCTCAATAAAGCATGTATATTCTTTTAAATTTTGAAGTTCTTCTTGTAATACATTCAATCAAATGTAATCATAGTACATGTCTTGAACTTCAATTTTAATTCTTATTGTGTAACAACCCACACCTACGCTAGGAGTCTAGTGATAAATTTCTTAAATTTAGGGCTATTATGATAAAATATGTGCTTTTATGAAAATTCATATGTAGTGTGATTTATGAGTATGTGATATGTTAGAGTAGTTCTAATATGCATAATATGAATTATTATTATGAAATAAATGATTTATAAGGAGTGCATAAGCATAAAATAATTTATTGCATATAAAATGAATTTTCATGCAAAAAGCGATTTTAAGCATAAAATAAATTTTATGAGCATTTTTAAAATATTTTTAAATAAATATTTTGGGGGAAATTTTAATGAAAATAATAAGAAAAATATTTTATTTTTAATTACCTATAATCATCCTATAAATTAAATAAAAGGCCCAATTTCCCAAAAGCCACTACACCAAAATACTTCTAACCTAGCTCATTAATGGCAAATCTATAATTTTGCCAAAATCCCTAAATATATAAGTAAAATTTTGGCCAGCCCTTGTTACAACTACCATTATGTTATTCTTCATAATTTTGATAGAAAAATTCTCTTAAAAATATTCTCTCAACCTAAATTCACAAGGTGTTTTCAAAACTTGCGATTTTGTGACGATTTTCATAAGTTTTTCTTTTTTTTTTCAATCTATTATTTGATTTTTATGAAACTAACCATGAGAAATCTATTTGGGGCTGTATATTTACTATTTTATAACTGTTGAATTTAGGCTAGGTGAATTATTTGAAGAAGGAACTGATTTTCCACTGAAAACACAACTTTTCTTTGTGAATCCTCCAAAGATGAATCCTAAAACTCAAAACTGAAATTTTCATGAAATTATTCAATGGGGGCTGCCAATTTGTGCTTGAATGTGTTCTAAATTGCTTTTTGTTGTATTTAGATGAAAAATAATGATTTAAATTATATTTCTATATATTATTGTAATGATCAGAAAGTACAGAAAGCGAGAAAATTCATGGTTTTCACCCTAAAACCTAAAGTTGGAAAATTTTCATGCATATATTTTAAGATGAGTGCTGATTGGTATATTAAAGCATTCTAAAATGACTTTTGTTAAGATTACATGAAAAATATTGGTTTAAATTATGTGTTTGCATATTATTGTAATGAACGGAAAGTGCAAAAAGTAAGAAAATTCATATTTTTCCTTGATGGGTGCATTTAGCCTACATTGAGAATTTAATTCCAATGTTTATAATTTTTATATGATATATTTTAATGATTATTGATATGTATATATGAATGATAAATGACTTAATTGCATGTTGGTTGAAGGAATAACTCTAGACAAGTCTAGAGACAATTAAGTATACCTAGGGTTTCCTAACTCTATTACTATGTTGTGATTAATATGTGAATATGATTCAGTGATATGGAAAATAGGTTTTATGATGAGTTAATAATAAATTAATGATCTTAAATTAACTATGAGTTTGATTGTATGGATTGGTCATGAAAGATAAGCATGACACTTGAAGGGTTACTTGTTAAGTTGGCATATATAAAAAGTGTTAAGTGTACTAAGTTGAATGTTATATTGAATTGATATTAAGATCATAATATATTGTGTTTGACTTTAGAAGAGTCTTGATATGAGTTATTATGTGCTTTTATGTAGGCCTATAAAGGCTAAGTGTGCAAGAATTTAAAAGTCAACATGTAATGTACAAGTGATGAGTGCACTTCAAAGTGCAACTCTAAGTTTATGTGAATTTTATGTGTGTATCGGGTAGTTATGGGATAAGATAGCATGATGATTAAGCAAATACTAAGTATGAATTAAATATTATGTTAGAGCTTAAGGAGTAGTGGAAGTTTAAGGGGCTACAAGTACTAAGAGCAAAGTGAGTAAACATTATATTCATGTTACAAATGATCATGTCATAGGAACCTTTGAGATTCTTGAAATCCAAGTCTTTTTCTACTTTCAATTATAATTTTATAATTTCTTTGTTAAGCTTTGGTTGTCAAAAGACAATTGGTCCAAAGCCATTATTGTTATTCAATGATATGAAAGATCTTTGTAATTATTGCCTTACCTTACTTTCTTTTTGGAACCACACTATTATCTTATCTTTTGTTCAATTCAATGATATGAAAGATCCTTTGTAATTATTGCCTTACCTTACTTTCTTTTTGGAACTACAATATTATCTTATCTTTTGTTCAATAAGTTAAATTGCTATTGCTGTTATGCTACATGTTATTATTTTCTTAAATGTTATTTTTATAAATGATTACCATTAGCTTTAGCTACAGTATCCATAATCCTTTTTATGTAGAAATCCTCATACTAATGCAGGTATTCATCGGTACCTATGCATATAGTCTTAAACCCAATGGATAAGGGTTATGTATCCACCTCACCTAGAAGGGGTGGTTCTAGCCATGGAGCTTGATCAGTTTCATGCTTCTCTATATGATAAGAGTTGGAATTTGGTTTGATGTCGCCTCTCCTTTATGTGTTTGATTGATTATGGTAATAGCCTTCACTCTACATGTTATGTGTTATTGTGAACCCTTAATTTTGCACCTTCTAGTATGCATTTGAACCTTAGAAGCACTTAGGCTCAGTAAACAAACTTTCATAAGTCAAAAACTCTCAAAATGGAAAACTCAAAATATTTCTTTTTGACATTTGAACCCTTTCAAATCATCCGAGGCCAAGTAACAAGTATAACACAACTGGAATGGGTGAAATGGGCAAAAGCGGGGCCCGTTGCCATAGAGCTCTGCAGCACTGCTGCAAAGCCCTTTGCAAAATCATAAAGGTTTGTGTGGTACTGTTGCAAAGACCTCTACGATGCAGTAAAGGCCTCTGCAGCAACTCCAACAAAAATTCAATTTTTTGCAATCCCACATTGGAATTTTGTGTTTTCTATGCTTCAAACCTCCTCCTATATATAAAGCGCCTCTCCACACTTCAAAACACCAATGTCTAGAGCCTGAGAAGCAATAACTTCAAGCAAAATGCTTTGTATTTGCTCATTGCTTCGCAAAGCGAGTTAGGGGGTTTCTCCTTGATTTTACCCAACTAGTTTAAGGCTTTCTACCTGCTTGTTCGAGGCAAGTCTCTTGCCCAAGGCTCTTGTTCGCCGCCTAAGGCTAGCCACCGCCAGCCATCCGAGGCTATCCGCCGCCGGCCATCCAATACTAGCTGCCGCCTACTATCCAAAGCTAGCTGTCACTCACTGTCCAAAGCCTGCCATTGCCTGCCATCTGAGGTAAGCTTTTTTTCCTTTAATTTCATTGCCTCTTTTAGTTAGTTAATTAAATTGATTCATCTAGGTTGCTAGCTAATCAACTTGGTAATCAATTAAATTAATTAATTAACTCAACTCTCTTTTAATCAATTAATCAAAACATGATAAAGTGGCTAGGCTAAACTAACCCCTTCGCAAGAAGCGAGAACTGCGTGGGTTCTGATTCTCATTCAAAGGGATACATAGGCATGCTTGGTTCAGGCATTGAATCTAATTAAAATTAATCAACTATCCCCCTATCACCTTCTTCACTTACTTTTGTGTTTGTTTCTTTGCTTTATTATTAGGATTAGTTTGGGGAATATGTGACTTTCCCAGAACCTATAAGGGCTACAGGAGGTATCCCCTAAGTTTGGATTTCATTGTAATATTAACTCTCTTTTATTTTGAATTCTAATTATGTATAAACTTGTGGATCAAATGATCATGCATATTATAAACTGTTCATGCATTTTAGTTTGTTCATGAAATATATTTTAAGTCACCCTTGTATTAATTGGCCAAACTTATTTTGTTAAAATAAACCAAAAACCTAGTCATCAAATCCTTTTTGGTTTCGAGGCTAGTGATTCTTTTTCTTTGGATAATAATTAGAGTTAAAAGGGTTTTTTTCCTTATATTTTCCCAAATAAAAATAAATTAAGGTGGCGACTCGTAAAAATAATTTTCAAATCTATCAAAAATAAGCTTGAGGGCTTCCTCGTGAGTTCTTTCCCAAATGAGCATTTTGATTCCCTTTAGCATATTAGACTGGTGCTCGGGCGAGGCCTTGCAGTTATAAGTGTGATGTCTATAAACCTTTCTAAATTACAAACTATGAATAATGAACTATGAATTTTGAATTATGAACTATGAGTTATGACCTATGAGCCCTTTCTAAGGGATATGTGTTATTGTATAAGCCCTATTGTTTACTTATTAGGATCATCTATCTCATCCCTTTTCCTTGTGTGGTTCCAGGTGGGCATTATGAGGAGGCAAGGTGATAGCTCATGCAACCTATTCTGCTTGGGGGATTTCCTTATCCAAGTCTATTTCCATACTATGATGTGATGAGTCTCTGGACACTTTGGGAGTTATTATTATTGGAGTTTTATTTTTGGAACTTTAAGTTTTGGTGACTTTATTTGGAGTCTAAATATTATTTCCTTTTGGATTGTATTTAAAGTATATTTTAACTATTCTTTCACAACTTAAGGTTTCTTATAAATGGTTTATTTAAGTTAGTGCATGAGGTTTTGGTACAATCCTAGACAGTATTTATATGTACGTAAGTGGGTTCTACAGGCATGGATAACTTTATGTCTCTCCATGTTCTAGGATCGTCATATCTTAGAAATTGGGACGTGACATATTGACATTCATATTTATGCATTTACTTCTCTTTTACTTGTTTTCCCTATTTTATTATCAATTTATTACCCACCTTTCTTTCTAATTCTTGCCTTATGTCTTAACAAGTATCATCTTGATTTACAATTTCACTTAATCAATGCGATCCCTTGGTGTATTCTAACATGGTTATCTGAATCTTTATTTTTATCATTCAAATATATGGCCCCTTTATGATCTATGAAAAATTTTTAATACTTAGATGATATTCCTTATCCTCCTTTCATACTTTATCTTTCAATAAATTTGAGCATCTCTATTATTAGACTTGTGTCAACTTTCCTTTTCTCATATCCACATTCTTATTTCGACTAATCTTTTCCTTTTTACTATATAACTTGCCTTTATTTGAACTATGGTTACCTTGAAATACCTTTCATCTTTTGCATTTGAGTATATCATTCATCTTTTGCATTTGAGTATATCATTCTCTGCACGAAACTATTTTTCTCCATTCCTAGGAATAATTCCTAGGGAACTAATAACATCAACTTTGTCTTGTCACTGGTCAAGTGGTATTAAAGGGCATCTATTAGGGCATTTAGGAGTAGAATTATGCCACTATCCTTACAAGCCCTTCAATAAAAAGTCATGCTTCATCAGAAATTAAGTTCCTTATCAAACAATTCTTATTGCTTAACTTGCTTTAATATATCATAGGGTGTAAGAATTTGAGTATGCTCCTTCACCTTTGGACATTTAGATTATTGCTATAGAATTATAGGAGGGGCGTCTGTTTCCTTGACCATCTTATTTCATCACATTATCTCTCATCTAATGGATTTTTTTTTCTCATCTCTTGACTTCCATACCTAATGTTGAATCTCATTTACTTTCCTATTAAGAGGCCATGTCCCTATTGAGTAGATACCATTTATTGTTATAGTAGAGTTTAGTATTCACATTAACATTTCAAGTCATCCTCTCACTGTAGGAAGATCTTTCCACTTCTTAGTGTTCCTGTAACAATCCATACCCTGGTAGGAGTTTTGTGACAAATTGCTTGATTTTCGAGCTATTGTGACAAAGCGTGTGCTTTCATGAAATTTCATGTGCTATGCACTTTATGACCAAGTGGCATGCTAAGCTACTTCTAATAAGCATAATATAAATTATGAACATGAAATAGGTGATTTATGTGAAGTGCATATGCATAAATTGATTTATTGCATACAAAGTGAATTTCCATGCACAAAATAATTTTCAAGCATAAAATAATTTTTATGAGCATTTTAAAAATATTTTAAATTAAATATTTTTGGGGAAATTTTAATGAAAATAAGAAATAAAATATTTTATTTTAAATACATTTTAATCAGCCCATAAATTATATTAAATATCCAATTTACCAAAAGCACAAGATACCTAAGCACTCCTAACTTGGATCATTAATAGCAATCTTATAAATTTGCACCCAAAACCCTAATACCCATCTAAAATTTGGCCTCCCTTGTGTTTGGGCAGCCTCCATTCTATTTTCATTAGGTTTTACATAATTTTTTTCTCAAAAATTCTCTTGTGGCCGAAATTAACAAGGTGCCTCGAAACCTTGTGATTTTGTGATATTCCTTGTAAGTTTTCCTCTCCTTTCAAGATAATTTTTGAATTTTATGAAACTAATCATGAGTAATCCATATGGGGTTATATATTTTTTAATTTTCTTTATTATATTTGTCACATCCTAATTTTTAGAGATATGATGGTCCTAGAACATGGAAAGACATAAGGTCACCCATGCTCGTGGAACCCACTCAAGTATATAATAACATTGCCTAGGATCGTACTAAACCTCATGCATTAACTTAATTAAACCATTTTGTAAGAAAAACTTTAAGTTGTAGAAGAATAGTTGAAATATACTTTAAACACTATCTGACAAGAACTCCTGGAGCATTTAGAGTCTCATCATAACATAGCATAGTAATAAACTTTGATAAAGGAATTTCCCAAGCGGAGTAGATTGCCTGAGCGATCACCTTGCCTCCTTATAATGCTCACCTAAAACCACACAAGGATAAAGGGTGAGATAGATGATCTCAATGAGTAAATAATAAAACTTATAAAATGACACATATCCCTTTAAAAGGGTTCAAAGTTCATAAATCATGGTTTGTAAATAAGCAAGGTTCACAAAAAATCAACATGTAACTTATAAACTTGTAAAGAGCGACGACTATTGCCTTATTCACCCATGGGAGAGGTGGCATCATACCAAATTCCAACTCTCAACTTGTAACTTATAAAGAGTCATGAAATTGATCAGGCTCCACGGCTAGAACCACCCCTTCTAGCTGAGGTGGATACACTATCCCTATCTATCAGGTTAAGACCATGTGCACAAGTATCGATGATTACCTGCATTGGCTTGAGGATTTCTGCATAAAGGGTTCATAGATACCATAGCTAGAGCTAATGGAAATCACTTATAACAATAGCATTAAAGAATGCAATCACATAAAACATAATAGCCATAGCATTTTAACTTGTTGAACAAAAAATAAATAACAGTGTGGTTTCAAAAAGAAAGTAAGGTAAGACAACAATTCATAAAGGTTCTTAATTATCATTGAATAATAAAAAATGGTTTTGGACCAATTGTCCTTTGGCAACCTAAGCTTAACAAAGAAATCATATAGTCATAAATGAAGATGGAAAGGAACTTGGGTTTCAAAATTCTCAAAGGTTCACATATCTTGAAACTTGCACTTGTAACATGAATATAATGTTTACTTACCTTATGGCTCCTTAGCTCCTAATTGCTATAGCCCTTGAACTTCTAATACTTCTCAAGCTCTAACATAACATTATAATTCAACATTTAGCATTTGCTTAATCATTATGAGATCCTATCCTATAACTACCCTATGCACATATATCATTCATATATACTTGGAGTTGCACTTAGAAGTGCACTCATCACTTGCACATAACATATTGACTTTTATAGTCTTGCATACTTAGCCTTCTTAAGCTCACATGAAATCATATTATAACTCATGTTATGACTTTTCCAAAGTCAAACACAATGTATCATGATCTTAATATCAATTCAATTTAATATTCAACTTAGTACACTTAACACTTTCCATAAATATCAACTTAACAAGTAACCTTAAAGAGTCATGGTTATCTCTTTTGACTTAATCATACAATCAATTCCATAGTCAATTTAATGTCATTAATCCACAATTAACACATCATAAGGCCTGATTCACATCATTATAACATAGTAATAGGGTTAGGAAACCCTAGGTAGGCCTAATTGTCTCTAGGCTTTGTCTAGAGTTATTCCTTCAACCAACATGCAATTAAATAATTTATTATTCATGTATACATGTCAAAAATTATTAAAACATATCATATAAAAATTATAGACATTGGAATCAAAATCCCAATGTAGGCCGAATACATACTTTCATGGAAAACATGAACTTTCTTACTTTTTGTTTCCATTCATTATAGTAATATACAAAAACATGAATTAAATCAATATTTTTCATGTAAACATGAAAAAAATCATTTTAGAATAATTAATGTGGGAATCGGCACCTCCTTTATGGCTTATACACATGAAAATTCTAGCTTTTAAGTTTTAGGATGAAAACTATGAATTTTCTTATTTTTCATACTTTCTAATCATTACAGTAATATACAAAAATATAATTTAAATCATTATTTTTAATCTAAAAACAACAAAAATCAATGTAGAACACAAAAATAAACAAATTGGTAGCCCCCCCATATATAATTGCATGAAAATTCCAACTTTGGGTTTTATGATTCACCTTTGGTGGATTTGCAAGGAAAGAGTTGTGTTTATAGTTAAAAATCAATTTTTCCTTCAAACAAAACACCTAGGCCAAATTTATCAAGAAAAAAAAAATAGTAAATATATAGCCCCAAATAGATTTCTCATGGTTAGTTTTATAAAAATCAAATAATAGATTGAAAGGAAAGAAAAACTTACGAAAACAATCATAAAATTGGAAGGGCTTGAAAGCACCTTGTGAATTTCAATTGAGAGAATGTTTTTGAGAGAATTTTCTGCAAAAAAATATGATGAAAAATAGAATGGTGGCTACTACAATAGGGCTGGGTGAATATTTGGTCTTTATTTTAGGGTTTTTGGCAAAATTACAAGTCTACCATTAATAAGCTAGGTTAGGAGTGTTTTGGTGTATTGGGCTTTGGTGAGTTAGGCCTGTTACTTTTATTTTTGGGTTGATTATAGGTAATTAAAAATAAAATATTTTTCTTATTATCTTTCTTGAAATTTCCCCCATAATATTTATTTAAAGATATTTTAAAAATGCTCATAAAAATTATTTTATGCTTAAAAATTACTTTGTGCAAGAAAATTTACTTTATGCGCAATAAATCATTTTATGCTTATGCACTTCATATAAATCACTTATTTCACAATAATAATTCATATTATGCATATTAGAACTAATCTAACTTGCCACATACTCATCAATCACACAACACATGAATTTTCATAAAAGCACATATTTTGCCATAATAACTCTAAATTCAAGTAAGTTGTCACAAAACTCCTAAGGTAGGTGTGAGTTGTTACATTCTCTCCCCTTAAAAGAAATTTATCCTCAAAATTAGATACTTACTTATATGCTCTCAAAAAGTTGAGGATGCTTCTACTGTATCTCCTCCTTAGCTTGCCAAGTACATTCGTCTATTCCATGATTTCCCTATTGAACCTTGATAATGGGTATCTCTTTGTTCCTTAATCTTTTCACTTGTTGATCCACTATGGTAATTGGTGATTCCTCATGGAATATTTTCTCATCTATTGTAATGTCTAGAGGTGAAAAACTTAGGATGGATCCGATACGTATTTCCTCAATATTGAGATTGCCATAGTTTGGGGTAGGGAAAGTCTATAAGACACTTCCCCAACTTTATCTAAGATTTTGAAAGGACCAATGAAGCTAGGTGATAGCTTTCCTTTCTTGCCACATCTCATGACACCTTTCATTGGGGAAACCTTTAAGAAGACGTGATCCCCCATGGCAAAATGAATGTCCTTTCTCTTGGGGTTTGCATAGCTCTTTTGTTGACTGAAGGCCATCTTCAGCCGATCTTGTATCAATGGTACCTTTTTCGGTAGTCTCCTTAAGTAATTCTAGCATTGCCACATACTTATCTTCAGGCTCATCCTAACAAACTAGAGAATGAAATTTCCTCCTATACAATGCTTCTTATAGTGCTATGCTAATGGACGAATGATAGTTGTTGTTGTAGGCAAACTCAATTAAAGGTGGGTACTTATCCTAACTACCACCAAAATCTAAGACACACATTCTCAACATGTTTTCAAGTGTCTAGATTGTCCTTTCAAATTATCCATCTGTCTGAGGGTGGAGTGTGGTGCTAAAGTCCAATTGCGTTCCCAATGCTTCTTGCAACTTTTGCCAAAACCTCAAGGTTAATTAAGTGCCTTGATTTGAGATGATAGAAATCAATACTCCATGCAATTTCATGATCTTGCCAATGCAGAGTTATGCATATTAGTTGTAGAATATGTGGTCTTAACTTTCAGAAAATGAGCAGACTTTGTCAGTTGGTCCATTATGACCTATACAAAGTCATAACCTTTTGAGGTTCTAGGTAACCCAACTACAAAGTCCATCGTGATGCGCCCCGATTTCCATTCAGGTAGCTTAATCTGTTATAGCAGTCTACAGGGTCGTTGATGCTCATACTTGACTTGTTGGCAAGTCAAGTATGATGCCAAAAACTTAGCCACATCTTTCTTTAACCTAAGCTACTAATAGTCAGCTCTCACATCATGATCCATCTTGGTAGTTCCAGGATGAGCACAATAAGGTGTCGATTTGCTTCATTCAATATTTTCTCCCTTAGTCCATTGACATCAGGCACACATACTCTTTTTCCACACTTTAGAATCCCATTGACTATTTTGAATTCAGGGTTCTTTCCTTGCTCCATCTCATCCTTTAACTTAACCAAGTATGGGTCCTTATCTTATGAAGCCTTGATCTCCTCCACTAGCTTTGACTTCACTTAAAAATGGCTAATTGGCTACCACTTCAACTTTCTTAGGATCAACTTGGGTTCCTTCCTTACTTACTACATGCCCAAGAAAGTTGATAGACTTCATCCAAAATCACACTTAGATAACTTCATGTAGTGTTGGTGATCAAGTAGCGTCTGCAACACGATCCTCAGATACTTTTCATGCTCTTCTTTACTCCTAGAGTAAATTAGGATGCCTATCACATCCCAATTTTAGAGATATGATGGTCTTAGAACATAGGGAGACATAAGGTCACTGATGCCTGTAGAACCCACTTATGAACATACAATCATTGCCTAGAGTTATACCAAAACCTCATGCATTAACTCAATTAAACCATTTATAAGAAAAATTTAAGTTATGGAAAAATATTTAAAATATACTTTAAATACAATCCATAAGAAAATAATATTTAGACTCCAAATAAGTCACCAAAGCATATCGTTTCAACATGAATTCCTAAAACAAATATTCCCAGAGCATCTAAGGATGACTCTTCATCACACAGCAAAGTAAATAACTTGGACAAGGAAATCCCCTAAGTGAAGTGGATTGCTTGAGCCATCACCTTGCCTCCTCATAATGCTTACCTAGAACCACACAAGGAAAAAAGGGTGAGATAGATGGTCTCAATGAGTAAATAATATAGCTCATACCATAACATATATCCCTTAAAAAAAAGGTCATAGCTAATAACACATAGTTCATTAATCAAAGTTCACGGTTTATAGTTTGTAATTTAGCAAGATTCACAAAAATCACATTAATAACACTTATCACTTAAAAAGTTAACAACTATTTTAGCTCATTCAATCTAGGGAGAGGTGGCTTATACCAAATTCCAACTCCCAACCCATTAGAGTTGTGAAACAGATGAGGCTTTATGGCTAGAACTGCCACTTCTAGCTAAGGTGGATACACTACCCCTATCCATCAGGTTAAGACCATATGCATAGGTTCAGATGATTACTGTAACAACCCTACCTACCCTAAAAATTTTTATGACAATTTGCTTGATTTAGAACTATTAAGGTTAAATGTGTGCTTTTATGGGAATTTATGTTCTATACGATTGATGAGTATGTGGCATGTTAAATTAATTTTTAATATGCATAATATGAGTTATTATTGTGAAATAAATAATTTATATGAAGTACATTAGCATAAAATAAATTATTTTAAATAAAATGAATTTTCATGCATAAAGGCAAATTTTAAGCATAAAATGATTTTATGAGTATTTTAAAATAATTTTTAAATAAATGTTTTAGGGGAAATTTTAATGAAAATAATAAAAAAATATATATATTTTTTAATTACCTATAATCAGCCCCTAATTTAAATAAAAAGCCTAAATACCTAAAAGTCCATTACCCAACAACCCTCCAAACCTAGCTCATTAAGGGTATTAGTGGAAATTGCCCAAAACCCTATCTTTAAATATGGAAATTTCGACTAGCCCTAATGTTTCAGCAGCCATTACTCTAATTGTTTGTATTTTGATAGAAAAATTCTCTCAAAACAATTCTCTTTACCAAAATTAAGAAAGCACCTTTCAATTTCGATATTTCTTGATCGTAATCGTAAGTTTTTCTTCTTTTTCAATTCCTTAATAGATTTCGATGAATTAAATTATGAGAAATTTTTTTTAAACTGGTTGTTTACTAATTTTTACAGATTTAATTTATTTTGGGTGTTTTTTTGAAAGAGAAATTTAATTCTCTACTGAAAACACAAATCTTTTTTGCGTGATTTCTCCAAAGGTGAATCCTAAAACTTAAAATTGAAATTTCTATACATAAACATCACTAGGGGGGGGGGGGGGGAATTTCTACATCATTGATTTCTAAGCTAATTTTTGATGTGTTTTGATAAAAAAATATTAGATTAAATTATATTTCTGCATATTACTGTAATAACCAAAAAGTTTGAAAAAATAAAGGAATTCAAGGTTTTTGTGCTAGAATTTAGAAGTTGCAAAATTCTATGATTTCTTGAACATAATGCTGCTGATTTGTGTATAGATGGATTCTAAACTGATACTTGTTTTTTTTTGGATGAAAAAGAATGATTTAGATAACGTGTTTGCATATTACTATAATAACGGAAAATGCGAAAAGCGCGAAAACTCATGATTTTCACCCTAAGCCTTAAACTTTAGAATTTTCATGCATAATTATTATCTAAGGCTGCCAAATCATACATGAAGATGTTATAAATTGATATTTTCTATGATTAGAAGAAAAATAATGGTTTAAACTACCTGTTTACATATTACTGTAATGACAAAAAAATACCAAAAACAAGAAAACTCATAGTTTTGCATCCTAAAAACTAAAATTGGAATTTTCATGTACATGTCACACATATGGTGCCAATTCATGTGAATTAATATTCTAAAATGATTTTTATTGTGTTTATATGAAAATATTGGTTCAAACCATGTTTTTACATATTATTGTAATAGACAGAAAGTGCAAAAAGTAAGAAAAATTTAGTTTTTCTTTTGATGATGCATTCAGCCTACTATGGGATTTTTATCCCAATATCTATAATTTTTATGCAATATATTTTGATGATTTTTGATATGTATATATGTATAATAAATGATAAAATGGCATGTTAGTTGAAGGAATGAGCCTAGACGAGCCTAGAGGCACTTTGGTATACTTAAGGTATACTTATGGTATCTTAACCTTATATTGTGGTTAGAATGTGAATGTGATTGGGAAATATGGAAATAGATGTTATGATGAATTAACAATGAATAAATGGTCTTGAATTAATGAAGTGATTGATTAAAGAAATTGGTCATAAGAGATAAGAATGATGCTTGAAAGGCTATCGATAAGTTGACATATATGGAAGTGTTATAAGATGATTGCTAAAGTGAATTGATATGAAGATAATAATATTGTATTGACCTTAGAAAGGTATAGACATGAGTTATAATGTGATTTCATATAGGCATATTAAGGCTAAGTGTGCAAGACTTTTAAAGTCAATATGTTATGTGCAAGTGATGAGGTACACTTATACGTGCAACTCTAAGCGTATGTGAATGTTATATGTGCATGGGGTAGTTATGGGTTAGGATACCATCATAATTAAATAAATACTAATTATTGAATTAAATATCATCATAGAGTTTAATGAGCTTTAGAGTTTCAAAGGGGCTACGTGAAATAGGAGCGAAGGAACCACAAGATGAGTAAACACTGTATTCATGCTACAAGTGTAAGTAACATTATGATATGTTACAAATATGTGATATCATGTTATATGAGCTTTTGAGATTCTTGAAACTGAAGTTCTTCCTATCCTAAAATATGATTAAATGATTTCTTTGTAAGGCTTGGATTGCCAATGGACAATTGGTCCAAAAACCATTTTTGTTTATCCAATGATAATTCTTTGTGATTATTGCCTTAACTTATATTCTTTTTGGAACTATGCTATTCTTATATCTATTGTTTAAGAAGATAAATTGCTATTGCTATTGTGATACATGTTTTATTGCCTTAAATGTTATTATCATATGTGGTTACCATTAGCACTAGTTATGGTACCTCTAACCTTTTATGTAGAAGTCCTCATGCCGATGTGGGTAATCATTGGAAATTGTGCATATGGTCTTAACCTGATGGATAGGGGTAGTGTATCCACCTTAACTAAAAAGGGGCAGTTTTAGCCATGGGGCTTGATTACCTTCTCACCTTCTATGTGATAGGAGTTGGAATTTGGTTTAAGGCCATGTCTCCTCTATGTGTTTGATTGGTAGAGCAATAGCCTCCACTCTGTATGTGTTATAAGTGTGATTTCCACAAACTTGTTAAATTGAACCCTTGCTAAATTGCAACTTAATTCATGAATTGTAAATCATGAGCTATGTGTATAAGCTATGAGTTTGCTTTTTAAAGGAATATGTGTTAATGTATGTGTTTTATCATTTACTCATTGAGATCATTTATCTCACTCCTTTTCCTTTTTCCTCGTGTGGTTCCAGGTGAGTAGTATTGAGAGGCAAAGTGATAGCTCAAGTATTCTACTCCACTTGGGGAATTCTTTGTCTAAAGTCTTTTATAATATTATGATATGAAGGGTTATCATTAGATGCTCCAGGAATAATCATTTTGATGTTTATTTGAAATGTTTTGTTAAGATTTCAACTAGATTATAAATACCATTTACTTATGGATTATGTGTGAATTATCTAATTATTGTTTTCCATAACTAAAGGTTTTCACATAAATGTTTTAAATGAGTTCTTGTATGAGGTTTAGTATGATCCTAGGCATGAATTGTGTATGTGTCAATGGGTTCTACGTGAGTGGGTGACCTTATGTCTCCCCATGTTCTAGGATCGTCATATCTCTAAAGTTGGGATGTGATAAAGTTGGTATCAGAGCCATAGGTTTTCCTTTATTGCCACTTGACCAGTGTCAAGTTGGTAACGGAGCTGTAGTTTTTGCAGTCTCGTTGAGACTTGTTTCATATGAGTTGTTTAAGTATAATTTTATAGCATAGGAATTTTTCCTGTCATGTCACTTGCAGTCTATCACTTGTATAGTTTCACAAAATGCTAGTAGCTTTTAATAATCCTTGTTATTATTTGCTTGCCTTATGATTCTTTTGACAGATGACCAAGAAGATTACCCCTACTCATGGACTATGACCTAAAGCACCCTGTGTGACATGTAAGAGGACTTGGCCAGATGTTTGAGAGAGTCATATTTGTGATTCGCCTTGCGAGGGAGGAGACCCTTGACAAAGTGGAGGACCTTGAGGACTACTTAGATCCTTATTGGGTCTATAGTAAGATCCATAAATTAGAAGATGATTGCACATATTTGAAGGAGGAAAATTGACGTTTTAGGCTTTTGGATCAGACCTTTAAAGAGGATGTGGAGCAGCTTAACATAGGGATTGTTGAGCATAGGGGAGACTACTCGCCAGTGAGGCCTTTGTCTTCAATGATTCACCGTCAGGATGGAGATCTTCTTTGTTATTGATGTGGCAGTAGTGGCCACATCGCTCTCGATTGCCCTGGTGATGGACACACAAAAAGCTAGGATGAGTAGTTGGTGATGATCGACTTAACAACATAGTACTTTATATGATATGAATGATATTTTCTTTGACTTTCTAGTTGTTTAGTATGAAGGGATTTCATTTGCTTCTACGATATGATTAACTTACCATGATAGGATGTTATTTTCATATTATGAGATATATGCTATTGATTGTGATATGTGATATGCGCTAAAGCTATGTGATATGTGATATATATATATAGGTGCTTAGTGATGTGATATAATAAATGCATGATGATTATCCTAGTATAAGGTGGGGTTAAATGGGTTAGAATAGGGGATTAGTACTAAATTCCTTATTGTGATAAGCAAAATGCTGCCCAAAAAGAAGGTTTGTGCACTGCCTAACCTGTCAGGGCAAGTAATGATGTCGTATCAGACATTACATCGAATGCTGCCTCTGCATCGAATGCTGCTTCTGCACCTATAAGGAACTAGACGAGCTGCGAGCTCAATAGGGGGAAGTGTCGCCAACTCAAGAAAGGAATGGAGTTCAGCTGCCTATGGTAGTGGCACTTGCTCAGAGAGAGAGAAAGTGATTACCTGATGAAGGGATGATCGTAATGGAGTTCAAGAATCTGCAATTGCCTACCATCTGTGGTGAGGAGGGTGATGACCCACACGAATTCTTGGATGAGATGGACAAGCTAGTTTGTTGATTACCTTACTTGGATGCCCAAGTGATCGAGTTGGTTTGACTCCAACTTAAGAAGGAAGATTCGTACTGGTACAAGAGAAACATCAAAGAGCGACTTTATAGGGCAGACCCACCCACGTGGGTAGAGTTTAAGCAAGAGGTAATGGATCAGTTCTTGCCTGAAGGTGAAAGGCTAGATAGGGCATTGCAGTTCGAGCAGCTAAAGCAAAAACCTAGAATAATAGTATTAGATTATGCCAAGGAGTTCAATTGACTAAGCCGATTTGCTGTCAACATTGTTCCTATTAAAGCTAGCCATATTAATCGCTTCCTAAGAGGATTGATCACACCTCTATTCAATTCATTGGCAGCAATGGAATTTCCAACCTTGGCCAAGTAGATAGATAAGGCCAAGATAATGGAGAAGAGGTACAAGGCGGAGAGAGTCGAGTGAGCTAAACAAGATTAGAAGGGAAGGCATAAGAACAAAGGTCATGGGGGACAATAAGGAGGAGGAGGAGGCCCAAGGAAGGAATTTTCATCTTCTAGACAACGGAACAGTCAAGCTAAGCAAGAACTCCCCACTTGCAGTAAATGTGGAAAGAAGCATCTTGGAATTTGCCAAAAAAATTTCTGGTGTATGCCTTAAGTGTGGATAAATGGGGCACTTCATAAAGGACTACCCTCATATGAGGAATCAAGGGAATGGGACTACAACATGTCCACAATCTAGACCATTTGAATTGTAAGGGCAAAGAGCCAACGATAAGGGACCAGTGGTTGGAAATGCATTGGCAATGGAGAAAAAGGGCAAAGGTCGAGTCTTTGCCTTAAACCAGCAAGAGGCTTGCGATTTGCACACAGCCATCCCCATCCAAAATTCTAGTGCAAAATGTTTGATTGATTCTGGTGCTATCCATTCTTTTGTGTCACCTTATTTTGCTAAGAGTTTAGGTAGAAATAAGAAATTAATGAGAGAATCTATAGTAGTATCCACTCCTTTGGGGGAGGTGATGGAAGTAAAGTATAGGTATAAGGGTTATGAGGTAGACATTAATGGACAAAAGCTTCTTGTAGTATTGCTAGAATTAGATGCACTAGAATTTGATGTGATATTAGGGATGGACTGGTTATATGAGCATTGAGCTCATATTGACTGTAGAGAGAAACTTGTTGAGTTTCGAACCAAGGATGGGAAATAGTTCGTGTATCAAAGGGATAGGAATGAAAATCTGCTGAACTTGAGATCGGCTTTAGGAGCAAGAAGGATGTTAAGGAAAGGATGCCAAGCATACTTAGCCCATGTAATCGATATTGACAAGGAGATTGCCATTCAAGACAAGAGCATTCTGGTGGTGGATGTAATAACCCACATCTACCCAAGGAGTTTTAGTGACAAATTATTTGAATTTAGGCTTATTGTGATAAATTGTGTGACTATATGAAAATTCATGTGTGACGTGATTTATGAGTTTGGGGCATGTTAAATTAATTTTAATATGCCTAATATGAATTATTAGTGTGAAATAAATTATTTGAATAAAATGCATTAGCATGAAATAATTTATTTTTCGTAAAATAAATTTTCATGTAAAAAGGTGATTTTTAAGCATAAAATAATTTTATGAGTATTTTTAAATAAATGTTTTTGAGAAAATTTTAATGAAAACAATACAAAAAATATTGTATTTTTAATTACCTATAATCATCCCTAAATTAATTAAAAAGCCCAAATACCCAAAAAGCCCACTACACAAAAACACTCCTAACCTAGCTCATTAAAGGCAAACTTGGAAATTGCACCCCAAACACTTATACATAAGCAAAATTTCAGCCCCCATCAGTTTAGACAACAGCCACACTCTGTTATTCTAGTATTTTCACAGAAAAAGTCTTCCAAAATAATTCTCTCTACTGAAATTAAGAAAACTCCTTTCAGTTTCACGATTTCTTGACCGTAATCATAAGTTTTTCTTCTCTTTCGATTTCTAAACTGATATCTATAAAATAAATTATGGGAAAATTATTTTGAACTATTTGATTACTGATTTCTATAGATTTAATACTATTTGAGTGAGTTTTTGGGAGAGAAAATCTATTTTCTACTGAAAACACGATTCTTTTCGTGAGATTTCTCTAAAGGTGAATTCTATAAATTAAAATCACAATTTTTATGCATAAACATCATAAGCGGGGGGGGGGGGGGGGGGGGGGGGGGGGGGTGGGGGGGGGGGGGGTGGGGTCAATTTGTGTATGGTTGTGTTCTAAACTGATTTTTGATTTGTTTTCATGGAAAATATTGGATTAAATAATATTTCTGCATATTTCTGTAATAACCGAAAAGTTTCGAAAAACAAAGGAGTTCAAGGTTTTTGTGTTAAAACTTGAAAGTTGGAAAATATTATTCTTGAATGGACATATGGCTGCCGATTTGTGTGAGGAAGTGCTCTAATATGATATTTGTTTTGTTCAGATGAAAAATAATGATTTGAATCATGTGTCTGTTTATCGCTGAAAAGAACGAAAAGCGCGAAAACTCATGATTTTTCACCTAAGCCTTTAAAATTGGAATTTTTTTGTATAAATCCTATCTATGGCTGCCAAATCATGTATGGATGTGTTCTAAACTGATATTTGCTATGATTGAATGAAAAATAATAGTTTAAACAACCTGTTTATATATTTCTGAAATGACCGGAAAATACTGAAAACAAGAAAACTCATGGTTTTGTGGTCTATAATTCAAAAGTTGAATTTTTATGTATAAACAGTCCTATGTGTGGTTGATTCTTATGAATTGAAATTCCAAAATGATTTTTTTTGTGTTTACATGAAAAATCTTGGTTCAAACCATGTTTTTACATATTTCTAAAATAGACGGAAAGTGCGAAAAGAAGAAGAATTTAGTCTCTACCTTGGTGATGCATTCGACCTATATAACCATTTTTGTTCCAATGTTTATAATTTTTATGTGATGTGTTTTGATGATTATTGACATGTATGTATGCATAAGAAATGATAAAATGGCATGTTAGTTGAAGGTATGATCCTAGATAAGCTTAAATGCATTATGGTATACTTAAGGTATCTTAACCTTGTATTGTGATTAGAATACAAATATGATTGGAAAATATGGAACTAAATGTTATATAGAACTAAATGTTATGATGACGTGATAATAAATACATGGTTTTGAGTTGATGAAATGATAATTGAATAAAAAGGATCATAAGAGTTAAGCATGATACTTGAAAGGTTAATGGTTAAGTTGACATGTATGGGAGTGTAAAGTGTATTAAGGTGATTATTAAAGTGACATGATATTGAGGTGATAATATTGTGATGACCTTAGAAAGGTATTAATGTGATTATAATATGATATCATGAGAGCCTATAAGACCTAAGTGTGCAAGACTTTTAAAGTTAATGTATTATGTGCAAGTGATGAGTACACCTATGTGTGGACTCTATGTGTATGTGTATGCTATATGTGCATGGGGTAATTATGGGATAGGAGCATCATGAGTAAATAAATACTAAGTATTAAATCAAATATTATGTTAGAGTTTGAGGAGCTTTAGAAGTGCAAAGGGACTACATATACTAGGAGCAAAGGAACCCCAAGGTGAGTAAACATTATGTTTCAAATTACAAGTGCAATCTATTACGATATGTGTACCTTTGACATTCTTGAAACCCAAGTTCACTTCCATTTTTAAATTGAATATGTGATTTCTTGTTATGCTTGGGTTGCCAAAGGACATTTGGTCCAAAACCATTATTGACTAGCCAGTGATAATACCTTTATGATTATTGCCCCAACGTATATTCTTTCTGGAACTATGCTATCATTGTATCTTTTGTTTAAAAGTTAAACCACTATTGTTATCGAGATATATGTTATTATTGCCTTATGTGATATTGTTAATTGTGATTAGCTCTAGCTATGGTACCTTTTACCTTTTATGCAGAAATTCTCGTACCGATGCGAGTAATCATCGGCTATGTGCTCCTCATACCGATGCAATTAATCATCAGCTATGTGCTTCTCGTATTGATACGAGTAATCATCAGCTATGTGCTCCTTGTACCAATGGGAGTAATCATCAGATATGTGCTTCTCGTATCGATGTGAGTAATCATCGGCTATGTGCTCCTCATACTGATGCGAGTAATCATCAGCTATGTGTTTCTCATACCGATGCGAGTAATCATCAGCTATGTGCTTCTCATACCGATGCAAGTAATTATCAGCTATGTGTTCGAGTGATTGTGGTAGTAGCCTTCACTCTATGTGTTATGTATTCGAGTGATTATGGCAATAGCCTTCACTCTATGTGTTTGAGTGATTATGACAGTAGCCTTAACTCTATGTGTTATGAGTGTGATTTCTGCAAACCTTTCTAAATTGCAAACTACGAATCATGAATTATAAGTTATGAGCTATGGGCCCTTTCTAAGGGATATGTGTTATTGTACAACCCCTATTGTTTACTCATTGAGATCATCTATCTCGCCCTTTTTCCTTGTGTGGTTCCAGGTGAGCATTGTGAGGAGGCAATGTGATGGCTCAAGCATCCTACTTTGCTTGGGGAATTCCTTGTCCAAGAAAATTTATTTAATAGGTCATGAAGAGTTATCCTTAGATGCTCCAGAAATATTCATTTTTGGATGTTTATTTTGAAATGTTATCCTTTGAGGTTTTAATTGAATTCTAAATATTATTTTCTTATGGATTATGTTTAAAGTATATTTTAATTATGCTTCTGCAACTTAAGGTTTTTTTTTTTTTAAAAAAGGGGTTTATTTAAGTTAATGTAAGAGGTTTTGGTACGATCCTAGGCAGTATTTGTATAAGTGGGTTCTACTGACGTGGGTGACCTTATGTCTCCCCATGTTCTAGGACCGTAACGTCTATAAAGTTGGGATGTGACAAAGGTGGTATCAGAGCCGTAGTTTTTAAATGTCTAGTTTAGCCTTGTTTTATATGAGTTGCTTAAGTAAAATCCTGGAGCGTAGGAATTTTCCTGTCATATCACTTGCAGTCTATCCTTGTTAATGGTTAAGCATGATACTTGAAAGGTTAATGGTTAAGTTGACAAGTATGGGAGTGTAAAGTGTGTTAAGGTGATTGTTAAAGTGAAATGATATTGAGGTGATAATATTGTGATGACCTTAGAAAGGTATTAATGTGATTATAATGTGATATCATGAGAGCCTATAAGACCTAAGTGTGCAAGACTTTTAAAGTTAATGTATTATGTGCAAGTGACGAGTACATCTATGTGTGGACTCTATGTGTATGTGTATGCTATATGTGCATGAGGTAATTATGGGATAGGAGCATCATGAGTAAATAAATACTAATATTTAATCAAATATTATGTTAGAGTTTGAGGAGCTTTAGAAGTGCAAAGGGACTACGTATACTAGGAGCAAAGGAACCCCAAGGTGAGTAAACATTATGTTTCAAATTACAAGTGTAATCTATTATGGTATGTGTACCTTTGACATTCTTAAAACCCAAGTTCACTTCAATTTTTAAATTGACTATGTGATTTCTTGTTATGCTTGGGTTGCCAAAGGACATTTGGTCCAAAACTATTTTTCCAGTGATAATACCTTTATGATTATTACCCCAATGTATATTCTTTCTGGAACTACGCTATCATTGTATCTTTTGTTTAAAAGTTAAACCACTATTGTTATCGAGATACATGTTATTGTTGCCTTATGTGATATTGTTAATTGTTATTACCATTAGCTCTAGCTATGGTACCTTTTACCTTTTATGTAGAAATTCTGGTACGGATGCGAGTAATCATCGACTATGTGCTCCTCGTACCGATGCGACTAATCATCAGCTATGTGCTCCTCATACCGATGCGAGTAATCATCGGCTATGTGCTCCTCGTACCGATGCGAGTAATCATCAGCTATATGCTTCTCGTACCGATGCGAGTAATCATCGGCTATGTGCTTCTTGTACCGATGCAAGTAATCATCAGCTATGTGCTCCTCATACTGATGCGAGTAATCATCGGCTATATACTTCTCATACCGATGTGAGTAATCATTAACTATGTGCTCCTCATACCGATGCGAGTAATCATCAGCTATGTGCTTCTCATACCGATGCGAGTAATCATCAGCTATGTGCTTCTCGTACCAAAGCGAGTAATTATCGGCTATATGTTCGAGTGATTATGCAGTAGCCTTCACTCTATATGTTATGTGTTCGAGTGATTATGGCAATAGCCTTCACTCTATGTGTTCGAGTGATTATGGCAGTAGCCTTCACTCTATGTGTTATAAGTGTGATTTCTGCGAACCTTTCTAAATTGTAAACTACAAATCATGAACTATAAGTTATGAGCTATGGGCCCTTTCTAAGGGATATGTGTTATTGTACAACCCCTATTGTTTACTTATTGAAATCATCTATCTCACCCTTTTTCCTTGTGTGGTTCCAGGTGAGCATTGTGAGGAGGCAAGGTGATGGCTCAAGCATCCTACTTTGCTTTGGGGAATTCCTTGTCCAAGAAAATTTGTTTAATAGGTCATGAAGAGTTATCCTTAGACACTCCAGGAATATTCATTTTTGGATGTTTATTTTGAAATGTTATCCCTCGAGGTTTTAATTGAATTCTAAATATTATTTTCTTATGGATTATGTTTAAAGTATATTTTAATTATGCTTCCGCAACTTAAGTTTTTTTTTTTTTAAAAAAAGGGGTTTGTTTAAGTTAATGTAAGAGGTTTTGGTATGATCCTAGGCAGTATTTGTATAAGTATAAGTGGGTTCTACGGATATGGGTGACCTTATATCTCCCCATGTTCTAGGACCGTCACATCTCCAAAGTTGGGATGTGACAGTGGATGAGTTCGTGGATGTCTTTGCAGAAGATTTACCTAGATTACATCTTGATCATGAAATTGAGTTCAACATTGAACTATTGCCTAGAACATAGCCTATATTGATACCACCATATCGTATGGCACTAATGGAGCTACAAGAATTAATGATGCAACTATATGATCTACTCAACAAGGTTTTATCCGACCAAGCATTTCGCTATAGGGCAATCCAGAGCTATTCGTAAAGAAAAAGGATGGCTCATTCCGAATGTGCATTGACTATCGCCAGCTTAATAAAGTCATTATGAAGAATAGGTATCCTTTGCTGAGGATTGATGATCTTTTTGTAAGGAGCTAGTCACTTCTCCAAGATCAACTTAAGGTTTGGTTATCATCAACTAAAGATTTGTGGAGAAGACATCTACAAGACTGCCTTCTGTACTAGATATGGACACTATGAGTTTACAGTTTTGCCATTTGGTTTGACAAATGCTCCTGCTGCTTTCATGGACTTAATGAATTGAGTATTCAAACCGTTCCTTGATGAGTTCGTGATCATGTTAATTGACAACATCCTAATTTACTCAAAGAATGAAGAAGAACATGAAGAACATTTAAGGATTGTGCTTTAAACACTACGTGATCACTAGCTCTATTCTAAGTTATTCAAGTGTGAGTTTTGGATGTAGTCTGTCAACTTTCTGGGACATGTAGTAAGTAAGGAAGGGATTCAAGTTAATCCTAAGAAAGTTGAAGTGATAGCAAATTGGCCAAGGCCCACAATAGTTTCGAAAGTACATATTTTCTTGGGCATGGCTGGGTATTATTGCAGATTCATACATGACTTTTCTAAGATAGCAACTCCCTTGACCAAGTTGACTAGAAAGCAAGTTAAGTTTATTTAGGGAGAGTCCTATGAGAAGAGTTTTCAGAAGCTCAAGAAGTGTTTGATATCAGCCATAGTGTTGGCATTACCCGAAGGAGAGGAAGGATTCACCATCTATTGTGATGCCTTGCGAGTAGGACTTGGATGTGTCTTGATGCAAAATTGGAAAGTCATCGCCTATGCATCATGATAGCTTAAGAAATATGAAGTGAATTACCCTACTTATGATTTGGAATTAGTTGCTACATTTTTCGCTCTCAAAATCTAGAGACATTATATGTATGGAACAAAGTATGAGATCTACACGGATCATAAGAGTCTTCAATAAATCTTAAGCCAGAGAGACCTCAACCTAAGCTAGAGGAGATGGGTTGAACTATTGAAGGATTATGACTATTAGATTCTTTACCATCTTGGAAAAGGCAAACGTAGTGGCAGATGCCCTGAGTCAAAAATTGATAGGAAGTCTAGCCCATGTGACTGTACAGAAGAGGTCGATCATGAAGGAATTAAAGGAATTGTTTAGTCAAGGTTTAAGGCTAGAGATTGGAGGATCAAGAATTTTAGTGGCTCATTTTTAAGTGAAATCTAAGGTAATGGAAGAAATAAAGGATTCACAAGATAAAGACCCACACATGATGAAGTTGAAGGATGAGACAAAAGAAGGGAAGAACTCTGAGTTTGAAGTGGTCAATGGAATCTTAAAGTGTAGGAATAGAGTATGCGTGCTCGATATGGATGGATTAAGGGAAAGGATATTAAAGGAGGCACATCAAACACCTTACTATAATCATCTTGGAACTACCAGCAAGTCAAATATGAACACCAATGATATGAAAGCTAATTATTGGTGGCCTAGACTAAAGAAGGATGTGGCGATGTTTGTAGCATCTTGTTTAACTTGCTAGCAAGTCAAGTACGAACACCAATGACCCTCAGGATTGCTATAAGAAATTCAACTACCTGAATGGAATTGACAACACATCACTATGGACTTCATAGTTAGGTTACCTAGAACCTCTAAAGGATATGACTCTATATGGGTCATAATGGACCAGCTAACAAAATCTACTCATTTTCTGAGAGTTAAGACCATATATTCTACAGCTCAGTACTCACAATTGTATATGGACGAGATCGTGAAACTTTACAGAGTGCTTCCATCATCTCGAATCGAGGGACTCAATTCACCTCAAGGTTCTAGCAGAAGGTGCAAGAAGCATTAGGAACACAACTGGATTTTAGTATGGCATTTGATCCTCAAACGGATGGATAGTCTGAAAGGATAATTCAAACACTAAAGTATATGTTAAGAATGTGTGTTTTGGACTTTGGTGGTAGCTGGGATAAGTACTTACCTTTCATTGAATTCGCCTATAACAACAACTATCATTTGTCCATTGACATGGCACCGTATAAAGCGTCATATGGGAGAAAATGTCATTCTCTAGTTTCTTAAATTTAACCTGGAGACAAACATATAGAGATGCCAGAGTTACTTAAGGAGACTACCAAGAAAGTACCATTGATTCAAGAGCGACTGAAAATGGCCTTCAGTCGGCAAAAGAGTTATGCGGATCCTAAGCGAAAACACATCCATTTTGCTGTGGAAGATCATGTGTTCTTGAACGTCTCTCTGATGAAGGGTGTTATGAGATTTGGCAGGAAAGGAAAGTTATCACCTCATTTCATTGGTCTTTTCAAAATCTTAGATAAGGTTGGGGAAGTATCTTATAGACTTGCCTTGCCTCCAACTATGACAAATGTGCATCTAGTGTTTCAAATCTTTATGTTAAGGAAGTATGTATCAGATCTGTCTCATGTCCTATCACCTCCAGACATAATGTTAGATGAGCAGCTATCCTATGAGGAGTCACCAATAGCTATAGTGGATCAACAAGCGAAGAGGTTATAAAAATAAGGGTTATAAAAATAAGGAAATATGCATGATTAAGGTCCAATAGCGAAATCATGGGATAGATGAGTGCACTTAGGAAGTTGAGGTGGAGATACGATAGAAGCATTCTCAACTTTTTAAGAATAGTTATGTAAGAATTTAAAATTCAAGGATGAATTTCTTTTTTTTTTTTTTTGGGGGGGGGGGGGGGGGGGGGGGGAGTGTGGGAGAGGAGGAGGGGAGAATGTAACAACCCACATTTACCCTAGAAATTTTTTATGACAATTTGCTTGATTTAGAACTATTAAGGTTAAGTGTGTGCTTTTATGAAAATTTATGGTCTATATGATTGATGAGTGTGTGGCATGTTAAATTAATTTTTAATATGCATAATATGAGTTATTATTATGAAATAAAAGATTTATGTGAAGTACATTAGCATAAAGACAATTTTTAAGCATAAAATGATTTTATGAGTATTTTAAAATAATTTTTAAATAAATATTTTGGGAGAAATTTTAATGAAAATTATGAGAAAAATATTTTTATTTTAATTACCCATAATTGACCCCTAATTTAAATAAAAAGCCTAAATACCTAAAAGCCCACTATCCAAAAACTCTCCTAACCTAGCTCATTAAAGGTATTAGTGGAAATTGCCCAAAACCCTACCTTTAAATATGAAAATTTTAGTCGGCCCTAATGCTCTAGCAGCCATCACTCTAATTTTATATATTTGGTATATTTTGATAGAAAAATTCTCTCAAAACAATTCTCTCTATAAAAATTAAGAAAACACATTTCAATTTTGTGATTTGTTGACCGTAATCGTAAGTTTTTCTTCTCTTTCAATTCTTTAACTAATTTCTATGAATTAAATTATGAGAAAATTATTGTGAACCAGTTGTTTACTAATTTTTACTGATTTAATTCAGTTTGGGTGTGTTTTTGAAAGAGAAATTTAATTCTCTACCAAAAACACAAATCTTTCCGTGTGATTTCTCCAAATGTGAATCCTGTAACTTAAAATTGAAATTTTTATACATAAACATCACTAAGGGGGGGAAATTTCTATATCATTGATTTATAAACTGATTTTTAATGTATTTTGATGAAAAATATTGGATTAAATTATATTTTTGCATATTACTGTAATAATCGAAAAGTTTCAGAAAACAAAGGAATTCATGGTTTTTGTGCTAGAATTTAGAAGTTAGAAAATTCTATGATTTCTTGGACATAAGGTTGCCAATTTGTGTATGGGTGAATTCTAAAATGATACTTGTTTTGTTTGGATGAAAAAGAATGATTTAGATCATGTGTTTGCATATTACTGTAATGAACGGAAAGCGCGAAAAACTGGAAAACTCATGATTTTCACCATCAGCCATAAACTTTAGATTTTTCATGCATAATTATTATCTAAGGCTGCCGATTCATACATGAAGGTGTTCTAAACTGATATTTTATATGATTGGATGAAAAATAATAGTTTAAACCACCTGTTTACATATTACTATAATGACCGAAAAATACCAAAAATAAGAAAACTCATGGTTTTGCATCCTAAAACCTAAAATTGGAATTTTCATGTACATGTCACACATATGGCTGCCAATTCATCTGAATTAATGTTCTACAATGATTTTGGTTGTGTTTACATGAAAAATCTTGACTCAAACCATGTTTTTACATATTACTGTAATAGATGGAAAGTGCGAAAAGTAAGAAAAATTTAGTTTTTCCTTAGATGATGCATTCGGCCTACTATGGGATTTTTATCCCAATGTTTATAATTTTTATGCAATGTATTTTGATGATTATTGATATGTATGTATGTATAATAAATGATAAAATTGCATGTTAGTTGAAGGAATAAGCCTAGACAAGCCTAGAGGCACTTTGGTATACTTAAGGTATCTTAACCTTATATTATGGTTAGAATGTGAATGTGATTGGGAAATATGTAAATAGATGTTATGATGAATTAACAATGAATAAATGGTCTTGAATTAATAAAGTGATTGATTGAAGGAATTGGTCATAAGAGATAAGCATGATGCTTGAAAGGCTATCAATTAGTTGATATATATGGAAGTGCTATAAGATGATTGTTAAAGTGAATTTATATTAAGATAGTAATATTATGTTAACCTTAGAAAGGTATAGACATGAGTTATAATGTGATTTCATATGGGCTTATTAAGGCTAAGTGTGCAAGACTTTTAAAGTCAATATGTTACGTACAAGTGATGAGGTACACTTATATGTGCAACTCTAAGCGTATGTGAATGTTGTATGTGCATGGGGTAGTTATAGGATAGGATAGCATCATGATTAAATAAATACTAAGTATTGAATTAAATATCATGATAGAGTTTGAGGAGCTTTAGAGTTTCAAAGGGGCTATGTGAAATAGAAGCAAAGGAACCACAAGGTGAGTAAACATTGTATTTATGCTACAAGTGTGAGTCACATTATAATATGTTACAAATATGTGATATCATGTTATGTAAGCCTTTGAGATTCTTGAAACCCAAGTTCTTCCTATCTTAAAATATGATTAAATGATTTCTTTGTAAAACTTAGGTTGCCGATGGACAATTGGTCTAAAAACCATTTTTGTTTATCCAATGATAATTCCTTGTGATTATTGCTTTAACTTATATTATTTCTGAAACTAAACTATTCTTATATCTATTGTTCAAGAAGATAAACTGCTATTGCTATTGTGATACATGTTTTATTGCCTTAAATGTTATTATCATATGTGATTACCATTAGCTCTAGCTATGGCACCTCTAACCTTTTTAGCAGAAGTCCTCATGCTGATGCGGGTAATCATCGAAACCTGTGCATATGGTCTTATCTTGATGGATAAGGGTAGTGTATCCTGCATATCTAGAAAGGGGTGGTTCTAGACGTGGGGCCTGATCAGCTTCATGCCTTTTATGTGATAGTAGTTGGAATTTGGTTTAAGGCCACCTCTCCTCTATGTATTCGAGTAGTAGAGCAATAGCCACCACTCTTTATGTGTTATAAGTGTGATTTTTGCAAACTTGTTAAATTGAACCCTTGCTAAATTGCAACCTGATTCATGAATTGTAAATCATGAACTATGTGTATAAGCTATAAGTTTCCTTTTCAAAGGAATATGTGTTAATGTATGTGTTTTATCATTTACTCATTGAGATCATCTATCTCACTCTTTTTCCTTTTTGCTTGTGTGGTTATAGGTGAACAGTATGAGGAGGCAAGGTGATAGCTCAAGCATTCTACTCCACTTAGGGAATTCCTTGTTTGAAATCTTTAATAATACTATGATATGAAGAGTTATCATTAGACGCTCTGCGAATAATTATTTGGATGTTTATTTGAAATGTTTTGTTAAGATTTCAACTAGATTATGAATACCATTTACTTATGGATTATGTGTGAATTATCTAATTATTATCTTCCGCAAGTAAATGTTTTCACATAAATGTTTTAAATTAGTTATTGTATGAGGTTTGGTATGATCCTAGGCATGAATTGTGTATGTGTCAATGGGTTCTATGGGCATGGGTGACCTTTTGTCTCCCCATGTTCTAGGACTATCATATCTCTAAAGTTCACATGTGACAATTACCTGCATCGGCACGAGGATTTCTGCATAAAAGGTTAGAGGTACCATAGCTAAAGTTAATGGTTATCACTTATAACAATAGCACTTAAGAAAATAATATCATATAGTATAATAGCAAAAGCAATTCAACTTATTAATTAAAAGATAAGACAATAGTGTGGTTCCAGAAAGAAAGTAAGGTAAGGCAACCAATACAAAGGATCTTTCATATCATTGAATAACAATAATGGCTTTGGACTAATTATCTTTTGGCAACCCAATCTTAATAAAGAAATCATATAATTATAATTGAAAATAGAAAAAGACTTGGGTTTCAAAAATCTCAAAGGTTCCTATAACATAATCACTTGTACTTGTAACATGAATATAATGTTTACTCACCTTATGGTTCCTTTGTTCCTAGTATTTATAGCCCTTTAAACTTCTACTACTCTGTAAGCTCTAATATAATATTTAATTTAATACTTAGCATTTGCTTAATTATCATGCTATCCTATCCCATAACTACCCTATGCACATAGATATACACTTGGCGTTGCACATAGGAGTGCACTCATTACTTGCACATAACATATTGACTTTCAAAATCTTGCACACTTAGCCTTTATAGGCCCTCATGAAAACATACTACAACAAGACTTTTCTAAAGTCCAAACACAACATATCATGATCTTAATATCAATTCCATTTAACATTCAACTTAGTACACTTAACACTTTACATATATATCAACTTAACAAGTAACTTTGAAGGGTTATGCTTATCTTTTTTGAAAAAATCATACCATCCATGTCATAGTCAATTTAAAATCATTAATTTACTTTTTACTCATCATAAAACCTATTTTCCATATCATTTAAATATATACACGTATTAATCACAACATAGTAATAGGGTTAGGAAACCCTAAGTATACTTAATTGTCTCTAGACTTGTCTAAAGTTATTTCTTCAATCAACATGCAATCAAATAATTTATCCTTCATGTATACATGTCAACAATCATTAAAATATATCATACAAAAATTATAGACATTGGAATTAAATTTCCAATGTAGACTGAATACCCTATAGTCATGGAAAACATGAACTTTCTCACTTTTCGCATTTTTTGTCATTACAATAATATACAAACACATGATTTAGACCAATATTTTTCATGTAAATATGTCAAAAATCATTTTAGATATCAACATCTATATAAACATATATGCATGGAAATTTTCCAACTTTAGTTTCTAGGATGAAAACCATTAATCTTTCTTGTTTCTGGTACCTTGTGGTCATTATAGTGATATGTAAACACATGATTTAAACCATTATTCTTCATCCAAACATAATAAAAATTAGTTTAGAATCCAAATATACACAAATTGGCAGCCCTTGGTACTACATATGCATGAAAATTCTAATTTTAGGTTGTGGGGTGAAAATCATAAGTTCTCTTGCTTTTCAATATTTTTTGATCATTATCGTAATATACAGAAATATGATTTAAATCAATATTTTTTATCTAAACATAACAAAAATCAATTTAAAACACAATAATGCAAGAATTGGCAGCCCCCCTTGTGTTCATGCATGAAATTTCAAATTTTGAGTTTTAAGGTTCACATATGGAGGATTCGCATAGAGAGAGGTTTGTGTTTTTGGTAGAAAAATTGATTTCTCTTTCAAGAATTCACCTAGGTTGAATTTAATCAATAACAAATCAGTAAATGAATAGTCCAAAATAATTTTCTCATGATTAGTTTCATAGAAAACAAATAGTAATTTGAAAGGAGAGAAAAACTGATGAAAACGGTCGCGAAATCGCGAGGTTTGAAGGCACCTTGTAAATTTCGGTTGAAAGAATATCTTTGAGAGAATTTTCTACTGGAAATATGATAGAAAATAGAATGGTGGCTGCTACTACTAGGGTTGGCTGAATTTTTGGTTTAAATATTTAGGGTTTTGGCCAATTTCTAAGTTTACCCTTAATGAGCTAGGTAAGGAGTGTTTTGGTGTAGTAGGCTTTTAGAAAATTGGGCCTTTTATTTAATTTATGTGCTGATTATAGGTAATTAAAAATAAAATATTTTTCTTATTATTTTCATTAAAATTTTTCCTTTCATTAAAATTTTTCCCAAAATATTTATTGAAAAATATTTTAAAATACTCGTAAAAATTATTTTATGCTTAAAAATTGCTTTTTGAATAAAAATTCATACTTCATATAAATCACTTATTTCACCATAATAATTCACATTATGCATATTAGAACTAATCTAACATGCCATATACTCATCAATCACACCACACATGAATTTCCATAAAAACACATATTTTGTCATAATAGCTCTAAATTCAAGAAATTTAGTCATGAAACTCCCAGGATAGGTGTGGGTTGTTACAATGTCATCAATGAAAATGATCAGGAACTTATCAAGGAATGGCCTGAATGCTTGATTCATCAAGTCTATGAAAGTAGCAGGAGCATTTGTCAGATTGAATGGTAGAACTGTGAACTCATAATGACCGTATCTTGTATGGATGGCAGTCTTGCAGATTTCTTCTCCACGAATCAGTTGATGATAGCTGGACCTTAAGTCTATCTTGGAGAAGTAGCTAGCTCCTTTTAGTTGATCAAAAAGATTGTCTATCCTTGGCAAAGGATACTTATTCTTCACGGTGACTTTGTTAAGCTGGCGATAATTAATGCACATCCGGAATGAGCCATCCTTCTTCTTTGTGAGCAACATTGGAATGCCCCATTGCTAGCCACTTGGTCGGATAAAACCCTTATTAAGTAGGTCAAATAGTTGCATCTTTAATTATTTCAACTTTGCTGGAGCCATATGATATGGTGGTATCGATATAGGCTGTGTACTTGGTAGCAGTTTGATGTTATACTTGATCCCACGGTTCGGTGGTATTCTGGGTAGATCTTTTGGAATGATGTCCATGAATTCATCTACCACTGGTGTGCTCTTACCATGAACAATGGCCTCCTTACCAGGATCGACTATGTGAGCTAGGTATGCTTGGCACCCTTTCCTTAACATCCTTCTTGCTCCCAAAGCTAATATCAAATTTGGATGGTTCTCATTCCTATCTCCTTAATACACAAACTCCTCCCCATCCTTAGTTTGAAACTCTATTAACTTTGCTCTACAGTCGATATGAGCTCCATGCTTATATAGCCAATCCATTTCTAAGATCACATCAAATTCTAATACATCAAGTTCTAACAACTCCACAGGAAGTTTTCATCCATCATTGGCTACCTCACAATCCTTAAATACATATTTCACTTCCATCACCTCTCCTAAAGGACTTGACACTATTAAGGGTTCATTCATCAATTCCTTATTTCTAACAAAATTCTTAGCAAAATATGGAGACATAAATGAGTGCGTAGCACTAGAATCTATCAAGCACCTTGCGCTAGAGGTTTGAATGGGAATGATAACTTCTTCTTTTAAATCACATTAGATTAATATTCTTCCTTCAACTATGATATTTACATAAGTGACAAAGAAATCCTTACCTTTCTTATTGTTCTAGTCTATTTGGTAACATCTAAGCTATAAATTTGTTAATATAATTCACTTAATTCATATTGCATACTTATGTATATATATAATGTAACTAATTTATTTCATTCATATACTAATCATTACTAAACATAATTTCTCTTCTTATTACATCCATCGCAATTATCATTTATTAATTCCACATAATTCACATATGAACAATTGTCATATATAAGCATTTCATACAACATAACATTATACATATCAATCATTAATCTAGTTTGGGTCAAAACTTAGTCAACTTCTTTTTTAATCCCCGTATCCCCACTATTAAATTATCCTACTTACCTTGCATTTAACATAAGTACTCATCATATAATATCACATCACAGGACACATATTGCATATCACATATCACATAGCATATATCACAGATCATGGCATGTATCATGCATTCTAATCATACAACACATAACTTATAGTATAGAGTACTCTTTTATCATATAAAAGTCAATCATCTCATAGGCAATAAAAGAAATTAATCTGTACTAAGTAGCTAAATAGTCAAATAATATCATTTGTATCATGTGAATCCTATACCACTAGGCCAATAGTTATCAACTACCAACACAAGGCTCAATTGTGCACCTTATTAGGGTAAACATTAGGTAGTCTCTAGGGTCACTTAGGTGAATAATCGATAAGAGGGCAATCGACCGTAATATGACTAAAGCCACTACATCTATACTGATGGAAATCTCTATCCGGCATGCGACCCATAGAAGACAAGGTCCTAGATGGTGAGTAGCAAGAATCTCCAAGTGTATGATCTCCCATCTGCTCAACATCTCTAGTCTTAAGCTGCTCCACATCTTCCCTCAAAATATGCACTAAGGACCTAAAACATCAATTTTCCTCCATCCGGTTTGAGCAGTCACTTTCCCATTTTTGAATCTTGTGATGAACCCAGTCATAGTCTAGATACTCCTCAAGTCCTCCTTATCAAGAATCTTCTTTCCCTTAGGGTGAATCACAGACATGACCTTCTCAAACATCTCTGGCCAAGTCCTCTTGCATGTCACATAGGATATAGGTCGAGGTCCTTTAACAAGGATACTTCTTTTAGTCATCTGATAAAAGAATTGTAAGGCATATAGAACAGTAGTATGGAGTCTGATAGCTTATTAGAATTTTAAGGAACTAAGCTAAGGATGGACTATAATTGACATGAAATGAAAATTCCTATGCTCTAGGATTACACTTAATTAACCCAATAATAGATAAGTCTAAATTAGACTTAAAAACTACAACTCTGATACCAACTTTGTCACATCCCAATTTTTAGAGATATGACGATCTTAGAACATGGGGAGACATAAGGTTACCCACATCCGTAGAACCCACTCAAGCATATAATAACATTGCCTAGGATCATAGAAAATCTCATACTTTAACTTAATTAAACCATTTATAAGAAAAACTTTAAGTTGCAAAAGAATAGTTAAAATATACTTTAAACATAATTCCTAAGGAAATAACATTTAAGACTCCAAATAATTTATCAAATGAATAATATTCCAAAATAAAACTTCCCAAACAAGAACTTTTGGAGCATCTAGAGACTCATCATAACATAGCATAGTAATAAACTTTGATAAGGGAATTTCCCAAGCGGAGTAGGTTGCTTGAGCAATCACCTTGCCTCCTCATAATGCATACTTGAAACCACACAAGGATAAGGGGTGAGATAGATGATCTTAATGAGTAAACAATAAAACTTGTAAAATAACATATATCCTTTTAAAAGGGTTCAAAGTTCATAAATCATGGTTTGCAAATGAGCAAGGTTTATAGAAATCAACTTGTAACTTGTAAAGAGTGATGGCTATTGCATTATTCACACAAGGGAGATGTGGCATCATACCAAATTCTAACTCCCAACTTGTAACTTATAAAGAGTCATGAAATTGATTAGGCTCCATTGCTATAACCTTCCCTTCTAGCTGAGGTTGATACACTACCCTTATCCATTAGGTTAAGAACATATGCATAGGTACTGATGATTACCCACATCGGCACGAGGATTTCTACATAAAGGGTTCATAGATACCATAGCTAGAGCTAATGGCAATCACTTATAATAATAGCACTAAAGAATACAATCACATGTAACATAACAGCCATATTAGTTTAACTTATTGAACAAAACATAAATAATAGTGTGGTTCCAGAAAGAAAGTAAGGTAAGGCAACAATTCACAAAGGTTCTTTATTATCATTGAATAATCAAAAATGATTTTAGACCAATTGTCCTTTAGCAACCCAAGCTTAATAAAGAAATCATATAGTCATAATTGAAGATGGAAAGGAACTTGGGTTTCAACATTTTCAAATGTGCACAGATCTTGAGACTTGTACTTGTAACATAAACATAATGTTTACTCACCTTATGGTTCTTTAGCTCTTAATTGCTGTAGCCCTTGAACTTTTAATACTCCTTAAGCTCAAACATAAAATTATAATTTAATACTTAGCATTTGCTTAATCATCTTGCTATCCTATCCCATAACTACCCTATGGACATATATCATTCACATATACTTGGAGTTGCACTTAGAAGTATACTCATCACTTGCATATAACATGTTGACTTTTACAGTCTTGCACACTTAGCCCTTTTAGGCTCACATGGAGACACATTATAACTCATGGTATGAATTTTACAAATTCAAACACAATATGTCATGATCTTAATATCAATTCAATTTAATATTCAATTTAGTACACTTAACACTTTCTATATATATTAACTTAACAAGTAATCTTAAAGAGCCATGCTTATCTCTTTTGACCAAATCATACAATCAATCCCATAGTCAATTTAAGGTCATTAATCCATAATTAGCACATCAAAAGGCCTAATTCACATGCCACTTAATCATATATGCATATTAATCATAACATAGTAATAGGGTTAGGAAATCCTAGGTAGGCCGAATTGTCTTTAGGCTTTATCTATAGTTATTCCTTCAACCAACATGTAATTAAATCATTTATCATTCATGTATACATATCAACAATCATTAAAACATATCATACAAAAATAATAGACATTGGAGTCAAAATCCCAATGTAGGTCGAATACATACTTTCATGGAAAACATGAACTTTCTTAAATTTTGTGCATTCTGTTCATTATAATAATATGCAAAAACATGAATTAAATCAATAATTTTTATGTAAACATGACAAAAATCATTTTAGAATACATTTATATAGGAATCGACACCTTCTTATAGTTTATACACATGAAAATTTCAACTTTTAAGTTTTAGGATGAAAACCATGAATTTTCTTGTTTTTCATACTTTCTAATCATTACAGTAATATATAAAAATATGATTTAAATCATTATTTTTCATCTAAACATAATAAAAATCAATATAGAACACAACAATGAACAAATTGGCAGCCCCCCATATATAATTGCATGAAAATTCCAACTTTGGGTTTTAGGGTTCACCTATGGTGGATTCGTGAGGAAAGAGTTGTGTTTATAGTTAAATATCGGTTTCTCCTTCAGAAAAGAGACACCTAGGCCAAATTTATCAAGAATAAAATAGTAAATATACATCCTCAAATAGATTTCTCATGGTTAGTTTCATAAAAATCAAATAATAGATTGAAAGGAAAGAAAAACTTTTAAGAACGATCACAAAATTGTAAGGTTTGAAAGCACATTGTGAATTTCAGTTGAGAGAATATTTTTGAGAGAATTTTCTACAAAAATATGATAGAAAATAGAATGGTGCTGCTACAATAGGTCTGGCTGAGTTTTTGGTTTTTATTTTAGGGTTTTTTGCAAAATATCAAGTTTGCCATTAATGAGCTAGGTTAGGAGTTTTTTAGTGAGTTGGGCCTTTTAATTTTATTTATGTGCTGATTATAGGTAATTAAAAATAAAATATTTTTCTTATTATTTTATTGAAATTCCCTCCAAAATATTTATTCAAAAATATTTTAAAAAAGCTTATAAAAATCATTCTATGCTTAAAAATCGCTTTATGCATGAAAATTCACTTTATGTGCTTTAAATCATTTTATGCTTATACACTTCATATAAATCACTTATTTCATAATAATAATTTATATTATGCATATTATACCTAATCTAACAAGCCACATACTCATCAATCACATAACACATGAATTTTCATAAAGCATATATTTTACCATAATAGCTCTAGATTTAAGTAAGTTGTCACGAAACTTCTAGGGTAGGTGTGGGTTGTTACAATATTCGACCTAGGTTTGTTTTTGGAGGGAGTAATCAATTTCCAACTATCACATCCCATTTTCAAAGGCATGGCGATCCTAGAACATGGGGAGACATAAGGTTACTCACGCCCGTAGAACCCACTTATACTTATATAAATACTGCCTAGGATCATATCAAAACCTCTTACATTAGCTTAAATAAACCTTAAGTTGCGAAAGTATAGTTAAAATATACTTTAAACATAATCTATAAGGAAATAATATTTAGAATCCAATTAAAATCTCCAAAGATAACATTTCAAAATAAACATCCAAAAATAAATATTCCTAGAGCGTCTAAGGATAGCTCTTCATAATATATTAAACTATTTATCTTGTACAAGAAATTCCCTATATGAAGTAGGATGCTTGAGCCATTGCCTTGCCTTCTCTTACTACTCACCTGGAACCACACAAAGAAAAAAGGGTGAGATAGATGATCTCAATTAGTAAATAATATGGCATATATGATAACATATATCCCTTTTTAAAAAGGAAACTCATAGCTCATCTTTTACAATTCATGAATCAAAGTTTGCAATTTAACAAGGTTTGCAGAGAATCACACTTATTACTTGTGAGTGAAGACTCTTGCTCAATTCACCCTTAAGCAAAGACACTGCTCAATTCACTCAAATTTACATAAACGAGTGAAGACTCTTGCTCAATTCACTCGCAAGTGAAGACATTGCTCAATTCACTCAAATTTACATAAGTTAGTGAAGACTTTTGCTCAATTCACTTTATAGTAATCAGTTATAACAATAACCATTAAGAAAGCAATAACATGTATTACAATAGTAATAACAGTTTAGCTTATTGAAAAAAAGGTAAATAATAGTGTGGTTCCAGAAAGAAAGTAAGGTAAGGCAATAAATCACAAAGGTACTTTATTATCATTAAATAATCAAAATAGATTTGGACCAAATGTCCTTTGGCAACCCAAGCTTATAAAGAAATCATTTAGTCATAATTAAAAATAGAAAAGAAATTGGGTTTCAAGATATCAAAGGTTCACATAACATGATAACTTGTACTTGTAACTTGAACATAATGTTTACTCACATTGGTAGCATGAAGCTAGTGTTTACTCACCTTGTAGTTCCTTTGCTCCTAATTCACGTAGCTCTTAGACTTCTAAGAGTCCTCAAGCTCTATCATAATGTTTAATTCAATACTTATAATTTATTTAATCATGATGCTATCCTATCCCATAACTACCCTATGCATATAACATTCACATACGCTTAGAGTTGCACATATAAGTACACTTCATCATTTGCACATAACATGTTGACTTTAAAAGTCTTGTAAACATAGCCTTTATAGACCATATGAAAACACATTATAATTCATGTCAATACCTTTCTAAGGTTAACACAATATCATTATCTTAATATCAATTCACTTTAACAATCATCTTGGTACACTTAACACTTCCATATATGTCAACTTAACAAATAACCTTTCAAGTGCCATGCTTATCTCTTATGACCAATTCATTCAATCAATCTCTTCATCAATTCAAGATCATTAATTCGTTGTCAAGTCATCATACAACCTACTTCCATATAATCACAACATAAGGTTAAGATACCTTAAGTATACCAAATTGCCTCTAGCCTTGTCTAGAGTCATTTCTTCAACCAACATGCAATTTAACCATTTATCATTCATTCATACATGTCAATAATCATTAAAATAAACTACATAAAAATTACAAACATTGGGATAAAAATCCCAACAATGGTTGAATACTCCATTCAAGAGAAAATATGAATTTTTTTACTTTTCACACTTTCCGTCTATTATAGTAGTATGTAGAAACATGGTTTGAACCAATATTTTTCATGTAATCAAAATAAAAATCATTTTAGAACATAAACATGTAGGAATTGGCACATATATAAATCCATATGAATAAAAATTTTTCAACTAGGTGTTAGGGTGAAAACCATAAACCTTTCTTATTTCCGGTACTTTCCGGTCATTACAGTAATATATAAATAGGTGTTTTAAATCATTATTTTTCATTCAATCACTAAAAATATCAGTTATGAACATCTTATGAACATCAATATGTACAAATCAGTAGCCATTGACATGTCTTATGCATGAAATCCAAGTTTAGGGTTTTAGAGTGAAAATAATGAGTTTTCTAGCTTTCTGCGCTTTCTGTTCATTACAAGAACATGTAAACACTTGATTTAAATCATTATTTTTCATACAAACAAAAAAATATCAGTTTAGGATTCCATCATACACAAATTGGCAGCCACATACATATATAATCATAGAATTTTCCAACAAGTTCTAGGATGAAAACCTTGGATTTCCTTGTTTTTTGAAACCTTTCGGTCATTGCAGCAATATGCAAAAATATGATTTAATTCAATATTTTTCATCTAAACACATCAAAAATTAGTTTAGAATTCAATGATGTAGAAATTGTGCCCCCCCTCTTTATTGAGTTTATGCATGAAAATTTCAATTTTTAGTTACAGGATTCACCTTTGGAAAAATCGAGCAGGAAGGTTAGGGTTTTCAATAGAGAAATTAATTTCTCTATCAAAAATTTCATCCAAAATGATTTAAATCTATAGAAATCAGTAAATACACAGTTCAAAATAATTTTCTCATAATTTATTTCATAAAAATCAAATAAGAAGTTGAAAGGAAAGAAAAACTTATGAATACAGTCAAGAAATCGCAAAGATTGAAGGGGTTTTGTGAATTTCGGTAGAGAGAATAAATTTAAGAGAATTTTTCTGCAAAAATAGTGAAATAATAGAGGGTGGCTACTGGAATTCAAGGGTTGGCTGAATTTCTTGAATTTATATGTAGGGTTTTGGAAATTTCCAAGATTATCCTTAATGAGCTAGGTTAGGAGTGTTTTAGTGTAGTGGGCTTTTAGGTATTTGGGATTTTTATTTAATTTAGGAGCTAATTATGGGTAATTAAAAATAAAATATTTTTCTTATTATTTTTATTAAAATTTCCCCTAAATAATTTATTTAAAAATATTTTAAAAATACTCATAAAATTATTTATGCTTAAAAATTTCCTTTTTGCATGAAAATTCATTTTATGTAAAAAAAAATATTTTATGTTAATGCACTTCATATAAATCATTTATTTCATACTAATAATTCATATTAGGTATATTAAAATTAATTTAACATGCCACATACTCATGAATCACATCAGACATGAATTTTCATAAAATCACATATTTTGCCACAATAACTCTAAGATCAAGCAATTTGCTCATAGAAACTCCTAAGGTAGATGTGGGTTGTTACACCAACTGTGAACATATCTCTCTTTCTCAAATCTATCAAAGGTGAACCCTAAAACCTAAAAGTTGAAATTTTCATGCATATATGCATTGGGGGGGGGGATCTGTATGTTTTTTTTTTATCCTAGATTTATTTTTGTTAAGTTTACATGAAAAATATTAGTTTAAATCATGTATTTACATATTACTATAATGATTAGAAAGTATGAAAAACAAGAAAAATCAATGGTTTCCATAGTTATGGTGGGTTTGGCCAATATTGGGATTTTGATCCCAAGGCCTATAATTTTGTAAGGTACATTTTAGTGATCTTTATATGTGTATATAAATGGTACATGATTTAATTGCATGATGATTAAAGGAGTAACTCTAGGAAACTCGTAGAGTGGTTCAGCCATGTCTAGGGTTCTAAAGCCCTAATTGACATATTTGGCTAATATATGTACATGGTGAAGTGCATATGAATTGAGTTTTACGATGTGTTAATTGTGAATTAATGATCTTAATTTGCCTATAGGAATGATTGATTCGGCCCAAAGGAGACAAGCATGAATCTTTTAAGGTTTACTTGTTAAGTTGATATATATGGAAAGTATTAAAGATACCAAGTTGGAAGTTAAATTAAATTGACATTAATATTATAATTTATTGTGTTTGGTTTTAGAAAAGTCTTGATATAAACTATTATATGAATTCATATGAGCCTAATAAGGCAAAGTATGCAGGACTTAAAAGTTAACTGTTATGTACAAGTGATGAGTGCACTTCTAAGTGCAACTTTAAATGTATGTGAATGACTTATGTGCATGGGGTAGTTATGGGGTAGCATAGCATGATGATTAAGCTAATGCTAAGTATTGAATTATAATGTTATGTTAGAGCTTGGAAATTATTAGAAGTGCAAGGGCTATGAGAATTAGGAGCTAAAGAACCACAAGGTGAGTAAACATTATATTCATATTTCAAGTACAAGTTATCATGATATGTGAACCTTTAAGATTCTTGAAACTCGAGTTCCTTTCTATCGTAAAATATAATACAAGATTTCTTTGTTAGGCTTGGGTTACCAAAGGATAATTAGTTTAAAACTATTATTGACCATTGAATGAAAAGAAAAGAGCCTTTGTGATTATTGCTTTACCTTACATTCTTTTTGGAAGCACACTATTGTTTATCTTTTGTTTGATAAACTAAACTTCTATTACTACTATTATACATGTGATTACATTCTTCCATGCTTTTGTTACAAGTGATTGCCATTAGTTTTGGCTATGGTACCTATGAACCCTTATATGCAAAAATCCTCATGCTAATGCTGGAAATCATCAAAACCTGTGCACATGGTCTTAACCTAATGGATAGGTTAACCCGATGGATAGGGATAGTGCATCCACTTCAGCTAAAATGGGCGGTTCTAGTCGTAGAGCCTGATCAGCTTTACACTTCTTTATAAGTTGGGAGTTGAAATTTGGTATGATGCTACATCTCCCTTATGTTATCGAGGAAATAAGGCAAAAGCCATCACTCTATAAGTTATAAGTTATAAGTATGATTTCTATCAAACTTGCTAAATTTCAAATTATGAATTATGAACTATGAACTATGAACCCTTCTAAAGGGATATATGTTATTGTATAAGTTGTATTGTTTACTTATTGAGATCATTTATCTCACTCCTTTTCATGTGTGGTTTTAGGTAAGCATTATGAGGAGGCAATATGATAGCTCAAGCAACTTAATTTACTCAGGATATTTCTTTGTCCATATCATTTTACATACTATGATATGGAGAGTCACTATTAGATGCTCCTAGAGTTTTGTTTTTAGAACATTATACATTTGAGGATGAATTTAGAGTCTTAATTGTTCTTTTTCTTATGGATTATATTTAAAATATTTTTAAACTATTCTTTTGCTTCTTAAGGATTTCCTTTACTATTGATTATTCAAGCTAATGCATGAGATTTTGGTATGATCCTAGGCAGCGTTTAACTATGCATGAGTGGGTTCTATGGGAGTGGGTGACCTTATGTCTCCCCACGTTCTAGGACCATCATATCTCAAAAGTTTAGATGTGATAGTTCCTTATTAGGGTGATAATTATAGCTTTAAATATGACATTCATATTTCTACAAGTCATATTCTTCTTAAGAATTTCATATGTCATATTACATATCTCTTTATACACTTCACATAAATTCATTCTTTTCTTAACAATTTCACATTCTCTTTTTCTCTAAGTCTAAGTCATTTGGGGCATGCACCAATTTCAATAAAATTGCCTCAATACTATTCTCACATATTCATGTGTCTTTCTCACTCTTTGAATTTTGTATCACTCATAAATATTTAAACTTCTTACTTACTTAACATTAAAAACATCATTGTAACCAATTGATTATATTACATCAAATAAATAATCCATTAGGACTAGTCCCAATTGCAACATCTTATTGGCTAATTTTTCTTTCCATATTCAAAATTTCACCCCATTTGAACTAAACTTTTTCTATCATTCACTTATCTCTATAACTTTTCTCTAAATACCTTTCTATCATCTTATCCTCATCAATAAAGTCCTTTGTCCACATTATCTTATTACTCATATTACATTCTCTTTAACACTTATAATTTCATTTGCCTCATAATTTTCTATATTTTCCTCCTTAAAACTCAATCCATCTCACACTTGCTTCATTGAGTTACTTTCAAAGCTTACCATTTCTTATAATATTTATTTTAACTTACTCAATTATATGTCATCATCAATTCAATTTCATCATAAAATACTTCTCTTGGATGGGATTGTCTAATCAATTGGCTTCATAAGCTCCTTTATGTCATAACTTTTGTTCGTTTAGTTCTATACTTCATATATCTAGTATTTCCTCATACATTCTTTGCTTTATTATTTACTATTTTTACTTTTCCACGTCTCACTTATTTTGCTTGACCACATTCAAATTGTTTTTCTAGCCAACATATAATTCCATCAATTTCATATTTATCTTATTTTACAGGTATTCTTCCTATTGTGAACTTATTCTTGATATAAGGTATTTTATCCAAAATCAATCCATGTTTTTTTACACTAATTTATTCTTAGCTTAGACTTATCCCTTTCAAGTCAAATTGTCTTTAGTTCCTTATTTTCTTTTTAAAGACTATTCCTTGATCATATATACCTTCTTTTAATTGTCAATTTCCTACACCTTTCTTTTAGAATGATCCAACATCAATCATATTCTACTTTGGTCCTTTACTGACCTCACAACTTTTATATTACACATACATAGTAGGTTTAAGAACTTTTATATTACACATACATAATCACCTTTCTTAAAAGTCACCTTAACATATACATAATTGATCGCGTCCCTCTTTGAATACGAAGTGATCTTCCTTTAAATCATATTAGATTAATATTCTTCTTTTGACTATACTTGGCATTTACATATGATAGATGCAAGGAAGGAAGCATACAAAGACAAGGATCTAAATCAACTTCCCCATGGTCTCATTACAAGAGCAAGAATGAAGAAATTTAAGGAAGCACTAAATGAGATGATTCAAGGCTTGTGGGCAGATCTTGCCACAATTCAAGAATGCAATAATAAATCATTCATCAAGATGGGGATTCAAGATTCAAATCAAAGTTTGGTGACAGTGATTTAAGTGGATGAGGGCCAAAATGTGGAGAATCAAGTTTCAAACATAGCCATAAGAAGAAAGTGTATAAGTGTTGCATGAAAGACATGAAAGCTTACTAACAGGGTCAGGTACACGCCCATGTACCTAGGTGTGTTCCCTTCTATATGTAGAAACATGTTCAACACCCCTTTGAACATAGTCATGTCTCTGGGCGTGTAGGTTGCTATATGACTTATTTTTATTTTTCAATTTTTATTATTTTACTTTAGTTTTGATGTTTTTGGGCCCTTAACAATATGATATAAGCCAACATTCAATTAAATTAAGTTTGGTTAAGTAATTAGTGAGTTTTGGGCCTAAAATATATCAAATCAAACTTTGTTCAGAGATATATAAATCCTGACACTGTCCACTTTTGGGCCTAAATTAAAACATTTGAAATTGTTTCAGGGCCTCTAAATTTTTCATTTAACTTTTTATGTACTTTCATGGGCTATTTGGTTTGGTTTTGTTATGAGGCTCTATTTCAGTCTATTCAAATGTTAGGATTTCACCATTTAGTATATAAATGTGCTTGTGTTGCTTTAAAGAGCAGTTCAAACATCAATCATATCAACTTTCATACAATAGTCATATATTGTATAGATACAAAAGAATTATAAAATTGTATCACTTATTTTATAATTTAAATTCTTTACTATGTGCACATACATAACATTTTCTATATTCAAAATATATTCATTCATAATCCAATCTTATAGATTCCTAGAGTCTCTCTCACTATCATTATATAACTTGCCTTAGAATATCTTATATTCTAAACATTGCATATACTCTAGTATATGCAAGGATAAAGATATTCGTATCACTATTCGCATTTCATAAACTTCTCGTGAAATCAAATTTAGGTTTTCACTGAACAACATTTAGCCAATAGTTATTGTGTGCATACATCATAAGAGCAAATGATTTAGTATACCTTCATCATTATCCATACTAGGAACATATTTTTCAAAATATCAATTGCACTAAGCCATCTGGATCATTGACAGTTAACTATAGTAGGAAATTTATTCCTAATAAAGCACATATACATATTCATTTAGATACCTTTTCATATAAGTACTCATTTTCTTTTATACACATTTTATCCATATCATCCCATTTTCATAGCATATAGCTTGGTCACATATATCATTTAGACAACATCATTTTTTTCCTTTTCTATAGTCATTATGCACATCCATCGAAAGAACTAAACTTTTATAGGTAATATGGATCTAAGCTTAATGATACACTTCAAATGACAAGAAGGAATTTCCTATGCTCCACAGTTTACCCTATAACCCTTAGTATTTATAAATTCTAGAGTAGACTTGAACCTGGCTCTGATACTGCCTCTGTCATGACCCACTTATTAAGCCGTGAAGGTTCTAGAGCATAGGGAGACATAAAGTCATCGAAACCCATAGAACCCCTTTAACTTATAACTCTTTACTATTTATCATATTGGACCTTATCCCCAGATCAAAAACTGATTACCTTTCCTTATTGCCCATTACTTGTTTATCATTTTACATATTACCACATACTTATTGATACCATTTATGTAGTTAACTTGAAAATTTTCAGATTTGCATTTCATGTCATTATCCAAATTTTCATTACTAAACACAATTTATAATAGTAATTACAATACATTTAAACCCAATGTCATTTTAGTACTAAACCTTCGGTAACCATGAAGATCTAAAACAATGGTCTTCATAGTCAAGAATCACAACACTTGAAATTAGTAGAACAATTTCCAAGTGAAAGAATAGGGCTTGGAATTTACCCTACTGACTCATCAACCTCACTTGAAAAATTTAAAGGACTAGGAAATGAGATGAAGCTCAATGAATACATAATAATATAATATATTGGGAGTATAAGGATCATTATCAAGATGACTCATTATGGCAGTGGAGCAATGTTGAACAAAATTATTGTTATAGATCAATTTCTCATTTAAGATAGGAAAAATATCTTTAGCAGAAACAATAATTTCTTGGAAGCGGTATGCTTCCTACACATATAAATTAAAGAGTGGCAGCCTAAGCCTTGCTCACTCATATGCATCACATTATGTAAGACTGATAAGGCCTTATGGTTACGTGTTCCCCTTTAACAGAGGTTAGGTACTCTCACCCTACACACAGGCTTTTACCAAGTGCACAAGATTTGATGTATTTCCTCACATTAGAGAGGATTTCTGCTTATTCATAGGTATCAATGAAAGATATATCTAGGGTCTACAATAAGAATTCAATGAAAAGTAGTTTGGCATATCAATCATTCTCATCATTGAGCACAACATAGGATCAAGATAAGAGGCTCATTATGGTCAAATATCATATAAGAAGGATATAGATTTCTAAAGGCTCATCAATCAATAGGCAACCATATATCAAATGTCATTTTAAGTACATGTCAAGGGATGGTAGTATAAGCAATGATTGCAAGCGATAAGGCATAATTACATCATATTATTAATTACTCACCTTAGACTCCTTTACTTCTATTTACATTTAACTTTGATGCTAGTGCTCCTTGCACTCATAGACAATATCCTTGTCCTTGTCTTTAGATTTTGCACGTTGCATTTTAATTACACATTAATAACTTCTTTGTTATGTCATTAGTTTAAATTTAGCTTAACTTGTTAACACTTTCATTTTGTTCTTTGTAGTACTAACTTATTACTAATTTTGACACTTAATTATTTTCCAAAGAGCTAAATGTATTGATAATTCCTTTCCTCCTAATTTCACATTTCAATTTCATATTTGTCATGACCTACTTATTAAGCCATAACTGTCCTAGGGCATAGGGAGATATAAAGTTATCTAAACTCGTAGAATCTTATTTAACTTATAATCCTTTACCATTTATCATGTAAGACCTTATCCCAAGATCATAACCTAATTACCTTTCCTTGTTACCCATTACTTGTTTATCATTTCCTTGTTGACTTATAACACCATTCAGAGACACAACTCATAAATTTCCCAAAGTTGTATTTTATATCATTAATTAAGTGTTTATAGCATCATACACTATTGTAGAAGTAATTACAATATAGATTACAACACATGTAAACTCATTAACATTTTAGTACTAAAGAGTGAGACAAAGCTTAGTGAGTACATAATAATACAATATATATGGTCAGTACAAGGACCATTATCAAAAGGGCTCTTTACTGTAATGGAATGATTTTAATCAATGTTGTCATTATGATTTAATTTTTCATTTGAGATGGAAACAACATCTTTAGCATAAATAATATTTTCTTAGAAACAGAATGCTTCTCACACATATAAATTATAGAGTGGTAGCCTAAGCCTTGTTCACTCATAAGTATTACATTATGCAAAACTGATCAGGTCTTACGGTTAGGCGTTCCCCCCAACAGAGGTTAGGTACTCTCGCCCTACTCGCAGGCTTATACCAGTGCACATGGCCCGATGTATTTCCCCACATCAAAAGGGTATTTCTACTTATCATTAGGCAATAATAGGAAAGTTTATATAAGATTCATAGTAAGGAATTCAATGATCACGTTATGAATTCAACATGATAGGTTCACAATTATCGAATGTCATCAAGAAGCATCATATCAAATGGCTCAATATTCAATGGCAATTCAAGCTCATTGAGGAATTTGAATATTTCAAGGATTATCTTTTGACAAATAAAGGTTAAAAGCAAATGGCACAAAGTCATGTTATATTATTAAGTACTCACCTTGGACTCCTTTGCTCCTATTTATGTTTAACTTTAATGCAAATGTTGCTCCTTGCACACTTGGACAGTGTCCTTGTCCTTGTCTTTAGATTCTACACATTTGTATTTCATTTATACGTCAATCACTTTCTTGCGATGAAATTAGTGTAAATTTAGCTTAACTTATTCATTATAGCACTAACTTGTTACTTTTAAGGTCCTTACACATTATACATATACTTGTTACTAATTTTTAACATTTTCCCTTAGTTATCTTTCAAATAGCCAAAAGTATTCACTTAAGGAAGGATAATTCCTTTCCTCCCAATTTCACATTTCAACTTTGAGTAAAATCAATTTAAATAATTTCTAATATTCAATGGATTTAATTTTACTTCTACCATCAAATTCCATAAATGAACCTAGTTCCTTAAATTTGTGAAAATTATTTTTATCAATTGAATTTTGACATTGACATTATACAATTCATATTACACTATTCTTAGGCCTAATTCCCCCTTCAATTTTACGAATTCAAGTTAAATTCCCAAAATCTCTAATTTTTCCATAAACCCTAGAATTTGGGGAAAAACCATCAATTCCTCATCCAATCGTCAAATAAGTTGTAGAAATGTGAAATTAACATAACATATATCATATATGATCATTCAATCATCCCAATCTAGTATTAGATTACTAAGTTCCTCTTTTAACTAATTTTATGCAATTAGGATTCCTAAATCTTGAATTAAGTTTCCAAAATTCATTTTAACACTTCTAAATCATTTTTCTTCATCTAAAATAACCATAGATGTATTCAATTAGACTTTAGAATACTTCTTAGATTATTCACTAAGGATGGCTGAATTCTTCTTATGGTATGGAAGAGATTTCTATATAACCAAAATACTAAAATTGACCTTAGAACATAGAAAAGATAAGATGAACATAATTTCTCACCTTGGTTAGCTTTGAATTGCTAAGGTTCTTGTTGTAAGTGGTGTAGAGAGAGTTTCTTTCCTTTGTGTGAGACTTTAGTGTAGAGATAGGCTAAATGTTGATCATAACATAAATTTTGCATATATATATAATGGGTTGGATGGTGAAGATTTGATCAAGCTCAATCCAATGGTTAAAATTTAATCTTGATAGATGGCTATGATTTGATCAAGTTGGATGGCTAGGATTTTCTCTATAATGGTGATTTTCATGATATAGTTTTGGAAATAGCAAAAATGAATGTAGACTTTGGTATGGATGAAATGAGAATTCAAGTTGGAAAAGGAAATGGACTTAGTAAAAAATGGTTATATCCCTTATCTCCTTTTCATTCTCAACCTTTTCATTCTCATTTAGATTATATCCCTTATCTCCTTTTGATTCTCAACCTTTTAATAATTTTGAGCATCTCTATCAATAGACTTGTATCAACTTTTCTTTTCTCATATCCATGTTCTTATTTGGACTAATTATTTTTCTTCTTACCATATAACTTCAAGCCTTTATTTAAACTATGATTATCTTGAAATGCTTTTCATCTTTTACATTTGAGTACATCATTCTCTGCACAAAACTATTTTCTCCATTTTTAGGAATAATTCCTAAGGGATTAATACCATCAACTTTGTCTTGTCACTGATCAAGAGGCATTAAAGGATCAAGGCATTCATGACATAACTATGTCAATGCCATAGTAAACTTTTGAATAAAAAGCTATGTGCCATTAGTAATTCCCTCAAATATTTAACTCCTTATCAAGCAATTCTTATTTACTTAGTCTATATCAATATATCAATAAGTGCACGGGTTGAGTGAGCCTCTTCTCCTTTTTGGACATTAAAATTGCCACCATATCATTATAGGGGAGCATTTGTTTCCTTGACCATCTTGATTCACTATGTTATTTTGTTACCTAGTAGGTTTTCCTTCATTCCTTGACTTTCACGTCTAATAGCAAATCTTATTTACTTTATTATTAAAAGGCCTTATCTCCATTGAGTAGATACTATTTATTTATCATAGTAGAGTTTAATAGTCATCTCAGGCTCTCACTGTAGGGGAGTCTTTCCACATCCTAGCGCTCCTCATTAGGGTGATAATTGTAGCTTTAAATTTAACTTTTATATTTCTACAAATCACATCCTTCTTAAGAATTTCACATATCATATTACATATCTCTTTATATAGTTCATATCAAATCATCCATTCCTTAATAATTTCATATTCTCTTTATTTCTAGGTCTAATTCATTTGGTATATACACCATTCTCGATAAAATTTCATCAATACTATTCTCTCATACTCATATGTCTTTCACATTCTTTAAACTCTGTATCATTCATAAGTATTTACACTTCTTATTTTCACAAAACATTAAAAATATCATTTTTAACCTACTAAGTGGATTGAATAAATAATTTGTTAGGACTATTCCCAATTGCAACACCTTATTGGCTAATTTTTCTTTCCATATTTAAATCTTCAGACTATTTGAATTGTACTTTTCTATCATTCACTTGTCTCTATAACTTTTCTCTATTTACCTTTCTATAATCTTATCCTTATCAATAAAGTCCCTTATCCATATTATCTTATTCCTTACATTCTCTTTAACACTTATAACTTCTTTTGCCTCATAATATTCTATATTTTCCACCATAAAACTTAATCTATCTCACTCTCGCATCATTGAGTTACTTTCTAAGCTTACCATTTCTTATGGTATTTATTTTTAACTCATTCAATTCTATCTCATTAGCAATTCAATTTCATCATAAAATACTTCTCTTGAATGGGATTTGTCTAATCAGTTGACTTCATAACTCCTTTTATGTCATAACTTTTGTTTCCTCTAGTTCATTTTAATTTTATACTTCATATATTCTAGTATTTCCTCATATACTCTTTGTCTTATCCTTCACTATTTTTACCTTTCCATATCTCACTTACTTTGCTTAAACCTATTCAAGTTGTTCTTGTAGCTAACATACAATCTTCCAATTTCATACCTATTTTATTTTTATAGGTATTCTTCCCATTGTGAACTTTTTCTTGACATAAGGTATTTTATCCAAAATCAACCTGTATTTTTATACCAATTTGTTTTTAGCTTAGACTTATCCTTTTTAAATCAAAACATCCTTAGTTCCTTACTTTCTTTTTAAGGACTATTCCTTAATCATATACACCTTCTTATAATTGTCAATTTCATACAAATTGCTTGTAGAGAAATCCAATATCAATCATATTCTACTTTGGTCCTTTACTGGCCTCACAACTTTATTCCCTTAGTGATTTTAAGAACTTTTCTATTACACATACCTAATCGCCTTTCTTACAAGTCGCCTTAGCATATACACGATTGATCACTTCCTTCTTTGAATACAAAATGATCTTCCTTTAAATCACACTAGATTAATATTCTTCCTTTTACCATACTTAATATTTTCATAAATGACATAGAAATCCTTACCTTTCTTCTAATTCTAATCTATAAGGTAGAATTTAGGCCACAAATTTATAGTACTTTCTTTAGCCCATTTCACATATATATCAATATGTAATATCTATATGACCACTTGACCACTGTTGAGTATTATCTTTCATTTTATAACCTTAATGGTTCATTACTTTTAACAATTTCATATAGACATATCATTCAATGTCACCTATCCTTTAATCTTTTGTTTACACATATCATAAACCAATTCATTATCTCTTGGATACCTTTCATAACACATGTGAGAAAATATATAATACTAGAATCCAATTTACCTTTCCAATGGTCTCATTACAAGAACACAAATGAGGACATTCACGAAAACATTAGATAGGATAATTTAACCATGATTGCAAGAGTGTAAGAATAAGTTATTCATTAGATTAGAGATTTAATATGTACATCAATGTTTGATAATAATGATTCAAATAGGGAAAAGGTCAAAGCATGGAAAGCCACACATGATCACAAGAAGGAATTTCACTGCTAAGTGCAGGCTCCAACACGGCCAGGAACACACATATGTCTTTGGGCATGTCTAGCTAGTGCCTAGCTATGCCAATTCCTAATAATTACACGGCCAGGAACACGCCCATGTCTCTGGGCGTGTCTGCTTCCATAAAATTTATTTTTTCCTCTTCTAATTTGATTACTTTCAATATTTTTTTTGAGCCTTAGACTTATCTATATTTGGTATCCCAGTTCAGTTATAACTCATTAGGATTCGTATCACTATATGTAAACCTCAAGATATAGTGCATTTAGCTACCTCATTCACAACCACGACAATCTAACTAACGGAAGAATAAGTCTTCCACATAGTCCAACTTTAGGAAGCCATAACTCTCAGATATGGATGAGTTACAGGACCTATAATATATCAAATTGAAGCTTATTTAGAGATCTATAACTATGTCTAGGTTTACCTAATACTGCCTATTTTTGGGCCTAAATTTGACCATTTAAAGCTATTTTAGAGGCTTTAATGTTTTTCATTCAACTTTTTATGCACTTTTATGGGCTATTCTTTTTGGTTCTATTATGGAGCTTTATTTCATTCTTTTCTAATATTAGTATCCCACTATTTAACATATAAATATGTTTGTGTTCCTTTAAAGAGAAATTTAAACATCAATCATCCTAACTTTCAGAACTATAAAATTGTATCACTTGTTTTCCAATTTAAATTCTTTACTATATGTAAATACATGACATTTTCTATATTCAAAATCTATCCATTCATAATCTAATCTTATGAATTCCCAAAGTCTCTCTCACTATCAGTATATAACTTGCCTTAGGATATCTCATATCCTAAACATTGCATATACTCTAGTATATGCAAGGATACACTTATTCATATCACTATTTACATGTCATGAACTTTTCATGAAATCACATTTAGGTTTTCACTTAATAGCATTTAGCTAACAATTGTTGTGTTCATACATCATAAGCACAAAGGATTTAGTATACCTTTATCATTATTCACACTATATACATAGTTTTCAAAACATCACTTGCACTAAACCATATCAATCATTGATAGTTAATTATACTAGGAAATCTACCCCTAGTAAGACACATACACATGTTCACTTACATACTTTGAACATGCATTATCATTTTCTCATATACACAGTTTGTCCTTATCATCCCATTTCCATGTAGCACATAGCTGAGTCACATATATTAATCATTTCACATTCTTATTCCTTTTTCCATAGTCATGATGCATACATTATATATCAAACTAAAAGAGTTAGGCTTTTATGAGTAGCACAGATTTAACTTAATAATATACTTCAAATGACAAGAAGGAATTCCTATGCTCTATGGTGTAACCTATAACCCATAGTATTTATAAAGTCTATAGTAGACTTAAACCTTTACTCTGATACCAACTTTGTCATGACCTGCTTATTTAGCCGTGATGGTTCTAAGGCATAGGGAGACATAAAATCACTTAAACTCGTAGAACCCCATTTAACTTATAATTCTTTACCATTTATCATATAGGACCTTATTCAAAGATCGTAACCTAATTACCTTTCCTTGTTGCCCATTACTTGTTTGTCATTTCCTTATTCACTTATAATGTCATTCATAGGCACAACTCATAAATTTCCCAAAGTTGTATTTCATATCATTAATAAAGTGTTTATAGCATCATACACTATTGCAATAGTAATTACAATATAATTTACAACATATATAAATCCGGTAACATTTTAGTACTAAACCTTTGACTACCACAGAGCTCTAAAATAATGGTCTTTATAGTCAAGAATCACAACACTTGAAACTAGCAGAGCAACTTCCAAATGGAAGAATATGGCTTGGAATTTACCTTGCTGACTCATCAACCTTGCTTGAAAAATTTAAACAACTAAAGAGTGAGACAAAACTCAGTGAATACATAATAATACAATATATATAGTGAGTGCAACGACCATTATCAAAAGGGCTCTTTATGGCAATGGAATGATTTTAATCATTGTTGTCATTATGATTCAATTTTTCATTTGAGATGGAAATAACCACTTTAGCATAAATAATATTTTCTTAGAAACATAATACTTCTCACACATATAAATTATAGAGTGGTGGCTTAAGCCTTGCTCACTCATAGGTATTACATTACACAAGGCTGATAAGGTCTTACGGTCAGGTATTCCCCTCTAACAGAGGTTGGGAACTCTCTCCCTACCCACAAGCATATACCAGTGTAACAACCTACATCTACCCTAAGATTTTTAGTGACAAATTATTTGAATTTAGGGTTATTGTGACAAATTGTGTGACTATGTAAAAATTTGTGTGTGATGTGATTTACGGGTTTGGGGCATGTTAAATTAATTTTAATATACCTAATATGAATTATTATGGTCAAATAAGTAATTTATATGAAATGCATAAGTATAAAATAATTTATTTCACATAAATTGAATTTTCATGCACAAAGCAATTTTTAAGTATAAAATAATTTTTAAGAGCATTTTTAAAATATTTTTAAATAAATATTTTGGGAGAAATTTTATTGAAAATAATAAAAAAAATATTTTATTTTTAATTACCTATAATCAGCCTTAAATTAATTAAAAAGCCAAAATACCCAAAAGCCAACTACACCAAAACACTCATAACCTAGCTCATTAAGGGTAAACTTGGAAATTACACCCAAAACCCTAATATATAATGAGAATTTCGGCCAGGCCTTGATTTCCAGCAGAAACCATTCTATTTTTTAGTATTTTGATAGAAAAATTCTCTCAAAATATTTCTCTCTATTGAAATTATCAAAAAACACTTTCAACTTTGTGATTTCGCGACCATTTTAAAAGTTTTTCTTTCTTTTCAACTTCCTATCTGATTTATATGAAAAAAAATTATGAAAAAATTATTTTGAACTGGTTATTTACTGATTTCTATAGATTTAATTCAGTTTGAGTGAGTTTTTTAAAGAGAAATTAATTTCTCTACTGAAAACATTAACCTTCCTACTCGATTTCGCCAAAGGTGAATCCTATAACTCAAAAATTAAAATTTTCAAACATAAATTCATTAAGGGGGACAGCTGGTGCACATTTAGATTTAAAACTGATTTTTGATGTGTTTTGATGAAAAATATTGGATTAAGTTATATTTCTGCATATTACTGTAATGACCGAAAAGTTTCAGAAAATAAAGGAATTCAAGGTTTTTGTGCTAGAATTTAGAAGTTAGAAAATTCTATGATTTCTTGTACATATGGCTGCCAATTTGTGTATGGAGAAATTATAATATGATATTTATTTTATTTAGATGAAAAATAATGATTTAAATCATGTGTTTGCATATCACTATAACGAATGGAAAGCGCAAAAGGCTTAAAAACTCATGATTTTCTTCCTAAACCCTAAATTTGGAATTTTCATGTATGAGAAACATTTATGGCTTCTAATTTGTACTTATTGATGTTTTAAACTAATATTTGTTCTAAGTGAGTGAAAAATAATGGTTTAAAACACCTGTTTATATATTGCTATAATGATCAGAAAATACCGAAAACAAGAAAACTCATGGTTTTTCATCTTAAAACTTAAAGTTGGAAATTTTCATGCACATGAATGTACATATGGGCCAATTCCTACATGTCTATATTCCAAAATGACTTTTTTTATTACATGAAAAATTTTGGTTCAAACCATGATTTTACATATTACTATAATAGATGGAAAAGCAAAAAAAAAAAAAGAAAATTCAAGTTTTTGTTTTGAATAGGGCATTCGACCTACATTGATATTTTTATCCCAATGTCTATAATTTTTATGTAATAAATTTTGATGATTATTGACATGTATGTATGTATGATAAATGGTTAAATTGCATGTTAGTCGAAGGAATGACCTTAGACAAGCTTAGAGGCACTTTAGTATACTTAAGGTATCTTAACCTTATGTTGTGATTAGAATGTGAATGTGATTGGGAAATATGGAAATAGAATTTATGATCACTTGATAGTGAATTAATGATCTTGAATTGATGAAGAGATTGATTGAATGAATGGGTCATAAGAGATAAGCATGATACTTGAAAGGTTATTTGTTAAGTTGACATATATGGAAGTGTTAAGTGTACTAAGTTGATTGATAAAGTGAATTGATATTAAGATAATGATATTGTATTGACCTTAGAAAGGTATTGACATGAATGATGATGTGTTTTCATATGGGCTTATAAAGGCTAAGTGTGCAAGACTTTTAAAAGTCAACATGTTGCATGCAAATGATGAGTGTACTTATATGTGCAACTCTAAGTGTATGTGGATGTTATATGTATATGGGATAGTTATGGGATAGGATATCATCATGATTAAATAAATACTAAATATTGAATTAAATATTATGATAGAGCTTAAAGAGTCTTAGAAGTCCAAGGGCTACGTGTACTAGGAGCAAAGGAACCACAAGGTGATTAAACATTATGCTATTGTTACAATTTCAAGCTATCGTGATTATGTTATGGGAACCTTTCAGATTCTTCAAACCCAAGTTCTCTTCCATTTTAAATTTGACTACATGATTTCTTTATTAAGCTTGGGTTGCCAAAAGACATTTGGTCGAAAGCCATTTGTGATTGTCCAATGATAAATACTTTTTGTGATTATTACCCTAACTTATATTCTTTCTGGAACTACACTATCATTGTATCTCTTGTTCGAAAGTTAAACTATTACTATTAGGATACTTATTATTATTGCCTTATGTGATATTGTTATTTGTGATTACCATTAGCTCTAGCTATGGTACCTTTAACCCTTTATGCAGAAATGCTCATGCTGATGTGGGTAATCATCAAAACTTATACATATGGTCTTAACCCAATGGATAGGGGTAGTGTATCCACCTCAGCTAGAAAGGGGTGGTTCTAGCCTTGGGGCCTGATTAGCTTCACACCTTCTAAGTGGTAGGGGTTGGAATTTGGTTTGATGCCACCTCTCCTCTAAGTATTCGAGTGATAGAGCAATGGCCTTCACTCTCTAAGTGTTATAAGTGTGATTTTTGTAAAGTTGTTAAATTGAACCCTTGCTAAAATTGTAACTTGACTCATGAATTGAAAATCATGAACTGTGTATAAGCTATGTGTTTCCCTTTTTAAAGGAAGATATGTTAACGTATGTGCGATATTGTTTACTCATTGAGACCATCTATCTCACCCCTTTTTCCTTGTGTGGTTCTAGGTGAGCATTATAAGGAGGCAAGGTGATGGCTCAAGCATTCTACTTCGCTTGGGGGAAAACCTTTTCCAAGATAATTAGTTTAATATGTTATGAAGAGTTATCCTTAGATGCTCTGAGATTATTTAGTTTTGGATGTTTGTTTTGAAATGTTATCTTTTTAGGTTTTAACTGGATTCTAAATATTATTTCCTTATGGATTATGTTATATTTTAACTATACTTTCGCAACTTAAGGTTTTTTTTAAAAAAAAAAAAAAGGGGTTTATTTAAGTTAATGTGCAAGGTTTTGGTATAATCCTAGGCAATATTTGTATAAGTATAAGTAGGTTCTATGGGTGTGGGTGACCTTATGTCTCCCTATGTTCTAGGATCATCATGTCTCAGAAGTTGGGATATGACAAAGTTGGTATTAGAGCTATAGTTTTTAAAGTCTAGTTTAGACTTGTCTATGTATTAGGTTAAATAAGTATAATCCTGGAGCATAAAAATTTTCTTGTCATGTCATTTGCAGTCTATGGCTAGCATAGTTCTGCGAAATCCTAGTAGGTTTTAGTAATCCTTGTTATTGTTATGCGCCTTATGATTTTCTCTTCAGATGACCAAGAAGATTACCCTTGCTAGAGGACTGTGACCTAGAGCACCGCATATGACATGCAAGAGGACGTGGCGAGAGATGTTTAAGAAGGCTGTGCCTATGATCTGCCTCAAGAAAAAGAAGACTTCTACTATGCGAATGATGTTAATTGATTGCTTAGCAATTTAGTATGCATTGATTTCTTTTATTGCCTTTTATTGCCTATGACACGACTGACTTATATATGATAGGGAAATTCATGATGTTATAAGTTATATGGTACATGATTATGATACAAGATACATGCCATGACATGTGATATATGCTATATGACATATGCTCTATGATATGTGATGTGATATAATGTGATGTGTACTTATGTGAAATGCATAATAAGTATGATAATTTGATAGTGGGTTTAAGTGGATCAGAAGGAGAAGTGGACTAAGTTTTGATCTAATTTAGATTAATGACTGATAAGTATAATGTTATAAGGTATGAAATACTTACATGTTACAATGGTTTGATATATGAATTATATGGAGTCATTAAATGATAATTAAGATCGATGCCATAAGAAGAGAAATGATAGTTAGTAATGATCAGCGGGAGAATGAAATAAATTGGTTACATTATATATATACAAGTATACGGTATAAAGTAATTGAAGTATATCAAGGAATTTATGGCTTAGATGCTACCATATGGACTAGAACAATAAGAAAGCAAGGGATTTCTCTGTCACTTATGTAAATATCAAGTACAGTTAAAGGAGGAATATTAATCTAGTGTAATATGAAAGAAGAAGGTATCATTTTCATTCGAATTTTTAGTGCAAGATGCTTGATTGATTCTAGTGCTATACATTCATTTGTGTTTGCTAAGAGTTAAGTAGAGATAAGGAATTAATTAATGAACCCTTAGTAGTATTGACTCCTTTAGTAGCAGTGATGGAATTAAGGTATTGTTTAAGGATTATAAGGTAGACATTAATGGACAAAAACTTCCTATGGAGTTATTAGAACTTGATATCCTGAAAATTTGATGTGATCTTATGAATAGATTGGCTATATGGGTATGGAGCTTATATTAACTGTAAGGAAAGGCAAGTGGAATCTTAAGCTAAGGATGGGGAGAAATTTGTGTATCAAGGAGATACCTAGGATTAAGGTCTACTAGCATAATCAAGGAATGGATGAGTATATTTAGGAAGCCAAGGAAGTGATGCGGTAGAAGTATCCCCAAAATTTTCAAGAACATATGAGTAAGTATTTGAATTCGAGGACGAATTCCTTTTAAGAGGGGGAGATATAAAAGGATAAGTATGATGCTAGTAGAGATTCTTTGGTGATGAGATTCCTTTAAGTATATAGGATGCAATCAAAGTATAAGGATTTGAACTTTTATAAGATGATAGACGTTAAGGCCATACGAACTGTAAATTTGAGGATCTATGAGAACTTGATCTATGAGGGTATAAATTTATTTAAGATAAAATGTTCTAGATTTGATTTTATTATGTAATTGTGTCCAGTGTGTCTATGTAAAGGCTTCAAGTTTTGGTTTATGAAATCATACACCATCAATCATGCATCATGAACCGCATCAAGCATTACATTAAGGTTGCATGTTACATGCAAGGATGAAAATGTTTTGATTCTTATAATTAATTCTATGCAGTTTTGAAAATGAAGTAGTTTGAAAATATTTAGAAGGTATTTGAGTCATCTAGATGAATGTTTAAAGGCGTTGCATACAATAATGTTTAATTGAGGTTACTAGAAAATTTGATAGTGATCTTTAGTACAGGAAGAATTTTCAATGAGATAACCTAGAATGGCATAGATTTGGAAAGATATAAGAGTTACATAGAGATTTCATTTAATGTTAATGGTATCTGAAGGTTTATTATTTTAATATGGGTAAGTTAAATGATTAGGAATGTGAAATATAACAAGATGTAAGTGGGAATCTAAAGTGAGATGATATTACAAGCTAAATGTATAAAATTTTGAGGCATTAGGTAATTAAGTCATGATAATGATATATATATATTATACAGAAAGAGAGTAAGTCTAAAATGGTTATAAGAAGTCGATTTGGGACTGTAAATTCATAGAATGCAAGTTTGTTTGGGATATGATATATGTATAGAAATGTTTGTTAAGTTTAAATATGCTTTAATTGATAAATTGGGAGTGTAGAAATTGTAATATTAGCAAGGTATTAAATACGAAAATATTTATTGAGGTTATAATAGATTAAGTAATAATTATTAGTATGGAAAGAGAATTATTGAATATTAATTGGAGTTACTAATTTGGAATTATCTGTTGGATTCTTATATGACTAATATGATAAATAATAAATGGAAATGGTGATTAAGGTATTAGTATAGATGTTAATAATAATAGAGATATAAAGAAAAGAAATGTTCGGGATTATATTTGATTGAAGATAAAATTAAAGGTACTATTACTTTTGTTCAAGGTTAAAGGATACAAAATTATTAAGGATTAGTTTAAGATTTGTTTGAACAAGAGATTAACATAGGTGTAGCTTAAGCTGGAAGCTTATCAGGGTGATTTTTGACAGATTGTGAGTATGTGCCTTACTGTAATTGATATGTTAATTGTAGTTAGATATTGTGTTTGAGTGGCACAGCATAAGCGTGGCGGAGAAGTTAAGCAGAGTGTGTTGTACTATTAGATTTAAAAATTTGAGGATGATTTTTTTTTAAGGGGGGAGAATGTAACAATCCACATCTACCCTAGGAGTTTTAGGGATAAATTATTTGAATTTAGGGTCATTGTGACAAATTGTGTGACTATGTGAAAATTTGTGTGTGATGTGATTTATGGGTTTGAGGCATAATAAATTAATTTTAGTATGCCTAATATGAATTATTGTTCTGAAATAAATGATTTACATGAAATTCATTAGCATAAAATAAATTATTTTTCATAAAATAAATTTTCATGCAAGAAGGCAATTTTTAAGCATAAAATAATTTTATGTGTATTTTTAAAATAATTTTTAAATAAATGTTTTGGGGGAAATTTTAATGAAAATAATTAAAAAATATTTTATTTTTAATTACCTATAATCAGCCCTAAATTAATTAAAAAGCCCAAATACCCAAGAGTCCACTACACCAAAATACTTTTAACCTAGCTCATTAAGGGTAAACTTGGAAATTGCACCCCAAACCCTAATGTATAATGAGAATTTCGGCCAGCCCTTGATTTCTAGTAGCCACCATTATGTTTTTCAGTATTTTGATAGAAAAATTCTCTCAAAATATTTCTCTCTACCAAAAATTCTCAAAAAACACTTTCAACTTTGCAATTTTGCAACCGTTTTGTAAGTTTTTCTTTCTTTTCAATTTCCTATCTGATTTCAATAAAAAAAATTATGAGAAAATTATTTTAAACTAGTTATTTACTGATTTCTATAGATTTAATTCAGTTTGGATGAGTTTTTGAAAGAGACATTAATTTATCTACCGAAAACATCAACCTTCTTACACGATTTTCGCCAAAGGTGAATCCTATCACTCAAAAATTGAAATTTTCAAACATAAATTTATTAAGAGGCATGGCTACTGCATATTTAGATTCTAAACTGATTTTTGATGTGTTTTGATGAAAAATATTGGATTAGGTTACATTTCTGCATATTATTGTAATAACCAAAAAGTTTCAAAAAACAAAGGAATTCAAGGTTTCTATGCTAGAACTTAGAAGTTGAAAAATTCTATGATTTCTTATACATATGGTTGCTGATTTGTGAATGAGGAATTATAATATGATATTTGTTTTATTTGGATGAAAAATAATGGTTTAAATCACGTGTTTGCATATCGCTGTAAAGAACGGAAAGTGCAGAAAGCTTAAAAACTCATGATTTTCTTCCTAAACCCTAAATTTGGAATTTTCATGCATGAAAAGCATTCATGGTTTCTGATTTGTACCTATTAATGTTTTAAACTGATATTTATTGTGATTGAATGAAAAATAATGGTTTAAAACACCTGTTTACATATTGCTGTAATGACCAGAAAATACCAAAAACAAGAAAACTCACGGTTTTTCATCTTAAAAATTAAAGTCGGAAATTTTCATGCATATGAATGTATATGTGGGCTGATTCCAACATGTCTATATTCTAAAATTATTTTGTTTTAATTACATGAATAGGGCATTTGGCCTACATTGATATTTTTATCCCAATGTCTATAATTTTTATGTAATATATTTTGATGATTATTGACACATATGTATGTATGATAAATGGTTAAATTACATGTTAGTCGAATGAATGACCCTAGATAAGCCTAGAGGCACTTTGGTATACTTAAGGTATCTTAACCCTATGTTGTGATTCGAATGTGAGTGTGATTGGAAAATATGGAAATAGATTTTATGATGACTTGATAATTAATTAATGATCTTGAATTGATGAAGAGATTGATTGAATGAATGGGTCATAAGAGATGAGCTTGACACTTGAAATGTTATTTGTTAAGTTGACATATATGGAAGTGTTAAGTGTACTAAGTTGATTGATAAAGTGAGTTGATATTAAGATAATGATATCATGTTGACTTTAGAAAGGTATTGACATGAATGATGATGTGTTTTCATATGGGCCTATAAAGGCTAAGTGTGCAAGACTTTTAAATGTCAACATGTTGCGTGCAAATAGTGATTGCACTTCTATGTGCAACTCTAAGTGTATATGAATGTTATATATGCACGGGGTAGTTATGGGATAGGATAGTATCATGATTAAATAAATTCTAAGTATTGAATTTATTATTATAAGTCTTAGAAGTCTAAGCGCTACATGTATTAAGAGCAAAGGAATTAGAAGGTGAGTAAACATTATGCTATTGTTACAAGTTCAAGTTGTCATGATCATGTTATGGGAACCTTTGAGCTTCTTAAAACCCAAGTTCACCTCCATTTTAAATTTTACTATGTGTTTTCTTTGTTAAGCTTGGGTTGCCAAAGGACATTTGGTCCAAAGCCATTTGTGATTATCCAATGATAAATACTTTTTGTGATTATTATCCTAACCTATATTCTTTCTGGAACTACACTATCAATGTTCCTCTTGTTCAAAAGTTAAACTACTATTGCTATTGGGATAATTGTTATTATTGTGTTATGTGATATTGTTGTTTATGATTACCATTAGCTCTAGCTATGGTACCTTTAACCCTTTATGCAAAAATTCTCGTGCCAATACAGGTAATCATCGAAACCTATGTACACAGTCTTAATTCGATGGATAGGGGTAGTGTATCCACCTCAGCTAGAAAGGGGCGATTATAGTCTTAGGCTTGATCAGCTTCACGCCTTCTAAGTGATAGGAGTTGGAATTTGGTTTGATGCCACCTCTCCTCTAAGTGTTTGAGTCATAGAGTAATAGCCTTCACTCTCTAAGTGTTATAAGTGTGATTTCTGCAAACTTATTAAATTTAACCCTTGCTAAAATTGCAACTTGACTCATGAATTACAAATCACGAACTATGTGTATAAGCTATGTGTTTCCCTTTTTTTGAGGAAGATATGCTAACGTATATGTGATATTGTTTACTCATTGAGATCATCTATCTCACCCCTTTTTCCTTGTGTGGTTCCAGGTGAGCAGTATAAGGAGGCAGGGTGATGGCTCAAGCATTCTACTTTGTTTAGGGGAATACCTTGTCCAAGATAATCAGTTTAATATGTTATGAAGAGTTATCCTTAGATGCTTCGGGAATATTTAGTTTTGGATGTTTATTTGCAAATGTTATCTTTCGAGGTTTTAATTGGATTCTAAATATTATTTCCCTATGGATTATGTTTAAAGTATATTTTAACTATGCTTCCACAACTTAAGGTTTTCTAAAAAAAAAAAAAGGGTTTATTTAAGTTAATGTAAGAGGTTTTGGTATGATCCTAGGCAGTATTTTTATAAGTATAAGTGGGTTCTATGGGCATGGGTGACCTTATGTCTCCCCATGTTCTAGGACCGTCATATCTCAGAAGTTAAGCTGTGATGACTAGTGCACGTGGTCTGATATTTTTCCCCACATTAGAAAGGTATTTCTACTTTTCATTAGGCACTAATACGAAAGTTCATATAAGATTCACGGTAAGGAATTCAATGATCATGTTATGAATTCAATATGATAGGTTCACAATAATCAAATGTCATCAAGAAGTATCATATCAAATGGCTCAATATTTAATGGCAATTCAAGCTCATCAAGGAATTGGAATATTTCTGCAATTAGGGTTTGACAAATAAAGGTTCAAAGCAAATGGCACAAAGTCATATTATATTATTAAGTACTCACCTTGGACTCTTTTGCTTCCATTTATGTTTAATTTTGATGGAAGTGGTGCTCCTCACACACTTGGACTGTATCCTTGTCCTTACCTTTAGATTCTACACATTCGCATTTCATTTATACATCAATCACTTTCCTACTATGACATTATTTTAAATTTAGCTTAACTTATTTATTATAGTACTAACTTGTTACTTTTAACGTCCTTACACACCATACATATACTTGTTACTAATTTTTAACACTTTCCCTGAGTTATCTTTCAAATAGCCAAAAGTATTCATTTAAGGAAAGATAATACCTTTCCTCTTAATTTCACATTTCAACTTTGAGTAAAATCAATTTAAATAATTTCTAATATTCAATGGAGTTAATTTTACTTCCACCATCAAATTCCATAAATGAACCTAGTTCCTTAAATTTGGAAAAATTATTTCTATCAATTGAATTTTGAAATTGACATTATACAATTCATATTACACTATTCTTTGGCTTAATTCCCTCTTTAATTTTATGAATTTAAGTTAAATTCCTAAAATCTCCAATTTTTCCATAAACCCTAGAATTTGGGAAAAAACCATCAATTCCTCATCCAATCATCAAATAAATTATAGAAATGTGAAATTAACATAACATATATCATATATGATCATTTAATCATCCCAATCTAGTATTAGAACAGCAAGTTCCTTTTTTAACTAATTTTATGCCATTAGGATTCCCAAATCTTGAATCAAGTTTCCAAAATTCATTTTAACACTTCTAAATCATTTTTCTTCATCTAAAGTAACCATAGATGTATTTAATTAGAATTTACAATACTTTCTAGATTATTCACTAAGGTTGGTCAAATTCTTCTTATGGTGTGGAAGAGATTTCTATACAACCAAAGTATTAAAATCAACCTTGGAACATATAAAAGATAAGATGAATATAATTTCTCACCTTGGTTAGCTTTGATTTGCTAAGGTTCTTATTGTAAGTGGTGTAGAGAGAGTTTCTTTCCTTTGTGTGAGACTTTGGTGTAGAGATAGGCTAAATGTTGATCATAACATAAATTTTGCATATATATATAATGGGTTGGATGGTGAAGATTTGATCAAGCTCAATCCAATGATTAAGATTTAATCTTGATGGATGGCTATGATTTGATCAAGTTGGATGGCTAGGATTTTCTCTATAATGGTGATTTTCATCATATGGTTTTGGAAATAGCAAGAATGAATGTAGACTTTGGTGTGGATGAAGTGAGAATTCAAGTTGGAAAAGGAAATCGACTTAGTAAAAACTGGTGGTTTTCAAGTCAAAATTAATGGCTAGCTTTTCCAACATCAAAATTAACCTTAGTTCTATTTATAACTCTACTTAAGAGTATGTTCATCCATCCTTGGGCCTTGTGGGTTGGCCATTCAATGGGCTTGGGCTTTTGAGTCTAAAAGCTTATTAACAAATCCTTATATGCATATTTCAAGCTCAGTACTTGATACATTTTCCATTTCATTTCTTTCACTTGAATGTATATATTTCTACCTCCCAATATTACTACACTCCTAGGCATTGCTAGATAAATATTGTTCACTCTATAGTACACATTTCCTAGCCTTTCATTAGCATTGTTCATTTGTGTAAGTCATATAGACTCATTGGGTCAAACTAAGTTTGACTTTCATTGTACCATTAGGAGATGCCAATGTCCATTCATTAGCATTTTAGATTCACATTTCAAATGAATTATTAATATAGTCCCATTAAGTCAAACTAGATCTGACTTCTATTTTATCATAAAAGTGCTTATCGAAATTGATTATATTCCTTATTCATTGTCACATTATTCATTTAAAATTCAACTCTTTTGATATTCTTATCGTTCTTAATGTGTTAGGAAGGTATTGAATGGTATGGTATATAGACATTATAGTGTCATCATTACTATTATAGTTGGTTAGGAAAACCTTGGGTATTACAATATTACTCAATTAGAATTAATTTAAACAATTTCCAATATTCAATAGAATTAATTCTACTTCTATCTTCCAATTCCATACATGAACCTAGTTTATTAAATTTGGGAAAAATCATTTCTATCAATTGAATTTTGAAATTAACATTATACAATTCATGTTATATCATTCTTAAGCTTAATTCCCCTTCAATTTCATGAATTTAAGTTCAATTCTCAAAATTCCCAATTTTTCCTTAAACCCTAGAATTTTGGGAAAACCATTAATTCCTCATCCAATCTTTAAATTGATAATGGAATTATGAAATTAGCATAATATAAAACCTATATGATCATTCAATTGTCAATATCTAGCGTTAGAACATCAAGTTCACTTTTAAACTAAATTTATGCTACTAAGAATTTCAGGTTTTGAATCAAGCTTCCCTAATTCATTTTAACACTTCCAAAACATTTTCCTCTATCCAAAATAACCTTAGATACCTTCAAATAGAATTTAGAATACTTCCCTTAAAATTTCATTAAAGTGGCTAAACTTGCTTCTTAATGCACTTAGATGTGTTTAATGCTTTCCTTGTTTATTTTCTCATGCTAAACCCTTAGTTCTCAAGCCTAAATTTCATATTTCATCAACTAATATACCAAGTTAACATTTTCTAGTTTTAATCCTACTTAGCTGATTCACATAGATGAAAGAAATGGTAAGTTTTTGCAAATATAATACCAAAGTCATGCTTAGAACACATAAAGGAAGAGATGAGTGTAATTCCTTACCTTGAAAAGCCTTTGTTTGTGTTTTTATGATAGGAGCCAAAATTTAAGGATATTCTTCTTTTAGGACTTGAGTTTTTTGTTTGGTTTTGCAAAAATGTTGGAAATTTGCACATCTTATTGCTTATATATGAAAATTGAATGGTGAGGATTCAATCATCTCTAATCTAATGGCTATAACTTAATCACAATGGATGGCTTGGATCTCATCATATGGTTTGAAAATAGCAACAATGAATGTAGACTTTGGTGTGGATGAAGTGAGAATTCAATTAGGGATAGGAATTGACATAGTAAAAAATGGTGGCTTCTTAGTCAAATTTTGTGGCTAGCTCATCCTACACGCATTTAATAATGGTTAGTTATTTCTAACTCTAGTTAAGTGTATGATCATCTATTCTTATGTCTTATGGGCTGGCCATCCATTGGGCTTAGGCTTTAGAGTCCAAAAGCCCATTAACAAATCCATATATGCACATTTCAAACTTAGTAATTTAATACATTTCCCATTTCATTTCTTTCACTTCAATATACATATTTCTACTTTCTAATATCACTAAATACTTTAGATATTGTTAGATAAATTCTATATGCATGATAATGCACATTTACTATCCCTTTAATAGCATTGTTTAGGTATGTACATCATATAGGCTCATTGGGTCAAACTAAGTTTGACTTCTATTGTACCATTGTAACTTTGATTGCAATTAACTTCTTATGTCACTATTATTATCTTCCAATGACTTAGGAGATGCTAATACCTACTCTCTACCACTTTATATTTATATTTCAATTAAATTATTAACATAATCATATTAAGTCAAACTTGGTTTGACTTTCATTTTTATCACAAAAGTGCTTATCAAAGTTGATTGTATTCTTTACTCATCGTCACATTATTTATTAAAATTACTTCTTATGGTATTCTTATGATTCTTAATATGATAGAAAGACCTTGAGTTATACAGTAGATGAATATTATGGTGTCACTATTGCTAACTCTAATAGGTTAGGGAAACCTTAGGTATTATAAAAGCTTAGGCTACCACTCTTTAATATTGATGTGTGAGAAGCTTTCTGCTTCCATGATATTATCATTTCTATGAAAATTTATTCTTAATCTTAAAATGACAAATTTTGATTAACATCACCCCATTGCCATGTTGAATTTATCCAAATGATATTCTCTTAAATTGCCCTTATATCCTGTTATATTATTATGTACTCACTAAGCTTGTCTCATTCCATAGTTGTTTAAATTTTTTCAGGTTAGGGTGATTTGTTAGTAAGGTAAATTTTGAGCTATGTTCCTCCACTTAGTAGTTGCTTTGCTAATTTTTGTGTTTTGAGTTTTGCTTATATTACTCTGAAGATAATCGATTTAGAGCTTCATGGTGTTTGAAGGTTTAGTGTTAAAACGTATCAAATTGATAAGTATTGTTATCTATATTGTAGTAACTAACATATATCATAGTAAGTAGGAGATGTATGGATGATATTTATAAATATATGAAATAAGAAAATTCCAAGTAACAAATGTGATATGGCATTAAAGAGCATCGGTGATAAGTAAAATGATAAAGTGAAGATTTGAAATAGTAAAGCATAATTAGGTTTTGATCTTGGGATGAGATAAAATATGGTAAATGCTAATTAAACACAAGTTCAATGGGATTCTATAGGTTTAGGTGACCTTTTGTCTCCCTAAGCTCTAAGACCGTCACAGCCTAAAATTTGGATCGTGACAAAGTTGGTATTAGAGCTAAAGGTTTAGGTCTCATTTAGACTTATTAACTGCATGAATTTTAGGTTAAACTATAGAGCATATGAATTCTTATCATTGTCGAATTGTATTGTTAATGTAGATCTACGTTGATGTTGTATGTTAAGTTATTACTTCATTTTTGTGACTTACGTGTGCTTTATTGTATTATTGTATTATATTATATGATTATGAAATGTAGATGCCACAAATCTATGTAATACCCAAGGATTTCATAAGTTATCCTATCTTAATTACATATGATACTATAGGACAAGGTTTTTGAATGCTACTATAGTATAGAAATAAAATTGAATCGGTTAGAAACTTTGAGACACCATTTGAAATATTTGCCTAGTTTATGATTTTATCCTAACTAATTGTTTCCTAAAGAATTAAATAGAGTTCATATGATAACTAATGATGTATGTAAAGTAGTTAGAGAATACAAATTTGAAAGAAAATTAAAAGGAAAATTTCTAAGTTTATTATGGGGCTTGTTGATGGACTATGGGCTTGTTGATGGACTTTAGGCTTGTTATTAGGCCTTTGGTCATCAAAGGCCCAAACCCAATAATAGCGGGTTGGCCTATGGGCCCATAATTGGTGTAAGCTCAAGCTCATATGTTAGAATAGTTAGCCCAAAACTAAACAAAATGATGTTGTAGAAAGAGTCACAAAATTTGACCAAGCTAGCCATAAAAATTGACCTAAGTTAAATCCCAAAGCCAGTTGAATTTTTATCTTTCTTACATACAAGTCTAGGTTCATTTTGAGCACTCAAACATCACATGATAAGCATTACAATTGTAGAGGAAATTCTAGTCATCCAACTTGATCAAATTATAGCCATCTAGTATGATTCAATCTTGACCATTGAATTTAGCTTAATCAAATCCTCACCATCCAATTCATTATATATATATAAGCAAATTTATGTTATGAAACAACATTTTGCCTATTTCTACACCAAAGTTTCATAATAAGAAAATAAATTTTCTCTATAACAATTGCAACAAGAACTTTAACAAATCAAAGTTAACCAAGGTGAGAAATCATGTTCATCTTCTCTTTTCTATGTTCTAAGGTTGATTTTAGTATCTTGGTTGCATAAAATATCTTCTATACCATATGCAAAATTTAGCTAACCTAGGGTGAGCATATATAAGATGTAGTTTTGGATGTTCTTAGATAAAATATGGAGATTTAACTAGAGAATTAAAGGATTAATGTGAAGAAAGGTAAAGAAAACATGAAAATCACCTAAATCTACTATATATGAAATTCAAACACTATGAAGAACTTGATAAGGGAGTGTTTTAAATTCTAATTAAATACATCGATGGTTATTTTAGATGAAGAAAAATGATTTAGAAAAGCTAAAATGAATTTCAGGAACTTAATTCAAGATTTGGGAATCTTAGTGATATAAACTTAGTTAAAAGAAGTACTTGGTGTTCTAATACTAGATTATGATAATTGAGTTATCATATATGTTTTATGTTATGTTAATTTAATATTTCTACAACTAATTTGAAGATTAGATAAGGAATTATAAGTTTTTCCCAAATTTGACCTAAGTGGGACAAGTTAGGGTTCATATAAATAAAAGTGAATTAACTCAAAATATTTGGTGGGAATTGGTTGCCTAGGTATTAATTTGGTGAATCTATGGTTAATTTGAGGTTTGAAAAGGAAATTGATAATTTTCCCCAAAGTCAAGGGTTTATAGTGATAGTATAATATTAGATATTAATTCCTAATGGCACAATAATATATTCATAATGTAAAAAGGATTTTATATTATTGAGTATAGTCCTTAAGTATTTGTAAGAGGATCTATTCTCAAATGTTGAGAATAAGGGAGACAGATCACTCTTGTATAAAATATTTTAAATATGTTCATGGTCATAGGATTAATGATTGGGCATCATTAATTCCAAAAGACCATCACCTCTATTTGTTTTCTATAGTCAGTATGTGATACAGATGATTATAGAGACAGTGAGTCTCATACTGCTTGACATGTGATGTTGATACAAACAGGTGGACATTCATAGGATGAATAATCAAACTGTGACATTAGATGATAATAATATGGGGTTTTACTACTTGTCAACTATTTATCATCTAGGTCATAATAGTGCATATAATCTTTTGACTTAAGGGATACTATATCTCATACATAAGTGGTTAGGATTTACTATTGCTTACATAGACATACTATTCATGTACGGATATATGGCATGTGATGGTTCTAATTTGCTATGTATGGAGATAAGTGATCGCCAAGATAGAATTCATTACCTTGAGTAAACGAGGTTAAGATCCTATGCTATCTGGTTATTCTTGATAGTAAAGTTTATGGCTAGAATAATAAGATTCACTAGAAAGAGTTTCTAGTAGGAATCTAATCTCATCAAGAATTAGAACTGAGATGAGGACATAGAATCGAGGCACATTAGGGTTTGACATAAACCATTACCTTAGTCGAGATTGGGATCTTTAATGAAGAAATTCTAATGCATGATGATTTATGATCAATGGTCCATGTGATGTTTAAAGTTATCAACTATAAACATTCATTTCTAATTAGATAGTCATAATATGGAATGCTAGCTGTCCCTCATGACTTATAGGACTAAATGTGAAGTGGGGATTTCACATTAGTAGAGAAAAATATTTTCTCATTCTCATTGCTAATTAGATATGAACCTAGAAAGTCATACACCCAATAGTGATCACCTTCCAAGTGTAAAAGGTTTACCATAATAATTAATTAAAGTGTTTAATTAATTGATTAGTGATAAAATCATTAAACATGTAATAAAATTTATGATGACCCAAGCATATCCTGATGTTTAATATATGGAGGTTTCTATTCAATTAAATCTTAATTTGTATATGATGCAAATGAGAAAGATTAAATTGAAAATTGATTTGGACTAAATCAAACACTTAATTTTAAGTTTAGTAAAAACCCTTAACACATAAGATGTGGCCTAAGCCCATATCTAATATGGTTAAGAGGCAATTTAGGGATTAGAAAAAATTCACTATTTATGAGCCAATGTGATGGGTTTAGGGGTTAGATAATTTTCTATTAAGGTTAAAATTGTAATTACATCTTTTGGCTAAAGGAAATTTCCATTTTACCCTTAAAGGATATAATGGTCATTTCACCATTTGAAGAAGCAAAGTCAAATTTGCCCCTTCGTCAAATGGTGATGTCATATCTTAACCTTAGAGATATGATGGTCCTAGAACATGGAGAGACATAAGGTCACCCACGCCCATAGAACCCACTTACATATACACAAATCATGCCTAGGATCTTACCAAACCTCTTTCTTTAACTCATTTAAAACATTTAGATGAATACCAATATTGCGGAAGACTTAACATAAATCATTACATATAAAATCCATAAGGAAACATAATATATCAATAAGTATCAATCAACATTCCCGGAGCATCTAATGACAAGACTTCATAAAAATTGTACTATTGATAACTTGGACAAGGAATTCCCCAAGCGAAGTAGAATGCTTGAGCCATCACCTTGCCCCCTCCCATTTGCTCACTTGGAACCATACAAGGAAAAAGTGGTGAGATAGATGATCTCAATGAGTAAACAAAAAGGCACATACAGTATCACATATTCCTTTGAAAGGAAACACATAGTTTATACACATAGTTCATGATATATATTTCATGAATCAGATTGCAATTTAGCAAGGGTTCAATTTGGCAAGTTTGCAGAAATCACACTTATAACACATAGTGAGTGAAGGCTATTGCTCTATCACTCGAACACATAGAGGAGAGGTGGCCCTATACCAAATTCCAACTCCTATCATGTAGAAAGAGTGAAGCTGATCAGGTCCCACGGCTAGAACCACCCCTTCTAGCTGAGGTGGATACACTACCCCTATCCATTGGGTTAAGACTGTGTGCATAGGTTCCGATGATTACCCACATCGGCATGAGGATTCTGTATAAAGGGTAAAGGTACCATAGTTAGAGCTAATGGTAATCACAATTAACAATATTACATAAGGCAACAATAACATGTATTTCAATAACAATAGTGGTTTAGCTTTTAAACCATGATACAATGAAAGTGAAGTTCCAGAAAGAATACAAGTTAGGGTGTTAATCATAAGAATTTCTCATTGGATAGCAAAATAGTTTTGGACCAAATGTCCCTTGGCAACCCAAGCTTGACAAGGAAATCATATAATAATATTTAAAATGGAAAGAACTTGGGTTTCAAAGATCACAAAAGTTCACATAACAATATATCACATTCTTGTAACACAACAAAATGTTGTTTACACTTATAACATGAATGCGATGTTTACTCACACTGGAAATAGGAATATAGAGTTTACTCACCTTGGGGTTCCTTTGCTCCTAGTACACGTAGTCCCTATGCATTTCTAAAGCTCCTCAAACTCTAACATGATATTTGATTTAATACTTAGTATTTATTTACTCATGATGCTCTTATCCCATAACTACCCCAATCTTAAATAACATACACATACACTTAGAGTTCACATATAGGTGTACTCATCACTTGCACATAGCACATTGACTTTAAAAGTCTTGCATACTTAGGCCTTATAGGCTCACATGAAAACATATTACAATCATATCAATACCTTTTTGAGGTCATCACCATATTATTACCTCAATATTAATTCACTTTAACAATTAACATAGTTCACTTCACACTTCCATACATGTCAACTTGACAATTAACCTTTCATGCGTCATGCTTAACTCTTATGATCCCTTTCACTTCATTAACTCATAATTGTATGTTCATCATCAATTCATCATAACATCTAGTTCCATATTTCCCAATCACACTTGCATTCTAATCACAATATAAGGTTTAGATACTTTAAGTATACCAAAATGCATTTAAGCTTATCTAGAATCATACCTTCAATTAACATGCAATTTTATCATTTATTATATATACATACATGTCAAAAATCATCAAAACACATCCCATAAAATTTATAATCATTGGGACAAAATTGTTCAAGTAGGCCGAATGCATCATTAAGGTAAAAACCAAATTCTTCTTCTTTTTGTACTTTCCATCTATTTCAGAAATATGTAAAAACATGGTTTGAACCAAGATTTTTCATGTAAACATAAACAAAAATCATTTTAGAACTTAAATCCGTAAGAATCGGCCACCATTGGTGTTATTAATATATAAAAATTCAACCTTTTGCATTATAGAACACAAAATCAGAAGTTTTCTTATTTTCGGTATATTCTGGTTGTTTCAGAAATATGTAAACGGGTTGTTTAAACCATTATTTTTCATTCAATCATAGAAAATATCAGTTTAGAACACATTCCTTCATGAATCAACATCCATAGATAGGGTTTATACAAAAAATTCCAAGTTCAAAGGCTTAGGTGAAAAATCATGAGTTTCCGTGCTTTCCGTGCATTTCGTTCATTTCAGCGATAAACAGACACATGCTTCAAATTATTATTTTTCATCTAAACAAAACAAATATCATATTAGCATACTTATTTATACAAATTGATAGCCATATGAACATGCAAGAATAAAATTTTCCAACTTCCAAATTCTTGCAGGAAAACCTTGAATTCTTTTATTTTTTGAAACTTGTTGGTCATTGCAGAAATATGCAGAAATATTATTTAATTCAATATTTTTCATCAAAACAAATCAAAAACTAGTTTAGAATACAACCAAGTATAAATTTCCCCCCCTTATGATGTTTATGCATAAAAATTGTGATTTTAAGTTATAGAATTCACCTTTGGAGAAATCTTGCGGAAAGAATCATGTTTACGGTAGAAAATAATTTTTCTCTCCCAAAAATTCACTCAAATAGAATTGAATCTATAGAAATCAGTAATCAAATAGTTCAAAATAATTTTCCCATAATTTATTTCATAGAAATCAGTTTAGAAATCAAAAGAGAATAAAACTTACGATTATGGTCACGAAATCGCAAAACGGTAAGGTGTTTTCAATATTTCTGTGGAGAGAATATTTTGAGAGAATTTTCTGCCAAGATATAGAAAGAATAAGAGAATGGTTGCTAGAAACCCTTGTTTGGCCTAAATTTAGAATAAATATTAGGGTTGGAGTGAAATTTCCACTAATACCCTTAATGAATTAGGTTAGGAGGATTTTGGTATAGTGGGCTTTTGGGTATTTGGGCTTTTCCTTTAAATTTTTAGCTGAATAAGAATTAAAATGAAAAGAATATTTTTCTTATTAATTCTGGAACATTTCTCTCAAAAATATTTATTTTAAAATACCCATAAAATTATTTTACGCTTAAAAATTGTCTTATGCATGAAAATTCATTTTATTTAAAATAAATTCTTTTATGCAAATGCACTTCATGTAAATCATTTATTTCATAGTAGCAACTCATATTATGCATATTAAAATTAATTTAATATGCCACATACTCATCAATCACCTAGATCACCAATTTTCACACAAGCACACACTTAACCTTATTAGTTCTAAATTAAGCAATTTATCACGAAAATTCCTAGGGTGGGTGTGGGTTGTCACATTCTCCCCCCCTTAAAGAAATTCATCCTCAAATTTAAACCCTTACCTAGTTTCTCTTGAAAAGCTGAGGATGCTTCTGTCGCATTTCCTCCTCCGCTTCCCAAGTGCACTCATCTATCCCATGATTTCGCCACTGAACCTTAATCTTGGGTATCTCCTTATTTCTTAACTTCTTTACTTGTTGATCCATTATAGCTATCGGTGACTCCTCATAGGATAGTTGCTCATCTAACGTAATGTCTGGAGGTAAAAGAACGTGCGATGGATCTGATATGTACTTCCTTAGCTTTGAGATGTGGAACACTGGGTGCACATGTGCCAAAGTTAGAGGCAGGGCAAGTCTATAAGACATTTATCCAATCTTATCTAAGATTTCGAAAGGACCAATGAAACGACGTGATAATTTTCCTTTCTTACCAAATCTCATAACTCCTTTCATTGGTGAGACCTTTAAGAATATGTGATCTCCCACGACAAATTGGATTTCCTTTCGCTTAGGGTCCGCATAACTCTTTTGTCGACTAAATGCCTTCTTCAGTCGATCTTGAATTATTGGTATTTTCTTGGTGGTCTCCTTAAGCAATTCGGGCATTTCTACATGCTTATCTCTAGGTTCAATCCAACAAATCGGAGAACGAAATCTTCTCCCATACAATGCTTTGTATGGCGCCATGCCAATGGATGAATGATAGCTATTATTGCAGGCGAATTCAATCAAGGGTAAATACTTATCCTAGCTATCACCAAAATCCAAGACACACATCCTTAGCATGTCCTCGAGTGTTTGAATTGTTCTTTTAGACTGGCCATCCATTTGAGGGTGAAATTTCGTACTAAAATCTAGTTGTGTTCTTAACGCTTCTTGTAACTTTTACCAGAACCTTGAGGTGAATTGAGTTCCTTGATCTAAGATGATAGAAATTGGCACTCCATGTAATTTCATGATCTCACCTACATACAACTGCGCATATTGAGCTGCAGAATATATGGTCTTAACTCCTAAAAAATGGGTAGATTTTGTTAATCTATCCACTATGACCCACATAGAATCATGTCCTTTGGAAGTTCTAGGCAAACCAACAACGAAATATATAGTGATGTGCTCCCACTTCCATTCAGGTAGTCGAATCTCTTATAGTAATTCAGAGGGTCGCTGATGTTCACACGCAAGTCAGGTAGGATGCTACAAACCTAGCCATATCCTTCTTCAATCCAGGCCACCAATAATTAGCTTTCACATTATGGTACATCTTGGTAGTTCTAGGATGAGCACAGTAAGGTGTCTAATGTGCCTCCTTCAATATCCTTTCCTTTAGTCCATCCACGTCAAGCAGGCATACTCTGTTCTTACACTTTAAAATTCCATTGATTACCTTAAACTCAGAGGTCTTTCCTTCTCTCATCTCATCCTTCAACTTCACCAAGTATGGGTCGTTATCTTGTGAATCCCTTATTTCTTCCATTAACTTAGATCTTACTTGAAAATGAGCCAATAAAACTCTTGATCCTCCAATATCTAGTTTCAATCCTTGATTAAAAAATTCCTTTAGTTCCTTCACGATCGGCCTCTTTCTCACATCCACATGGGCTAAGCTTCCCATCGACTTTCGACTCAAGGCATCTGCCACCACATTCGCCTTCCCGGGATGATAGAGAATCTGACAGTCATAATCCTTCAATAACTCAATCCATCTCCTTTGTCCTAGATTAAGGTCTCTTTGGCTCAAGATGTGCTGAAGACTCTTATTATCCATGTATATCTCACACTTCGTCTCATACATGTAATGTCTCAAGATGTTTAGAGTGAACACTACTGCAGCTAATTCTAAATTATGAGTAGGGTAATTTACTTCATGTCTCTTTAGTTGTCATGATGCATAGGTGATGACTTTACCATTTTGCATCAAAACACACCCAAGTCCTACTCTCGAGGTGTCACAGTAGACAGTGAATCCTTCTTCTCCTTCTAGTAACGTCAAAATCGGTGTCGATACCAAACACTCCTTGAGCTTCTAAAAACTCCTTTCACAGGACTCTTCCTAATTAAACTTAACTTGCTTTCTTGCCAACTTGGTCAATGGGGTTGCTATCTTAGAAAAGTCCTGTAAGAATCTACGATAATATCCTGCCACACCCAAGAAACTTCGCACTTCTAAAACTGTTGTAGGCCTCGGCCAATTTGCTACCGCTTCAACTTTCTTGGGATCAACTTGAATTCCTTCCTTATTTAGTACATGTCCAAGAAAGTTGATCGACTCCATCCAAAACTCACACTTAGATAACTTAGCATAGAGTTGGTGATCACGTAATGTTTGAAGCACGATCCTCAAATGTTCTTTATCTTCCTCTTTATTCTTTGAGAAAATCAGGATGTCATCGATGAACACAATCACGAACTTGTCAAGGAATGGCTTGAATACACAATTCATCAAGTCCATAAAAGTAGCAGGAGCATTTGTCAAATCGAACGGCAAAACTGTGAACTCGTAGTGTCCATATCTAGTACAAAAAGTAGTCTTGCAAATATCTTCTCCTCAGATCTTTAGTTTATGATAGCCAGACCTTAAGTCAATTTTGGAGAAGTGACCAGCTCCTTGTAATTGATCAAAAAGATCATTGATCCTCGGCAATGGGTATCTATTCTTCACAGTGACTTTGTTAAGTTGATGATAATCGATGCACATTCGGAATGAGCCATCTTTCTTCTTTACGAACAACACTGGAGCGCCCTATGGTGAACTGCTTGGTCGAATGAAGCCCTTATTGAGTAGATCATGCAATTGCGTCTTTAACTCCTTCAACTCCATTGGTGGCATATGATATGGTGGTATCAATATCAATTGCATACCGGGTAGCAATTCGATGTTGAACTCAATCTCACGATCAAGGGGTAATCCAGGTAAATCTTCTAGAAAGACATCCATGAACTTGTCCACCACTAGAATGCTCTCGTCTCGAATGGCAGCTTCTTTGCCAGTGTTGACTACGTGGGCTAGATATGCTTGGCATCCTTTTCTTAACATCCACCTCGCTCCTAAGGCCGATATCAAGTTCAGGGGATTCTCATTCCTATCTCCTTAGTACACAAACTCCTTCCCATCTCTAGTTTGAAACTCGACAAGTTTCTTTCTACAGTCGATACGAGCTCCATGCTTATACAACCAGTCCATCCCTAATAGCACATCGAATTCTAGTACGTCCAATTCTAGCAACACTACCGGAAATGTTTGTCCATTAATGTCTACATCATAGCCCTTATACTTATACTTTACTTCCATCACTTCCCCTAAAGGAGTTGCTATTACTAACAGTTCACTCATCAATTCTTTATCTATACCCAAATACTTAGCAAAACTAGGCAACATGAAAAAATGGGTAGCACCAGAATCAATTAAACATTTTGCGTTAGAACTTTGGATGGGGATGATACCTATGATGTCGATGTGTAAATCGCGAGCCTCTTGCGGATTTAACACAAAGACTCGACTTTGCCCTTATTTTCTGCCGTCGGTGCATTCCCAACCACTGGCCTATTGTCCTTGACTCCTTGTCTATGCTTTTGGAATGGCTTGGATTATGGTCGCACTATGGTCCCATTCCCTTGACTCCTCATTTGCGGGCAGTCCTTTATAAAGTGCCCCACTTGCCCACACCTAAGGCAAGTGCTAGTATCTTTTCGACAAATTCTAGTATGTTTCTTTCCACATTTGCTACAAGTGGGGATCTCTTGCTTAGTTTGACCATTTCATAGTCTAGATGATGAAAACTTCCTCTTTTGTTCTCCTCCATTTCCATGTTGTCCTTTATGAAAACTCCCTCTTTTGTTCTCCTCCATTTTCATGCTGTCCTTTATGACCTTTGTTCTTATGTGTTCCCTTCTAGTCTAGTTCAGCTCGTTTGGCTCTCTCTGCCTTGTATCTTTTCTCCATGACCATGGCCTTGTCCACGAGCTTAGCTAAGGTTGGACACTCTGTTGCTGCCAATGAATTGAATAGAGGTGTGATCAGTCCTCTAAGGAAATGATTAATGCGACTTGCTTTGGTAGGAACGATGTTGACAGCGAATCGACTAAGACGGTTAAACTCTTTAGCATAATCTGACACGGACATTCCTAGCCTTTACTTCAATTGCTCGAACTGCAATGCCCTATCTTGCCTTTCTCCATCTGGCAAGAACTGATCCATTACTTCTTGCTTAAACTCTACCCACATAGGTTGGTCAGCCCTATAAAGTCGTTCTTCAATACTCCTCTTATGCCAATACCAAGCTTCTTTCTTGAGTTAGAGTCCTACCAACTCAATCACTCAAGCATCTGAGCAAGATAAATGATAAACTAGCTTATCCATCTCATCCAAAAATTCATGAGGGTCATCTCCTTCCTCACCACAAATGGTAGGTGGTTGCAGCTTCTTAAACTCTGCCATGGTCATTCCCTCATTAGGTAGTCATTTCCTCTCTCTCCAAGTAGGTGTCACTACTGCAGGTGGCATAACTCCATTCCTTTCTTAAGTTAGCAGTGCTTCTCGCCTTTGAGCTCGTAGCTCGTCCAGTTCCTTGTGCAAATCTCTCATTTCTTCGCGCATGGCGTGCACTTCTTGCGAAGGTGCTTGCTCACTAGAGCCCATAGTCGATGCCCTCGAGTTGGATCTTTCTCTTGACCGTATAAGCACAGAGGCAGCATTCGATGCGGTGTCTGATATAACATTATCATCAGCCCTAACGGATTGGGCGACTGTGCGAACCTTCATCTTGGGAGGCATTCTGTCTATCATAATAAGGGAATTTAGTACTAATCCCCTATCCTAACCCATTTATTCTCTCTTTATCCTAGCACACATTATCATGCATTTACCATATCACATCACTAGGCACATGTCATGTATGATTCGCATATCACATAGTTTTGCACATATCACATACCATAATCATATAGCATATGTCTCATAATATCACACTATAGCATAATAGTGAGGGAAATCATCTCATCCTAGGTAACTAGGCAATTAAGGAAAATCATTCATATCATATAAAGTGCTATATTGTTACGTCGATCATCATATCTACTCAACCTAATTATCGTGTCCACTTCTAGAGCAATCAAGAACGACATGGCCACTACTGCCACATCGGTAGCAAAAAAGATCTCTATCTTGGTGGCGATTAGTTGAAGATGCAGACCTCACTGGCGAATAATCTCCTCTATGCTTAACTATCCTTGACCTGAGTTTTTCCATATCCTCTTTTAGTGCATGAATTATGACCTTAAGACGTCGGCTTTCCTCCTTCAAGTATGAATAGTTATCCTCCAATTTATGAACCTTACTATATACCCAATCAGGATTACTGTATGCCCAATCAGGATCTAAGCGCTCCTCGGGGTCCTCCTCTTCGTCAGGGGTCTTCTCTTTCATGGAGCGAATCACAGTTACTACTTTCTCGATCATGCCTGGCCAAGTCCTCTTACAGGTCACACGGGGTGCTCTAGGTCGTGGTCCTTGAGCAAGCGTAATCTTCTTGGTCATCTGTTAAAAGAATCATAAAGCAAGCAAACAATAACAAGGATTACTAGAATCTACTAAGATTTTGCGGAACTATGCTAGCGATAGACTGCAAGTGACATGACAGGAAAATTCCTATGCTACAGGATTTTACTTAAGCAACTCATATAAAACAAGCCTAAACATGGACTTTCAGAAACTATGGCTTTGATACCACCTTTGTCATATCCCAACCTTAGAGATATGATGGTCCTAAAACATGGGGAGACATAAGGCCACCCATGCCTGTAGAACCCACTTACATATGCACAAATCATGCCTAGGATCTTACCAAACCTCTTTCTTTAACTCATTTAAAACATTTAGATGAATACCAATATTGCGGAAGACTTAACATAAATTGTTACATATAAAATCCATAAGGAAAAATAATATATCAATAAGTAACAATCAACATTCCCGGAGCATCTAATGATAAGACTTCATAAAAATTGTATTATTGATAACTTGGACAAGGAATTCCCCAAGCGAAGTAGAATGCTTAAGCCATCACCATGCCTCCTCATATTTGCTCACCTGGAACCACACAAGGAAAAAGGGGTGAGATAGATGATCTCAATGAGTAAACAAAAAGGCACATACAGTATCACATATTCCTTTGAAAGGAAACACATAGTTTATACACATAGTTCAAGATATATATTTCATGAATCAGGTTGCAATTTAGTAAGTGTTCAATTTGGCAAGTTTGCAGAAATCACACTTATAACACATAGTGAGTGAAGGCTATTGCTCTATCACTCCAACACATAAAGGAGAGGTGGCCTTATACCAAATTCCAACTCCTATCACATAGAGAGCATGAAGCTGATCAAGCCCCACAGCTATAACCGCCCCTTCTAGCTGAGGTGGATACACTACCCCTATCCATTGGATTAAGACCGTGTGCACAGGTTCCGATGATTACCCGCATCGGCACGAGGATTCTACATAAAGGGTAAAGGTACCATAGCTAGAGCTAATGGTAATCACAATTAACAATATCACATAAGGCAACAATAACAAGTATTTCAATAACAATAGTGGTTTAACTTTTAAACCATGATACAATGAAAGTGTAGTTCCAAAAAGAATACAAGTTAGGGTGTTAATACAAGAATTTCTCATTGGATAGCAAAATAGTTTTGGACCAAATGTCCCTTGGCAACCCAAGCTTGACAAAGAAATCATATAATAAAATTTAAAATGGAAAGAACTTGGGTTTCAATGATCACAATGGTTCACATAACAATATATCACATTCTTGTAACACAACAAAATGTTGCTTACGCTTATAACATGAATATGATGTTTACTCACACTGGAAATAGGAATATAGAGTTTACTCACCTTGGGGTTCCTTTGCTCCCAGTACACATAGTCCCTTTGCGCTTCTAAAGCTCCTCAAACTCTAACATAATATTTGATTTAATACTTAGTATTTATTTACTCATGATGCTCCTATCCCATAACTGTCCCATTCACATATAGCATACACATACACTTAGATTTCACATATAGGTGTACTCATCACTTGCACATAGCACGTTGACTTTAAAAGTCTTGCATACTTAGGCCTTATAGGCTCACATGAAAACATATTGCAATCATATCAATACCTTTTTAAGGTCATCACCATATTATTACCTCAATGTTAATTCACTTTAGCAATTAACTTAGTTCACTTCAGACTTCCATACATGTCAACTTGACAATTAACCTTTCACGCGTCATGCTTAACTTTTATGATCCCTTTCACTTCATTAACTCATAATTGTATGTTCATCATCAATTCATCATAACATCTAGTTCCATATTTCCCAATCACATTTGCATTCTAATCACAATATAAGGTTTAGATACCTTAAGTATACCATAAGTGTACCAAAATGCATTTAAGCTTATCTAGAATCATACCTTCAATTAACATGCAATTTTATCATTTATTATACATACATACACGTCAACAATCATCAAAACACATCCCATAAAATTTATAATTATTGGGACAAAATTGTTCATGTAGGCCGAATGCATCATTAAGGTAAAAACCAAATTCTTCTTCTTTTTGTACTTTCCATCTATTTCCGAAATATGTAAATACTTGGTTTGAACTAAGACTTTTCATGTAAACATAACAAAAGTCATTTTAAAACTTAAATCCATAAGAATTGGCCACCATTGGTGTTATTAATATATAAAAATTCAACCTTTTGCATTATAGAACACAAAACCATAAGTTTTCTTGTTTTTGGTATTTTCCGGTCATTTCAAAAATATGCAAACGGGTTGTTTAAACCATTATTTTTCATTCAATCATAGAAAATATCAGTTTAGAACACATTCCTTCATGAATCGCCAGCCATAGATAGTGTTTATACAAAAAAATTCCAAGGTCAAAGGCTTAGGTGAAAAATCATGAGTTTCCGCGCATTTCTTTCATTTCAGCGATAAACAGACACATGATTCAAATCATTATTTTTCATCTAAACAAAACAAATATCGTATTAGCATACTTATTCATACAAATCAACAGCCATATGACCATGCAAGAATAAAATTTTCCAACTTCCAAGTTCTAACATAAAAACCTTGAATTCTTTTGTTTTTCGAAACTTTTTGGTCATTGCAGAAATATGCAAAAATATTATTTAATCCAATATTTTTCATCAAAACAAATCAAAAACTAGTTTAAAATACAACCAAGTACAAATTGCCCCCCCTTATGATGTTTATGCATAAAAATTGTGATTTTAAGTTATAGAATTCACCTTTGGAGAAATCTTGCCGAAAGAATCGTGTTTATGGTAGAAAATAATTTTTCTCTCCCAAAAATTCACTCAAACAGAATTGAATCTATAAAAATCAGTAATCAAACAGTTCAAAATAATTTTCCCATAATTTATTTCATATAAATCAGTTTAGAAATTGAAAGAGAATAAAAACTTATGATTACGGTCACGAAATCGCGAAACGGTAAGGTGTTTTCAATATTTTGGTGGAGAGAAATATTTTGAGAGAATTTTCTACCAAGATACAGAAAGAATAAGAGAATGGCTACTGGAAACCCTTGTTTGGCTGAAATTTAGAATAAATATTAGGGTTGGAGTGGAATTTCCACTAATACCCTTAATGAATTAGGTTAGGAGGATTTTGGTATAGTGGGCTTTTGGGTATTTGGGCTTTTCCTTTAAATTTTCAGTTGAATAAGAATTAAAATGAAAAGAATATTTTTCTTATTAATTCTGGAACATTTCCCTCAAAAATCTTTATTTTAAAATTTTTTAAAAATACCCATAAAATTATTTTATGCCTAAAAATTGTCTTATGCATGAAAATTCATTTTATTTAAAATAAATTCTTTTATGCAAATGCACTTCATGTGAATCATTTATTTCATAGTAGCAACTCATATTATGCATATTAAAATTAATTTAATATGCCACAAACTCATCAATCACTTAGATCACCAATTTTCACACAAGCATACACTAAACCTTATTAGTTCTAAATTAAGCAATTTATCACGAAAATTTATAGGGTGGATGTGGGTTGTTACAGGTGAGCTAAAAGAATATGAAGGATGTTTTTGTCTTTATGAGGACTTAAGAGTTATGTCTCGAAGGAAATAAGTATAAAAGGGTTTTATGTTCATTTTCTTCACAATAGGTGGAACACTATTTTTTCAAGTTTAAAGCATTTCTAGAGAGAGAGGTTGAGAGAGGGAAAGAAAAGGAAGAAAGTGTTTCTTCAATTTTTCTTTTGATCTTCAATTCTCTTCTTTGTTCTTTATGAAAGAACAAATGCTTGCAAATTAAAAATGTGTTTACTCCAAAACAAACCAAGAGAAACCTTAATCTTCCTAAAGATTTTTGAGGGAAATCTTCAATCAAATTGGGCAATCAAGAGAGGATTCAAGAACACCAAAGAAATCAAGAGGAAACTTGGAGATGAGCTAGGTGTGGATGATCTAAAGGCTTCACACTTGGGAAGCTCTTTGATAAAGAAAGAAGGAACCTACAAGAGATAATATGATTACTCTTCCTTCTTATTTATATGCATTTATGTTTTACACACAAATTAATTGATTACTTGAATGAATTTTGGACCAAAATTGGGTGAAGTGAGATTTTAAAATGTTTGAAATTTCACCTCACCATCTTCTTTTTGCTATGTTTAGCTCCACCATTCCTTCATATGGAACAATTTGGAAATTTTGAGATTTAAACTTGAAATCACGAAATTGAATGAGGAATTTAGCTTAGAAATGAATAGAAATAAGAATAGGTATAAGTATGTCATTATAAGTTGAAATGATAAAACAAGTATAAGACATAATTGGTAACACCATTAGTTACTAATTGATATGTAATTAAAATAATGTGAATGTCAAACTTTAAGGCAAGGGTAAGGAAATTGCTCAAGACCATGAAAAATGTTAAATTAATCAAGAATGAATAGTCAATAGTAGCAAAGGAGTTAAGATGAGTACTTAACAATATGATGTAATTATGCCTTATTATTTGCAATGTGTCACATGCTAACTTTTGAGATATGATAGTCTTAGGACATAGGGAGACATAAGGTCACCCATGTTCATAGAACCCTTTTATGCATGGTTGAACACTGCCTAGGATCGTATCAAAATCTCATGCATTAACTTGTATTACCATTAATAAAGGAAATCCTTAACTGGTAGAAGAATAGTTTAAAAATACTTTGATTACAATCCATAAGAAAAAGAACAATTAAGACTTCAAATTCATAATCAAATGTATAATGTTTAAAAATAAAACTTCTGGAGTATCTAAGAGCAACTCTTGCGTATCATAGTATGTAATTAGACTTGGACAAGGAAATCTCCTAAGCGGAGTAGATTGCTTGAGTTATCACCTTGCCTCCTCATAATGCTCACCTAAAACCACATAAGAAAAGGGATAAGATAGATGATCTTAATGAGTAAACAATACAACTTATACAATGACACATATCCCTTTAGAAGGGTTCATAGTTCATAGCTCATAGGTCATAGTTCATAGTTCATAATTTATAGTTCATAGTTTGCAATTTAAGAAGATTCGCAGAAATTAAACTTATAACTTTTAACTTATAAAGTGATGGCTTTTACCTTATTCACTCAAAAATATAAGGGAGAGGTGACATCATACCAAATTCTAACTCTTAACTGATAAAGAAGTGTGAAGCTAATTAGGCTCTATGGATAGAACTGCCCCCTCTAATGAATATGGATACACTACCCCTATCCATCGGGTTAAGACCATGTGCACAGGTTTTGATGATTTACCGCATCAGCACGAGGATTTTTGGATGTAAGGCTTCATAGGTACCATAGCTAAAGCTAATGGCAATCACTTGTAACTAAAGGATGGAAGAATGTAACCACATGTATAATAGTAGCAATAGAAGCTTAGCTTATTGAATAAAGAATACACAACAGTGTGATTCTAGAAAGAATGTAAGGTAAAGTAACAATCACAAAGGCTCTTTTCTTATCATTGAATGGTCAATAATAGTTTCAGATTAATTATCCTTTGGCAACCTAAGCTTAACAAAGAAATCATATAATTATAATTTAAGATAGAAAGGAGCTTGGGTTTCAAGAATCTCAATGGTTCACATATCATGATAACTTGTACTTATAACATGAATGTAATGTTTACTCATCTTGTAGTTCCTTAGCTCCTAAAGCTCATAGCCCACTTCTAACAATCCCCAATCTCTAACATAACATTACAATTCAATACTTAGCATTGGCTAAACATCAAGCTATCATATCCCATAACTACCCTATGCACATATATCATTCACATATACTTGGAGTTGCACTTAGAAGTGCACTCATCACTTATACATAACATATTTACTTTTAAGTCCTGCATACTTTGCCTTCTTAGGCTCACATGAATTCACATAATAATTCATATCAAGAATTTTCGAAAGCCAAACATAATAATTCATAATCTTAGTATCAATTTAATTTAACTTCCAACTTGGTATACCAATACCTTCCATTCATATCAACTTAATAAGTAAACCTTAAAAGGGTCATGCTTGTCTCCTTTAGGCCAAATTATACAATCAATCCTATAGGCAAATAAAGATCATTAATTCATAATTAACACATCATAAAACTCAATTCACATGCTACTTAATCATATACACATTTCAATCAAACATGCCAATTAGGGTTTAGAAACCCTAGGCAAGGCCGAACCACTCTAGGAGTTTCCTAGAGTTACTCCTTCAATCATCATACAATTAAATCATGTACCATTCATATATATATATATATATATATATATATATATATATATATATATATATATATATATATATATCAACAATCACTAAAATGTACCTTACAAAAATTATAGGCCTTAGGATCAAAATCCCAATATTGAGCGAACCTATATTACCATTGAAAACTATAGGTTTTTTCTTGTTTTTCATACTTTCTGATCATTACAATAATATGTAAATGTATGATTTAAATCAATATTTTTCATGTAAACATAACAAAAATTAGTTTAGGATGAATAAACACACAAATTTCCCCCCTTCATGCACATATGCATGAAAATTCCAACTTTTAGGTTTTAGGGTTCAACTTTGATGGATTTGAGAAGAAATAGATATGTTCACAGTTGGAAATTAGTTTCTTCCTCCAAAAACAAACCTAACATGAATATTATCTAGCCTAAATATAATAAAGAAATTAGAAAATATACAACCCTATATGGATTACTCATAATTTGTTTCATAAAATTCAAAAATTAACTTGAAAGGAAAGGAAAACTTACAAGGAAGATCACAAAATCACAAGGTTTGGAGGCACCTTATACATTTCGGCCAAGAGATAATTTTTGAGAGAAAATTTACGTAAAACCTAATGAAAAATAGAATGAAGGCTGCCCAAACACAAGGGAGGCTGAATTTTAGATGGGTATTAGGATTTTGGGTGCAAAATTATAATATTACCATTAATGAGTTGTGTTAGGAGTGCTTAGGTGTCTTGGGCTTTTGATGAATTGAATTTTTAATCCAATTTATGGGCTAATTAAAATGTACTAAAAATAAAAAAATTTGTTCATATTTTCATTAAAATTTCCCCAAAAATATTTAATTCAAAATATTTTAAAAATGCTTATAAAAATTTTTTATGTTTAAAAATCGTTTTATCCATGAAAATTCACTTTATATGGATTAAATTAATTTATGCATATGCACTTCACATAAATCACCTATTTCATATTCATAATTCATATTATGCATAATAGAACTAGTTTAGCATGCCACTTGTTCATAATTCACATAACACATGAAATTTCATACAAGCACACACTTTGTCACAATATCTCTAAAATTAATCAATTTGTCACAAAACTCTTACCAGGGGTATGTGTTGTTACAAAATGACATTGACTATGTCATTGCCCATTATTTGTTGAGCCTTTGGAAATCTATATCTTTCTTATATGATACCATCACATCCTAATTTTAGAGATAGGACGATCCCATAACATGGGGAGACATATGGTCACCTGCGCCAGTAGAACCCACTCATACATACACAATTATTGCCTAGAATCATACCAAAACCTCATACATTAACTTAAATAAACCATTTATAAGAAAATTTTAAGTTGTAGAAGAATAGTTAAAATATACTTTAAATACAATCCATAGCAAAATATAATACTTACACTCCAAATAAAGTCACTAAAACATAATATTCCAAATATAATGTTCCCATTATAATAACTCCCAGAGCATCTAAGGACTCATCATAGTATAGAATAATAATAACTTTGATAAGGAAATTTCCCAAGCAGAGTAGGTTGCTTGAGCGATCACCTTGCCTCTTGAAATGCTCACTTGGAACCACACAAGGAAAGAGGGGTGAGATAGATGATCTCAATGAGTAAACAATATAGCTTATACAATAACACATACCCCTTAACAAAAGGGCCCATAACTTATAACACATAGTTCATGATTTAGAATATATGGTTCATAGTTTGCAATTTAGCGAGATTCGCAAAAATCACACTTATACACTTATCACTTATAGAGAGTTGATGGCTATTTTAGCTCATTCACTCTAGGGAGAGGTGGCTTATACCAAATTTCAACTCCCAACCCATCACTTATAAAGAATCATGAAACTGATTAGGCTCTATGGCTAGAACTGCCCCTTCTAGCTGAGGTGGATACACTTCCTTTATCCATCGGGTTAAGACTATGTGCACAGGTTCTGATGATTACCCGTATCGGTATGAGGATTTCTGCATAAGGATTAGAGGTACTATAGCTAGAGCTAATGGTAATCACTTATAACAATAGCACTTAAGATAAAATAGCATGTAGCATAATAGCAATGGCAATTTAACTTATTGAACAAAAGATAAGATAATAGTGCGGTTTCAAAAAGAAAGTAAGGTAAGGCAACAAATACAAATGATTTTTCATATCATTGAATAACAATAATGGCTTTGAACCAATTGTCCTTTGGTAACCTAAGCTTAATAAACAAATCATATAATTATAATTGAGAGTAGAAAAGGACTTGGGTTTAAAAAATGTCAAAGGTTCCCATAACATAATCACTTGTACTTGTAATATGAATATAATGTTTACTCACTTTGTGGTTACTTTGCTCCTAGTACTTGTAGCCCTTTGAACTTCTACTACTCCTCAAGCTCTAACATAATATTTAATTCAGTACTTAGTATTTGCTTAATCATTATGCTATCCTATCCCATAACTACCCCATGCATATATAACATTCACATAAACTTGGAGTTGCACTTAGAAGTATACTCATCACTTGTACATAACATGTTGATTTTTAAAATCTTGCACACTTACCCTTCATAGGCTCATTTGAAATCACATTATAACTCATACTATGACTTTTCTAAAGTCTAACACAATATATCATGACCTTAATATCAATTCCATTTAACATTCAACTTAGTACACTTAACACTTTACATATATATTAACTTAAGAAGTAACCTTGAAGGGTCATGCTTATCTCTTTTAAACAAATCATACCATCAAACTCATAGTCAACTTAAGATTATTAATTCATTATTTACTCATCATAAAACCTATTTCCCATATCACTTAATCATATTCACATATTAACCACACATAGTAATAGGGTTAGGAAACCCTAGGTATACCTAATCGTCTCCAGATTTGTATAAAGTTAATCCTTCAACCAACATGCAATTAAATCATTTATCATTCATGTACACATGTAAATAATCATTGAAATATGTTAGACAAAAATTATAGACATTGGGATTAAAATCCTAATGTAGGCTAAATACCAATGCTCATGGTAAACATGAACTTTTCTCACTTTTCGCACTTTCCATTCATTACAGTAATATGCAAACACTGATTTAAACCAATATTTTTTATGTAAACATGTCAAAAATTATTTTAGAACATCAAAATGTAGGAATTGGCAACCCTTGGTAATTCATATGCATGAAAATTCTAACTTTAGGTTATAGAGTGAATATTATGAGTTCTCTTGCTTTTTGGTATTTTTTAATCATTACTGTAATATACAAAAATATGTTTTAAATCAATATTTTTCATCTAAATGCAACAAAAGTCAATTTAGAACACAAGGATATATAAATCAGCAGCCCCCCTTGTGTTTATGTATGAAATTTTAAATTTTAAGTTTTATAGTTCACCTTTGGTAGATTCGCATAGAGAGAGTTGTGTTTTTGGTGGAAAAATCGATTTCTCTTTTAAAAGTTCACCTAGACCAAATTTAATCAATATAAAATTAGTAAAATGCATAGCCCAAAATAATTTTTCCATGGTTAGTTTGAAAAAATGAAATAATAATTTGAAAGAGGGGAAAAACTTATGAAAACGGTCGCTAAATCGCAAGGTTTGAAGGCACCTTGGGAATTTTGGTTGAGAGAATATTTATGATAAAATTATGAAGAATAATAGAATGGTGGCTATCTAACAAGGGCTGGCCAAATTTTATCTTAAATATTTAGGGTTTTGGCCAAATTCTAAGTTTACCCTTAATGAGCTACGTTAGGAGTGTTTTGGTGTAGTGGGCTTTTGGAAAATTGGGCCCTTTATTTAATTTATGGGCTGATTATAGGTAATTAAAAATAGAATATTTTTCTTATTATTTTCATTAAAATTTCTCCCAAAATATTTATTTAAAAATATTTAAAAATGCTCATAAAAATTAATTTATACTTAAAAATCGCTTTCTACATGAAAATTCAATTTATGTAAAATAAATTATTCTATGCTTATGCATTTCATATAAATTACTTGTTTCACCATAATAATTCATATTATGCATATTAAAGCTAATCTAAAATGCCACATACTCATTAATTACATAACACATGAATTTTTCATAAAGTACACACTTAGCCATAATAGCTCTAACTTCAAGTAATTGGTCATGAAAACTCCTAGTGTGGGTGTGGATTGTTACATTCCCCTCCCCCCCTTAAAAGAAATTTGTCTTCAAATTTAATTACGTACTTATATGTTCTTGAAAAATTGGGAATGCTTATGCCATATCCCTTTCTCGGCTTCTTAAGTATACTCATCCATTCCATGATTATGCTATTGGACCTTAACCATAGGTATCTCCTAAATACACCAATTTCTCCCCATCCTTAGTTCAAAATTCTACTTGCTTTTCTCTACGGTCAATATGAGCTCCATACTCATATAGCCAATCCATTCTTAAGATCATATCAAATTCTAGTACCTCTAGTTCTAACAACTCCACAGGAAGTTTCCATCCCTTAATGTCTATCTCATAGTCCTTAAACATATACTTTACTTCCATTATTATTCCTAAAAGGGTCAACACTACTAAGGGTTCATTAATTAATTCCTTATCTTTATTAAGACTCTTAGCAAAATATAGAGACACAATGAATGCGTAGAACCAGAATCAATCAAGCATCTTGCACTTGAAGTTTGAATAGGAATGATACCTTCTTCTTTTAAATCACACTAGATTAGTACTCTTCCTTTAACTATACTTGATATTTATATAAGTGATAGAGAAATCCCTATCTTTCTTGTTGTTCTAGTCAATATAGTAGCATCTAAGCAACAAATTTCTTAATGTACTTCACTTCATATCGTACTTATGTATATATAATGTAACTAATTTGTTTCATTCTTCTACTGATCATTACTTAATATCATTTCTCTTTTTATGGCATCAATCACAATTATCATTTAATAACTCCATATAATTCATATGTCAAACCATTGTAACATGTAAGAATTTCATACCTTATAACATTATACCTATCAATCATTAATCTAAATTGGATCAAAACTTAGTCAACTTCTCTTTCTAATCCACTTAACCCCACTACCAAATTATCATACTTAGCATACATTTAACATGAACACCCATCATATAATATTACATCGTAGAACATATCACCCAGCATATATCACATATCATGGCATATATCATGTATCCTAATCACGTAACACATAACCTATAGCATAATGTGCTCTCCTATCATTTTAAAAGTCAATCATCTCTTAGGCAATAGAAGATCAAACCCAAGCCAAATAGCTAAGTAGTCATATAATATCATTCACATCATATAAGTCCTATGCCACTAGGCTAACAATTACCAATTACTAACAAAAGTTTTAGTTGTGTCTTTTATTCTTGGCTCCTTGCCTTTGAGGTTGAGATGGTTTAAGTGGTGGAGCTGTCAAGGCCACATTTCGCAAGTTCCTTGTCAGGGGGTAGTCCTTGATGAAGTGATCCATTTGTTCGCACCTCAAACATGCACCAGGAACCTTCCAATAAACCACAGAATGCTTCCTTCCATAATGGTCACAAGTTGTTGGTGAAGACTCCTTTCTTGGTCCTCTATTTCTTTCTCCGTGCTGGCTTTTATGACCCTTGTTCTTATGCTTACCCTTTTGTTCATGTTCAGCTCGTTTAGCCTTCTTGGCCTTATATCTTTTTCCCATTATCTTGGCCTTATCTATCAGTTTAGCCAAGGTTGAGAATTCACTTGTTGCTAATGAGTTGAATAAAGGTGTGATCAACCCTCTTAGGAAGTGGTTGATGCCGCTGGCTTCGGTAGGAATGATGTTGATAGCAAACTTGCTAAGTCGATTAAACTCCTTAGCATAATCCAATACTGACATTCTAGGTTTATGCTTTAGCTACTCTAACTATAGCATTCTATCTTGCCTTTTACCTTTAAGCAACAATTGATTCATCAACTCTTGCTTAAATTTTGTCTAGGTAGGAGGGTCAGCTCCATATAGTCACTCTTCAATATTTCTTTCGCATCAATACCATACCTCATTCTTGAGATAGAGTCCTACCAATTCAATTACTTGAGCATCTGAACATGATAATCAATGAACTAGCTTGTCCATCTCATCTAAGAACTCATGAAGGTCATCACCCTCCTCACCACAGAAGGTAGGTGGTTGTAGCTTTTTAAACTCTAAGATGGTCATCCCTTTGTTAGGTAGGCACTTCCTTTCCTTCCATGCAGGTGCCACTGCTATAAGAGGTGGAACTCTATTTCCTTCTTATATTGGTGGCACTACTTGCCTTTGAGCTCGTAGCTTGTCAAATTGCTTGCACAAGTCTCTCATTTCCTCGCGCATAGCTTACACCTCTTGCGAAGATGCTTGCTCACTAGAGCCCATGGTTGGTGCCCCCAAATTAGACCTTTCTCTTGATCATACAGGTGTAGAGGTAGCATTCAAAGTAGTGTCTGATATTGCATCCTCATTAGCTCTAACAGGTTGGGCAGCTATGTGAATCTTAATCTTGTGAGGCATTTTGCTACCATGATAAGAGAATTTAGTCTAACTCCCTACTGACCCATCTAACCTTGTTATCATACCATACTTACCATGCATTTTACATTAGTGCACATCACATCATATCACATCTCAGATCACATATCACATGGCATATATCATATAGCATATATATCAAGGCATGTATCATGTATCATAATCATGTAACCTATAACTTATGGCATCATAAATTTCCCTATCATATATAAGTCAAACATTTCATAGGCAATAAAATAAATCATTCCATACTAGCATATAAATCCTATACCACAAGCTAATAGTCATCCATTTTAGTGTAAACCTCAATTAGGCCCCTCGTCCGGACAAATGTTAGGTAATTTCTAGGGTTGCTTATGCAAGTAATCAATAAGAGGGCAGTCAGTAGAAATGTGACTGAAACTATGACATTTGTAGCAAAGTAAATCTTTATTCGGCATGTGACCTATCGAGGACAAAGTCCTAGATGGTGAGTATCTAGAATCTTTAGGTGTATGATCCCCCATCTGTTCAACATCTCTAGTCTTAAGTTGCTCCATATCTATCACATCCTAACTTCAAAGATATGATGGTCCTAGAACATAGGGAGACATAAGGTCACCCACACCTATAGAACTCACTTATACATATACAATTCATGCCTCGGATCATACCAAACCCAATGCATTAACTTAAGTATCCAATAATGTAAGAAACCTTAATATGCGGAAGAATAGTTTAGTAAAACACTTGGGAAGCATCTCATAAGAAAAATAACATTTAAAGTTTTAAGATAAATCATTAATAATTAATATCCCAAAATAAACTCCCAAAGCATCTACAAATATCTCTTCATAACATATTATCATTAAAGATTTTGATAATGAATCCCCAAGCAAAGTAGAATGCTTGAGCCATCACGTTGCCTCCTTATATTGCTCACCTAGAACCACACAACAACATGGGGTGAGATAGATGATCTTAATGAGTAAACAATATAGCAGACTGGCCATCCACTTGAGGGTGAAACACCGTACTAAAATCTAGTTCTGTTCCTAACGCTTCTTGCAACTTTTGCCAGAACCTTGAGGTGAATTGAGTTCCTCGATCTAAGATGATAGAAATTAGCAGTCAATATAGTTCCATGATCTCATCTACATACAATTGCACATATTAAGCTATAAAATATATGGTCTTTACTCCTACGAAATGAGCAGACTTTGTCAATCTATCTACTATGACCTATATATAATCATGTCCTTTGGAGGTTCTAGGCAAACGAACAATGAAATCCATAGTGATGCACTCCCACTTCCATTCATGTAGTTGAATCTCTTGTAGTAATCCTGAGGGTCGCTAATGTTCATATTTGACTTGCTGGCAAATCAGGCAGGATGCTACAAACTTAGCCACATCTTTCTTCAAACCAGGCCACCAATAATTAACTTTCACATCGTGGTACATCTTGGTAGTTCCAGGATGAGCACAGTAAGGTGTGTGATGTGCCTCCTTCAATATTCTTACACTTTAAAATTCCATTGACTACCTCAAACTCAGAGTTCTTTCTTTCTCTCGTCTCATCCTTCAACTTCACCAAGTATGGGTCATTATCTTGTGAATCCCTTATTTCTTCGATTAACTTAGATCTTACTTGAAAATGAGCCAATAAAACTCTTGATCCTCCAATCTCCAGTTTCAATCCTTGATTAAACAATTCCTTTAGTTCCTTCACGATCGGTCTCTTTCTCACATCCACATGGGCTAAGCTTCCCATTGACTTTCGACTCAAGGCATCTGCCACCACATTCGCCTTCCCGAGATGATAGAGAATCTGACAGTCATAATCCTTCAATAATTCAATCCATCTCCCTTGTCTTAGATTGAGGTCTCTTTGGCTCAAGATGTACTGAAGACTCTTATGATCCCTGTAGATCTCACACTTCGTTCCATACATGTAATGTCTCCAGATCTTTAGAGCGAACACTACTGCGGCTAATTCTAAATCATGAGTAGGGTAATTCACTTCATGTCTTTTTAGTTGCTGTGATGCATAGGCGATGACTTTACCATTTTGTATCAAAACACACCCAAGTCCTACTCTCGAGGCGTTGCAATAGACAGTGAATCCTTCTTCTCCTACTGGTAATGTCAAAACTGGTGCTGATACCAAACATTCATTGAGTTTCTAAAAACTCTTCTCATAGGACTCTTCCCAATTAAACTTAATTTGCTTTCTTGTCAACTTGGTCAATGGGGCTGCTATCTTAGAAAAGTCCTGTATGAATCTACGATAATATCACGCCATGCCTAAGAAACTTTGCACTTCTGAAACTGTTGTGGGCCTTGGCCAATTTGCTGCCGCTTCAACTTTCTTGGGATTAACTTGAATTCCTTCCTTACTTACTATGTGTCTAAGAAAGTTGACCAACTCCATCCAAAACTCACACTTACATAACTTAGCATAGAGTTGGTGATCACGTAACATTTGAAGCATGATCCTCAGATGTTCTTCATGTTCCTCTTTATTCGTTGAGTAAATCAGGATGTCGTTGATGAATACGATCATGAACTTGTCAAGGAATGGCTTGAATACTTGATTCATCAAGTCCATGAAAGCAGCCAGAGCATTCGTCAATCCTAATGGCAAAATAGTGAACTCGTAGTGTCCTATCTAGTACGAAAGGCAGTCTTGCAGATATCTTCTCCTCGGATCTGTAGTTGATGATAGCTAGACCTTAAGTCATTCTTAGAGAAGTGACCAGCTCCTTGCAGTTGATCAAAAGGATCATCGACCCTCGGCAATGGGTATCTATTCTTCATAGTGACTTCATTGAGTTGACGATAGTCGATGCACATTCAGAACGAGCCATCTTTCTTCTTTATGAACAACATTAAAGCACCCCATGGAGAACTGCTTGGTCGAATGAAGCCCTTATCAAGCAGATCATGTAATTGTGTCATTAACTCCTTCAATTCCATTAGTGCCATATGATATGGCGGTATCGATATCGGTTGTGTACCGGGTAGCAATTCGAATTTGAACTCGATCTCACAATCAAGGGGTAATCCAAGTAAATCTTCTGGAAAGACATCCATGAACTCATCCACCACTAGAATGCTCTCAACTCGAATGGCGGCTTCTTTGCCAATGTCGACTATGTGGGCTAAATACGCTTGGCATCCTTTTCTTAACATCCACCTTGCTCCTAAGGCCGATATCAAGTTCAGAGGATTCTCATTCCTATCTCCTTGACATACAAACTCCTTCCCATCTCTAGTTCAAAACTAGATAAGTTTCTTCCTACAATCGATATGAGCTCTATGCTCATACAACCAGTCCATCCCTAATATCACATCAAATTCTAGTACGTCTAATTCTAGCAACACTACCGGAAGTGTTTGTCCATTAACATCTATATCACAACCCTTATACTTATACTTTACTTCCATCACTTCCCCTAAAGGAGTTGCTATTACTAACGGTTCACTCATCAATTCTTTACCTATACCCAAATACTTAACAAAACTAGGCGACATAAAAGAATGGGCAGCACTAGAATCAACTAAACATTTTGTGCTAGAACTTTGGATAGGGATGATACCTGTGATGCCGGTGTGCGAATCACGAGCCTCTTGCGGATTTAACGCAAAGACTCGACCCTTGCCCTTATTTTTTGTCGTTGGTGCATTCCCAACCGTTAGTCCTTTGTCCTTGACTCCTTGACCTTGCATTTCAAATGACTTAGATTATGGTCGCACCGTGGTCCCATTCCCTTGACTCCTCATCTGAGGGCTATCCTTTATAAAGTGCCCCATTTGCCCACACCTAAGGCAAGCACTAATATCTTTCAGGCAGACTCCAGAATGTTTCTTTCCATATTTGCTGCTAGTGGGGATCTCTTGCCTAGTTTGACCGTTTCGTGGCCCAGATGATGAAAACTCCTTCTTTTGTTCTCCTCCATTTCCATGCTATCCTTTATGACCTTTGTTCTTATGCCTTCCCTTATGGTCTCATTCAGCTCGTTCAGCTCTCTCCGCCTTGTATCTTTTCTCTATGACCTTGGCCTTATCTACGAGCTTGGCTAAGGTTGGAAACTCTGTTATTGCCAATAAATTGAATGGAGGTGTGATCAGTCCTCTAAGGAAGCGATTGACATGACTTGCATCAGTAGGAACAATATTAACAGTGAATCAGCTAAGTCGATTAAACTCCTTAGCATAATCCATCGCAGACATTCCTGTCCTTTGCTTTAGTTGCTTGAATTGTAATGCCCTATATTGCCTTTCTCCTTCTGGCAAGAACTAATCCATTACTTCTTGCTTAAACTCTGCCCACGTAGGTGGATCAACCTTGGAAAGTTGTTCTTCGATACTCCTCTCATACCAATATCAAGCTTCTTTCTTGAGTTGGAGTCCTACTAACTCAATCACTTAAGCATTTGAGCAAGATAAGCGATAGACTAGCTTATCCATCTCATCTAAAAATTCGTGAGGGTCATCGCCTTCCTTACTACAAAAGGTAGGCGATTGCAACTTCTTAAACTCTGCCACGGTCATTCCCTCATCAGGTAGTCATTTCCTCTCTCTCTAAGCAGGTGTCGCTACTGCAGGTGGTGTAACTCTATTCCTTTCTCGAGTTGGCGGTGCTTCTTGCCTTTAAGCTTGTAGCTCGTCCAGTTCTTTGCGTAAATCTCTCATTTCTTTGTGTATGGCGTGCACTTCTTTCGAAGATGCTTGCTCATTAGAGCCTATAGTTAATGCTCTCGAGTTGAATCTTTCTCTTAACCGCATAGGTACAGAGGCAGTATTTGATGCGGTGTCCGATACAACATTGTCATTAGCCCTAACGGATTGGGCGACTGTGCGAACCTTCTTCTTGGGAGGCATTTTGTCTATCATAACAAGGGAATTTAGTACTAATCCCCTATCCTAACCCATTTAACCTCCCCTTTATCCTAGCACACATTATCATGCATTTACCATATCACATCACTAAGCACATGTCATGTATGAATCGCATATCACATAGTTTTGCACATATCACATATCAAAATCATGTAGCACATATCTCACAATATCACACTATAGCATAATAATGAAGGAAATCATCTCATCCTAGGTAACTAAGCAATCAAGGAAAATCATTCATATCATATAAAGTGCTATGCCATTACGTCGATCATCATATCTACTCGGCCTAATTCTCATGTCCACTTTTAGAGTAATCAAGAGCGACATGGCCACTATTGCCACATCGATAGCAAAGAAGACCTCTATCTTGGCAGTGATTGGTTGAAGATGCAGACCTCACTGGCGAATAATATCCTCTATGCTCAACCATCCCTGACCTAAGTTGTTCCATATCCTCTCTTAGTAAATGAATCATGGCCTTAAGATGTCAGTTTTCCTCCTTCAAGTATGAATAGTTATCCTCCAATTTTTGAACCTTATTATATACCCAATCAGGATCTAAGTGCTCCTCGGGGTCCTACTCTTCGTCAGGGGTCTTCTCTTTCATGGGGCGAATCACAGTTACTACTTTCTTGAGCATCTCTGGCTAAGTCCTCTTATAAGTCACCAGGGTGCTCTGGGTCGCGGTCCTCAAGCAGGCGTAATCTTCTCGGTTATCTGTCAGAAGAATCATAAGGCAAGTAAACAATAACGAGGATTACTAAAATCTTCTAGGATTTAGCGGAACTATGCTAGCGATAACCTATAAGTGACATGACATGAAAATTCCTATGCTCCAGGATTTTACCTAAGCACTCATATAAAGCAAGCCTAAACTAGACTTTTAAAACTAAGGCTTTAATACCACCTTTGTCACATCCCAACCTTAGAGATACGACGGTCCTAGAACATGGGGAGACATAAGGTCACCCACGTCTGTGGAACCCACTTACATATAAACAAATTATGCCTAGGATCTTACCAAACCTCTTTCATTATCTCATTTAAAACATTTAGATGAATACCATAAATTGCAGAAGACTTAAAATAAATCATTACATATAAAATCCATAAGGAAAATAATATATCTTGATAAGTATCAATGAACATTCCCGAAGCATCTAATGACAATACTTCATAAAAATAATATTATTGATAACTTGGACAAGGAATTCCCCAAGCGAAGTAGAATGCTTGAGCCATCACCTTGCCTCCTCACATTTGCTCACTTGGAACCACACAAGGAAAATGGGTGAGATAGATGAGCTCAATGAGTAAACAAAAAGGCACATACATTATCACATATTCCTTTGAAAGGAAACACATAGCTTATACAAATAGTTCATGATATATAATTCATGAATTAGGTTGCAATTTAGCAAGGGTTCAATTTGGCAAGTTTGCAAAAATCACACTTATAACACATAGTGAGTGAAGGCTATTGCTCTATCACTCGAACATATAGAGGAGAGGTGGCCTTATATCAAATTCCAACTCCTATCACGTAGAAAGTGTGAAGCTGATCAAGCCCCATGGCTAGAACCGCCCCTTCTAGTTAAGCTGGATACACTACCCCTATCCATCGGGTTAAGACTGTGTGCACATGTTTCGATGATTAACCACATCGGCACGAGGATTCCGCATAAAGGGTAAAGGTACCATAGCTAGAGCTAATGGTAATCACAATTAACAATATCACATAAGGCAATAATAACATATATTTCAATAACAATAGTGGCTTAGCTTTCAAACAATGATACAGTGATAGTGTAGTTCCAGAAAGAATACAAGTTAGGGTGTTAATCACAAGAATTTCTCATTGGATAACAAAATAGTTTTGGACCAAATGTCCCTTGGCGACCCAAGCTTGACAAAGAAATCATATAATAATATTTAAAATGGAAAAAACTTGGGTTTCAAAGATCACAAAGGTTCACATAATAATATATCACATTCTTGTAACACAACAAAATGTTGTTCACACTTACAACATGAATGTGACATTTGCCCATACTTGAAGAATGAATACGATGTTTCACACTTGAAACGGGAATATAGAGTTTACTCACCTTGGGGTTCCTTTGCTCCTAGTACACATAGTCCCTTTTGCACTTCTAAAGCTCCTCAAACTCTAGCATAATATTTGATTTAATACTTAGTATTTTTTTACTCATGATGCTTCTATCCCAAAACTACCCATGCATATATAACATACACATACACTTAGAGTCCACACACACACATACACTTAGAGTCCACACATAGGTGTACTCATCACTTGCACAAAACACGTTGACTTTGAAAGTCTTGCATACTTGGCCTTATAGGCTCTCATGACAACACATTGCAATCACATTAATACCTTTTTAAGGACATCACAATATTATTACCTCAATATCAATTCACTTTAACAATCATCTTGGTTCACTTTACACTTCCATACATGTCAATTTAACAATTGTCATTTCAAGCGTCATGCTTAACTCTTATGATCCCTTTCTCTTCATTAACTCATAACCATATGTTCATCATCAAGTCATCATAACATCTAGTTCCAAATTTCCCAATCACATTTGCATTTAATCACCATATAAGGTTAAGATACCTTAAGTATACCAAAATGCATTTAAGCTTATCTAAGACCATCCCTTCAATTAACATGCAATTTTATCATTTGTTATACATACATACATGTCAACAATCATCAAAACACATCGCTAAATTTATCAACATTTGGACAAAATTATTCATGTAGGCCGAATGCATCATTAAGGTAAAAACCAAATTCTTCTTCTTTTTGTACTTTCCGTCTATTTCAGAAATATGTAAAAACATGGTTTGAACCAAGATTTTTCATGTAAACATAACAAAAATCATTTTAGAACTTAAATCCATAAGAATTGGCCACTATTGGTGTTAGTAATATATAAAAATTCAACCTTTTGCATTATAGAACACAAAACCATAAGTTTTCTTGTTTTAGGTATTTTTCGGTCATTTTAGAAATATGTAAACAGGATGTTTAAACCATTATTTTTCATTCAGTCATAGAAAATATTAGTTTAGAACACATTTCTTCATGAATTGGCAGCCATAGATAGGGTTTATACAAAAAAAATCCAAGTTTAAAGGCTTAGGTGAAAAATAATGAGTTTCCGCGCTTTCTGCGCATTTCATTCATTTCAGCGTTAAACAGACACATGATTCAAATCATTATTTTTCATCTAAACAAAACAAATATCATATTAAAATACTTATTCATACAAATCAGTAGCCATATGACCATGCAAGAATTAAATTTTCTAACTTCCAAGTTCTAACACGAAAACCTTAAATCCCTTTGTTTTTCGAAACTTTTCAGTCATCACAGAAATATGCAAAAATATTATTTAATCCAATATTTTTCATCAAAACAAATCATAAATCAGTTTAGAATACAACCATGCACAAATCCCCCCCCCCTATGATGTTTATGCATAAAAATTGTGATTTTAAGTTATAGAATTCACCTTTGGATAAATCTTGGGGAAAAAATCGTGTTTTCGGTAGAAAATAAATTTTCTCTCCTAAAAATTCACTCAAACAGAATTGAATCTATAGAAATCAGTAATCAAATAGTTCAAAATAATTTTCCCATAATTTATTTCATAGAAACCAGTTTAGAAATCGAAAAAGAATAAAAACTTATGTTTACAGTCATGAAATCGCGAAACGGTAAGGCGTTTTCAATATTTCGGTAGAGAGAAATATTTTAAGAGAATTTTCTGCCAAGATACAGAAAGAATAAAAGAATGGCTGCTGGAAACCCTTATTGGCCAAAATTTAGAATAAATATTAGGGTTGCAGTGGAATTTCCACTAATACCCTTAATGAATTAGGTTAGGAGGATTTTTGTGTAGTGGGCTTTTGGGTATTTGGGTTTTTCCTTTAAATTTTTGGCTGAATAAGAATTAAAATAAAAAGAATATTTTTCTCATTAATTCTAGAACATTTCCCTGAAAAATATTTATTTTAAAATACCCATAAAATTATTTTATGCTTAAAAATTGTCTTATGCATGAAAATTCATTTTATTTAAAATAAATTCTTTTATGCAAATGCACTTCATGTAAATCATTTATTTCACAGTAGCAATACATATTATGCATATTAAAATTAATTTAATATGCCACATACTCATCAATCACTTAGATCACCAATTTTCACACAAGCACATACTTAACCTTATTAGTTCTAAATTAGCAATTTTTCACGAAAATTCCTAGGGTGGGTGTGGATTGTTACAAGAAATGACACTTCTAACACTTATTACCCAATAATAGTAAATGATGATGCTAGCTCATTTACTCAAGAGAGAGGTGGCCTCATACCAAATTCCAACTCCTAACCCAATACTTATAAAGTTGTGAAATTGATCAAGCTCCATAGCTAGAACAGCCCCTTCTAGCTAAGGTAGATATATAACCCTTACCCATCAAGTTAAGACCATGTGCACAGATTTTGATGATTACCTGTATTAGGATGAGGATTTCTACATAAAGGGTTAAAGGTACCATAGCTAGAGCTAATGGTAATCCCAAATAACAATATCACATAAAGGAACAATAATAAGTATCCCAATAGCAATAGTGGTTTAACTTTCAAACAAAAGATACAATGATAATGTAGTTCAAGAAAAAATATAATTTAAGGTAATAATCACAAAAAAAAAAAATTTATCATTGGATAATCACAAATGGCTTTAGACCAATTGTCCTTTGGCAATCCAATCTTAATGAAGAAATCACATAGTCAAATTTGAAATGGAAGTGAACTTGGGTTTCCAGAATCTCAAAGGTTCCCACAACATAATCATGATAGCTTGAACTTGTAACAATAGCATAATGGTCATTCATAACATAATCATGACAACTTGAACTTGTGACAATAGCATAATGGTCACTCATACTAGTAGCATGAATACATTGTTTACTCACCTTGTGGTTCCTTCGCTCCTAATTCAGGTAGCCCTTGGACTTATAAGACTCCTCATGCTCTATCATAATATTTAATTCAATATTTAGTACTTATTTAATCATGATGCTATCCTAACCCATAACTATCCCATGCACATATAACATTCATATGCACTTAAAGTTGCACATATAAGTGCACTCATCATTTGCACATAACATATTGACTTAAAAAGTCTTGCACACTTAGCCTTTATAGGCCCATATGAAAACACATCATAATTCATGTCTATACCTTTCTAAGGTTAACACAATATCATTATCTTAATATCAATTCACTTTAACAATCACCTTAGTACACTTAACACTTCCATATATGTCAACTTAACAAATGACCTTTCAAATGTGATGCTTAACTCTTATGACCCATTCATTTAATCAATCTCTTCATCAATTCAAGTTCATTAATTCATTATCAAGTCATCATAAAATCTATTTCCATATTTCCCAATCACATTCACATTCTAATCATAACATAAGGTTAAAATACCTTAGGTATACCTCAAGTATACCAAAGTGCCGATAGGCTTGTCTAGAGTCATTCCTTCAATCAACATGTAATTTAACCATTTATTATACATACATACTTGTCAATAATTATTAAAATATATCACATAAAAATTATAAACATTGGGATAAAAATCCTATGGTAGGCTGAATACCCTATTAAGAGAAAAACTAAATTTTTCTTACTTTTCTTAGTTTTCGTCTATTATAGTAATTTGTAGAAACATGATTTGAACCAAGATTTTTTATGTACACACAATAAAAATCATTTTAGAACATCAATCTATATGAATAAGCAACAATAGGTGTGGCATATACATAAAAATTCTAAATTTAGGTTTTAGGATGCAAAACCATGAACCTTTCTTGTTTTTGGTATTTTTCGGTCATTACAGTAATATATAAACTGGTGTATTAAACTATTATTTTTCATTCAATCATAGAAAATATCAGTTTAGAACTTCCATATGCATGAATCAGTAGCTATAGCTCAAAATTATGCATGAAAATTCTAAGTTTTAAGTTTTAGGGTGAAAATAATGAGTTTTTGTGTTTTTCGTTCATTACAATAATTTATGAACACATGGCATAAATCATTATTTTTCATCCAAAGAAAACAAATATCAGTTTAAAATATCAATTACCATAATTTGGCAACCATAGAATCATCAAACCATAGAATTTTCCTACTTTCAAGTTCTAGGGCGAAAACCTTAATTTCCTTATTTTTTGAAACTTTTCAGTTATTATAGTAGTATGTAAGAATACAATTTAATCCAATATTTTTCATCAAAATAAATAAAAAATCAATTTAGAATCTAAATATGCAGTAGCGCCCCCCCCCCCCCCCCTTTCCTTAATGAATTTATGTTTGAAAATTTCAATTTTTGAGTTATAGGATTCACCTCTGGCAAAATCACATAGGAATGTTGGTATTTTTGGTAGATAAATAAATTTCTCTATCAAAAACTCCCCCTAACTGAATTAAATCTATAAAAATTAGTAAATACTCAGTTCAAATTAATTTTCTCTAATTTAATTCATAGAAATCAGATAAAGAATTGAAAAAGAAGAAAAATTTACGATTATAGTGAAGAAATCAAAAAGTTGAAAGGTGTTTTCTTAATTTTAGTAGAGAGAATTGTTTTGAGAGAATTTTTTAGTTAGAATACAGAAAAATAGAATTGTGGTGCTAGAAATATGGCACTGGCCAAAAATTAAAGTTTTAAATGTAGGGTTTTGGGCAATTTCTACTAATACCCTTAATGAGCTAGGTTGGAGGGTTTTTAGGTAGTGGGCTTTTAGGTATTTGGACTTTTTATTTAAATTAGGGGGCTGATTATGGGTAATTATTTTCTTATTATTTTCATTAAAATTTCTCCCAAAACATTATTTAAAATATTTTTAAAACATTCATAAAATTATTTTATGCTTAAAAATCATCTTTTTACATGAAAATTCATTTTACGAAAAATAAATTATTTTATGCTAATTTATTTTATTTAAACCATTTATTTCACAATAATAATTCATATTAGGCATTTTAAAATTAATTTAACATGCCCCAAACTCATAAATCACGTCACACATGAATTTTCATATAGTCACACTTTGTCACAATAACGCTAAATTTAAATAGTTTGTCACTAAAACTCTTTGGGTAGATGTGGGTTATTACATTCTCCCCCCTTAAAAGAAATTCATCTTTGAATTTAAATACTTACCTAATTGCCCTTAAAAAAGCTGAGGATGCTTCTACTGCATTTCCTCCTTGACTTCCCAAGTACACTCATCCACTCTATGATTCCGCCATTGGATCTTAATCATGGATATCTCCTTGTTTCTTAACCTCTTCACCTGTTGATCCAATTGATGATTCCTCATAGGATAGCTGCTCATCTAACATAATTTCTAGAGGTGATAGGACATGAGATGGATCTGACACATACTTCCTTAACATAGAGATGTGAAACACAGGATGAACATGAGCTATAATTGGGGGTAGGGCAAGTCTATAAGACACTTCCCCAACCTTATCCAGTATTTCGAAAGGACCAATGAAGTGAGGTGATATCTTTCCTTTCTTACCAAATCTCATAACACCTTTTATTGGAGAGACCTTCAAGAACACGTGATCTCCCACAGCAAAATGGATGTCTTTTCGCTTAGGATCTACATAACTCTTTTGCCGACTAAAGGCCATTTTCAGTTGCTCTTAAATCAAAGGTACCTTCTCAGTAGTCTCCTTAAGCAACTCTGGCATCTCTACATGTTTGTCTCCACGTTTAATCCAACAAACTGGAGAACAACATTTTCTCCCATACAATGCTTCATATGGTGCCTTGCCGATGGACGAATGATAATTGTTGTTGTAGGCGAATTCAATCAAAGGTAAGTACTTATTCCAGCTACCACCAAAATCTAAGACACACATTCTTAACATGTCCTCTAGTGTCTGAATCATCCTTTTAGACATCCATCCATATATTGAAATCCAGTTGTGTTCCTAATGCTTCTTGCAACTTCTACTAGAACCTTGAGGTGAATTGAGTGCCTCGATCAGAGATGATGGAAATTGGCACTCTGTGAAGTTTCATAATCTTATCCATATACAACTATGCATACTAGGCTACAGAATTTATGGTCTTAACTCCCAGAAAATGAGCAGACTTTGTCAGTCGATCCATTATGACCCATATAGAGTAGTATCCTTTAGAGGTTCTAGGTAAACCAACTATGAAGTCCATAGTGATGGACTCCCACTTCCATTTAGGTAGTCAAATTTCTTATAGTAATCTAAAGGGTCATTGATATTTGTACTTGACTTGCTTGCATGTTAGATAAGGTGCTACAAACTTTGCAACATCCTTCTTTAGTCCATGCCACTAATAGTTATTTTTCACATCATAATACATCTTGGTAGTTCCAGGATGAGCACAGTAAGGTGTTTGATGTGCCTCCTTTAATATCCTTTCCTTTAGTCCCTCCACATCCGGCACACATACTCTTTCTCCACACTTTAGGATTCCATCAACTACTTCCAACTCAAGATTCTTCCCTTTCTCCGTCTCATCCTTTAACTTAGCCAGGTGTGGATCTTTACCTTGTGAAGCCTTTATCTCCTTTATTAACTTAGGCTTCATTTGAAAATTAGCCACTAAAGCTCTCAATTCTCCAACCTCTAGCATCAAACCCTAACTAAACAATCTTTTTAAATCCTTCACAATCGACCTCTTTCATACAGTCATATGGGCTAAGCTTCCCATCAATTTTTTACTCAAGGCATCTGCCACCATATTTGCCTTTCCACAATGGTAAAGAATCTGACAATCATAGTCTTTCAATAATTCAAACCATCTCCTCTGCCTCAAGTTGAGGTCTCTTTGGCTCAAGATGTACTGAAGACTCTTATGATCCGTATAGATCTCACACTTCATTCCATACATGTAATGTCTCTAGATCTTTAGAGTGAACACTATCATGGCTAATTCCAAATCGTGAGTAGGATAATTCACTTTATGCTTCTTAAGCTATCGTGATGTATAGGTGATGACTTTCCCATTTTGTATGAAGATGCATCTAAGTCCTACTCGTGAGGCATCATAATAGACAGTGAACGCTTATTCTCCTTTCGGTAATGCCAAAACTAGAATTAATATCAAACTTCTTAAGCTTCTAAAAGCTCTCCTCAAGCACTATTCCCAATTGAACTTAACGTACTTTTTAGTCAACTTGGTCAATGGGGCTGCTATCTTAGAGAAGTCCTATACAAACCTGTGATAATACCCAGCCATGCCCAAGAAACTCTATAATTCCAAAACTATTGTGGGCCTCGGCCAATTTGCTACTGCTTCGACTTTCTTAGGATCAACTTGAATCTCTTCCTTACTAACTACTTGTCTCAGAAAGTTGACAAACTCCATCCAAAAATCACACTTAGATAACTTAGCATAGAGCTAGTGATCATATAGCGTTTAAAGCATGATCCTCAAATGTTCTTCATGTTCTTCTTTACACTTAGAGTAAATCAGGATGTCATCAATGAACACGATCAAAAACTTATCAAGGAATGGCTTGAACACTCATTTCATTAAGTCCATGAAAGCAGCAGGAGCATTTGTCAGGCTGAATGGCAGAACCATGAACTCATAGTGTCCATATCTAGTACAAAAGGCAGTCTTATAAATGTCTTCCCCATTGATCTTTAGTTGATGATAGCCAGACCTTAAGTCAATATTGGAGAAGTGACCAGCTCCTTATAATTTATCAAAAAGATCATCAATCCTCGGCAATAGATACTTATTCTTCATAGTGACTTTGTTAAGTTGATGATAATCAATGCATATCTAGAATGAGCCATTGTTCTTCTTTATGAGTAGCACTGGAGTACCCCATGGTGAGCTACTCGATCAGATAAAATCCTTGTCAAGCAGATCATACAATTGCATCTTTAATTCTTTCAACTCCATTGGTGCCATATGATATGGCAGTATCAATATAAGCTGCGTACCAAGCAATAGTTCAATGTTGAACTCAATCTCACAGTTAGGTAGTAATCCAGGTAGATCTTTTGGAAAGACATCCATGAACTCATCCACCACTGGTATGCTCTTGTCTTGAATGGCGATCTCCTTGTCAGTATCGATTATATGGGCTAGGTACACTTGGCACCCCTTCCTTAACATCCTCCTCGCTCCCAAAGCTGATATCAAGTTTGGGGGATTCTCATTCCTATCTCCTTGATATACAAACTTCTTTTTGTTCTCATCTTAAAACTCAACAAGCTTTTCCATACAGTCGATATGAGCTCCATGCTCATATAACCAGTCCATCCCTAATATCACATCAAATTCTAGTACATCCAATTTTAGCAATTCTACAGGAAGCTTTTGTCCATTAATACCTACCTCACAACCCATAAACCCATACTTCACTTCCATCACCTCCCCCAAAGGAGTTGATACTACTAAAGGTTCACTCATTAATTCCTTATTTCTACCCAAACTCTTAGCAAAATAGGGCGACACAAAAGAATGGGTAACACCAAAATCAATTAAACATCTTTTAAAATATTGGATAGGAATGGTACTTATGATAGCTGTGTGTGAAGTGTGAGCCTCTTGCTGATTTAAGGCAAAAATATGGCGTTACCCTTATTTTCTATTACCAGTGCATTCCTAATCACTGGGCCCTTATTCTTGGCTCTTTACCCTTATGATTGGAATGGCCTAGATGGTGGAGCTACTTTGATTTCTCATTTGAGGGCAATCCTTGATGAAATGCCCATTTGCCCACACCTTAGACATGCACCAAAAACTCTTTGACAAATTCTAGAATTCTTCTTCCCGCACTTGCCACAAGTAGGTAGTTCCTACTTAGCTTAACCATTCCACTGTCTAGCTAATGAAAATTCCTTGTTTGAGCCTCCTCATCCTCCGTGACCTTTATTTTTATTCTTCCCTTTCTACTCCCATTTTGGTACCTTTAACCCTTTATGTACAAATCCTCGTGCTGATGCAGGTAATCATCAAAACATGTGCACATGGTCTTAACCTGATGGATAAGGGTTGTATATCCACCTCAACTAAGAGGGGTGATTCTACCCATGGAGCCTGATTAATTTTATGACTTTATAAGTATTGGGTTGGGAGTTGGAATTTGGAATGAGGCCACCTCTCTCTCGAGTGAATGAGCTAGCATGGTCATTTACTCTTATTGGGCAATAAGTGTTATAAGTGTGATTTCTGCAAACCTGCTAAAGTGAAAATCTTGCTAAATTGAATACTGTGAATCCATGATTTGTAAATCATGAACTATGTGTTATATACAATGGGCTTTCCTTAAAAATGGGATATATGATGTCATTTATGCTATATTATTTACTCATTGAGATCATCTATCTCACTCCATTTTCTTATGTGGTTCTAGGTGAGCAATATGAGGAGGCAAGGTGATGGCTCAAGAATTCTACTTTGCTTAGGGTTCCTTGTCAAAGTATTTAATAATACTATGTTGTGAAAAGATATTTGTAGATGCTCTGGAAGTTTATTTTGGGATATTAATTATAGATGATTTAAATGTTATTTTTCTTATGAGATGCTTCCCAAGTGTTTTACTAAACTATTCTTTTACATATTGAGGTTTCTTATATTATTGGATATTTAAGTTAATGCATTGGGTTTGGTACAATCTTAGGCATGAATTATATATGTATAAGTGGGTTCTATGGGTGTGGGTGATCATATGTCTCCCCATGTTCTAGGACCATCATATCTCTAAAGTTGGGATATGACAAAGGTGGTATCAAAGTTGTATTTTTGAAAGTTTATTTTAAACTGTCTATGTATTAGGTTAAATAAGTATGATCTTAGAGCATAGGATTTCCTCTCATGTTAGTTGCAGTCTATCGCTAGCATAGTTCCACGAAATCCTAGTAGGTTTTAGTAATCCTTTTTATTGTTTACCTACCTCATGATTCTTTTAACAGATGACCCAAAAGATTACCCTTACTCGAGAACTGTGACTCGGAGCATCCCGTGTGACCTACAAAAGGACTTGCCTAAAGATGTTTGAGAGAGTCGTATCTGTGATTCACCCTGCAAGAGAGGAGACCCCTGATGAAGAGGAGGACCCTGAGGAGTGCCTAGATCCTGATTGGGTTTACAGTAAGATCTAGAAATTGGAAGATGATTACTCATATTTAAAGGAGGAAAACCAACATCTTAGGCTTTTGGTTCATGCCTTGAGGGAGGATGTGGAGCAGCTCAAGGCAGGGATTATTGAGCATAGGGGAGATTACTTGCCAGCGAGGTCTTTATCTTCGATTAGCCACTGTCAGGACAAAGATCTATTGATGTGGCAACAGTGGACATATCGCTCTCAACTGCCCTGGTGGAGGATGCACGAGAGCTAAGACAAGGAGTTGGTGATGATCGATGTAACGACATAGTGCTTTACATGATATGAATGATATTTCTCTGTAATTGCCTAGTCACTTAGTATGAGATGATTTCTTTTATTACTCTTATATGATTAACTGACCATGATATGAGGTTATTTTCATATTATGAGATATATGCTATTTGATTGTAATATGTGCTAAACTTTGTGATATGTGATATATATATATGATATAAGCTTAGTGATGTGATATGATAAATGCATGATATTTATGCTAGTACAATGGTGGGGTTAAATGGGTAAGAATAAGGGATTAGTATTAAATTCCCTTATCATGATAAATAGAATGCCTCCTAAAAAGAAGGTTCACACAGCTACCCAGCCCACTAGGGCAAGTGATGATGCCACATCGGATACTGCATCAAATGCTGCTTCTGCACCAGTACAGTGAAGAGAAAGATCCAATTTGAGAGCATTGACCATGGGCTCTAGTGAGCAAGCATCTTCATAATAAGTGCAAGCTATATGCGAGGATATGAGAGACTTGCATAAGGAATTAGATGAGCTGCGAGCTCAAAAGCGAGAAACGCCACTAACATAAGTAAGAAATGGAGTTTCGCCTCCTATGGTAATGGCACCAGCATGAAGGGAAAGGAAGCAACTAACTAATGAAGGAATGATGGTTTTAGAGTTCAAGAAGCTCCAGCCACCTATCTTCTGTGGCGAGGAATGTGATGACCCCTATGAGTTCTTGGATGAGATGGAAAAACTAGTATGTTAAATTTCTTGCTCAGATGCCCTAGTGATAGAGTTGGTGGGACTCTAATTTAAGAAGGAAGCTTGGTATTGGTATGAGAGAAATATTAAAGAACAGCTTTACGAAGCAGACCCACCTATATGGGTAGAGTTTAAGCAGGAAGTAATGGATCAGTTCTTGCCAGAAGGAGAAAGGCAAGATAGAGCATTGCAATTCAAACAACTAAAGCAAAAGCCAGGGATGTCAGTATCAGATTATGCTAAGGAGTTCAATCGACTTAGCAGGTTTACTATCAACTTTGTCCTTATTAAAGCTAGTCGCATCATCTACTTCCTAAAAGGGTTGATCACTCCTCTATTCAACTCATTAGCAGCAACAAAATTCCCAACTTTGGCCAAGCCGATAGATAAGGCTAAGACAATGGAAAAAAGGTACAAGGCCCTAATGGTAATCCCAAATAACAATATCATATAAGGCAACAATAACAAGTATCCCAATAGCAATAATAATTTAACTTTCAAAGAAAAGATACAATGATAGTGTAGTTCCAAAAAGAATATAAGTTAAGGTAATAATCACAAAAAAAAAATTTATCATTAGATAATCACAAATGGCTTTGAACCAATTATTCTTTAGCAACGCAAGCTTAATAAAGAAATCACATAGTAGAATTTGAAATGGAAGTGAACTTGGGTTTCAAGAATCTCTAAGGTTCCTAAAACATTATCATGATAGCTTGAACTTGTAACAATAGCATAATGTTTACTTATACTGATAGATGAATACGGTGTTTACTCACCCTGTGATTCCTTCGCTCTTAATTCATGTAGCCCTTGGTCTTCTAAGACTCCTCAAGCTCTATCATAATATTCAATCAATACTTAGTATTTATTTAATCATGATGCTATACTAACCCATAACTATCCCATGCACATATAACATTCATATACACTTAGAGTTGCACAGATAAGTGCACTTATAATTTGCACATAACATATTGACTTAAAAGTCTTGCGCACTTAGCCTTTATAGGCCCATATGAAAACACATAATAATTCATGTCCATACCTTTTTAAGGTCAATATAATATCATTATCTTAATATCAATTCACTTTAATAATCACCTCAGTACACTTAACACTTCCATACATGTCAACTTAACAAATGACCTTTCAAATGTGATGCTTAACTCTTATGACCCATTCATTCAATCAATCTCTTCATCAATTCAATATCATTAATTCATTATCAAGTCATCATAAAATCTATTTCCATATTTCCTAATCACATTCACATTCTGATCATAACATAAGGTTAAGATACCTTAGATATACCTCAAGTATACCAAAGTGCCTCTAGGCTTGTCTAGAGTCATTCCTTTAACCAACATGCAATTTAACCATTTATCATACATACATACATGTCAATAATTATTAAAATACATCACATAAAAATTATAGACATTGGGATAAAAATCCCATGGTAGGCCGAACACCCTATTAAGAGAAAAACTGAATTTTTCTTACTTATTTTAATTTTCATCTATTACAGTAATATGTAGAAACATGGTTTGAACCAAGATTTTTCTTATAAACCCAATAAAACTCATTTTAGTACATTAATCTATACGAATCAGAAATAATAGGTGTGACATATACATGAAAATTCCAATTTTAGGTTTTAGGATGCAAAACCATGAACCTTTCTTGTTTTTGGTATTTTCTGGTCATTGCAGTAATATATAAACTAATATTTTAAACCATTAATTTTCATTTAATCATAGAAAATATTAGTTTAGAACTTCCACATGCATGAATCGACAGCCATAGATCAAAATTATGCATGAAAATTCCAAGTTTTAAGGTTTAGGTTGAAAATCATGAGTTTTTGCGTTTTCTGCGCTTTTCATTCATTACAATAATATATAAACATATGATTTAAATCATTATTTTTCATCCAAAAAAAACAAATATCAGTTTAAAGCATCAATCACCATAATTCAGTAGCCATAGAATCATCAAACCATAGAATTTTCTAACTTTCAAGTTCTAGGGTGAAAACCTTGAATTTCCTTATTTTCTGAAACTTTTCAGTTATTACAGTAATATGTAAGAATATGATTTAATCCAATATTTTTCATCCAAACTCATAAAAATAAGTTTAGAATCTAAATACGCAGTAGCCACCCCCACGAAATGAATTTATGTTTAAAAATTTCAATTTTTGTGTTACAGGATTCACCTTTGGCGAAATTGCGTAGGAAGGTTGATGTTTTCAATAGAGAAATTAATTTCTCTATCAAAAACTCATCCAAACTGAATTAAATCTATAAAAATCAATAAATTGCCAATTAAAATTAATTTTCTAATAATTTAATTCATAGAAATTGGATAAGGAATTGAAAAAGAAGAAAAACTTATGATTACATTTAAGAAATCACAAAGTTGAAAGGTGTTTTCTTAATTTCGGTATAGAGAATTGTTTTGAGAGATTTTTTCAATCAAAATACAGAAAAATAGTTTGATGCTACTGGAAATATAGTGCTGGCAAAAATTTGATATTTTAAATGTAGGGTTTTGGGTAATTTCCACTAATACCCTTAATAAGCTAGGTTAAGAGGGTTTTTGAGTAGTGGGCTTTTAGGTATTTAGGCTTATTATTTAAATTAGGGGCTGATTATGGGTAATTAAAAAAACAATATTTTTCTTATTATTTTCATTAAAATTTCCCCCAAAACATTTATTTAAAAATATTTTAAAAATACTCATAAAATTATTTTATGCTTAAAAATCGCCTTTTTACATGAAAACTTATTTTACGAAAAATAAACTATTTCATGCTAATGCATTTTATTTAAACTATTTTTTTCATGATAATAATTCATATTAGGCATTTTAAAATTAATTTAACATGCCACAAACTCATCACTCACGTCACACATGAATTTTCATATAGTCACACACTTTGTCACAATAACCCTAAATTTAAATAATTTGTCACTAAAACTCCTAGGGTAGATGTGCATTGTTACAATGTCCTTCTCAAGGCATAAACCAAAAACCTAAGAGATCAATTTTTCTCTTTCAAATCTGAACAGTCACCCTTTAGTTTGTGAATCTTACCATAAATCCAATCCAAGTCTAAATACTCTCGGGGTCCTCTTCTTTAGGCACCTTCTTTTCCTTGTGGTGAATTATAAGCACAACTTTCCCGAACATCTCTCGCCATGTCCTCTTATATGCCATATGCGGTGCTCTGGGTCTTAGTCCTCTACCAGGAGTAATCTTCTTGGTCATCTGGTAAAAGAATCGTAGGGCACACAAACAAACAATAACAAAGAGTACTATAACTTATTAGGATTTCGCGGAACTATACTAGCGATAGACTACAAGTGACATGATAGGAAAATTCTTATGCTCCAGGATTATACTTAACCAACCCCATAATTAGACAAGTCTAAACTAGACTTTAAAAACTATAGCTTTAATGCCAACTTTGTCACATCCTAATTTCAGAGATATGATGGTCCTAGAACATGGGAAGACATAAGGTCACCCATGCTATGTAGAACCCACTCATACATATATAATTATTACCTAGGACCATACCAAAACCTCATACATTAACATAAATAAACCATTCATACATTGACTTAAATAAACCATTTATAAGAAAATCTTAAGTTGTGGAAGAATGGTTAAAATATTCTTTAAATACAATCCATAAGGAAAAATAATACTTAGACTCCAAATAAAGTCACTAAAACATAATATTCCACATATAAAGTTCCCATCATAATAACTCTTGGAGCATCTAAGGACTCATCATAGTATAAAATAATAATAACTTTGATAAGGAAATTTTCCAAGTAGAGTAGATTGCTTGAGCGATCACCTTGCCTCCTCGAAATGCTCACCTAGAACTACACGAGGAAAGAGGAGTGAGATAAATGATCTTAATGAGTAAACAATATAGCTTACACAATAATATATATCCCTTAACAAAAGGGCCCATAACTTATAACACATAGCTTAGGATTCAGAATATATGGTTCATAGTTTGCAATGTAGCAAGATTCACATAAATCACACTTATAACACTTATTAGTTACAAAGAGTTGACAACTATTTTAGCTCATTCACTCTAAGGAGAGGTGGCTTATACCAAATTCCAACTCCCAACCCTTCACTTATAAAGAGTTGTGAAACTGATCAGCCTCCATAGCTAGAACAACCATTTCTAGCTGAGGTGGATACACTACCCCTATCCATCAGGTTAAGACTATGTGTATAGGTTCTGATGATTACCTACATTGGCATGAAGATTTCTGCATAAGGGTTAAAGGTACCATAGCTAGAGCTAATGGTAATCACTTATAACAATAGCACTTAAGATATAATAACATGTAGCATAATAGCAATAGCATTTTAACTTATTGAACAAAAGATAAGATAATAGTGTGGTTTCAGAAAGAAAGTAAGGTAAGGCAACAAATACAAAGGATCTTTCATATCATTGGATAACAATAATAGCTTTGGACTAATTGTCCTTTGGCAACCTAAGCTTAACAAAGAAATTATATAATTATAATTAAAAGTATAAAAAGACTTGGGTTTCAAAAATGTCAAAGGTTCCCATAACATAATCACTTGTACTTGTAATATGAATATAATGTTTACTCACCTCGTGGTTCCTTTGTTCCTAGTACTTGTAGCCCTTTGAACTTCTACTACTCCTGATCAAGCTCTAACATAATATTTAATTTAATACTTAGCATTTGCCTAATCATCACACTATCCTATCTCACAACTGCCCCATGCACATATAATATTCACATAAACTTAGAGTTACACTTAGAAGTGCACTCATCACTTGCACATAACATGTTGACTTTTAAAGTCTTGCATACTTAGCCTCATAGGCTCACATTAAATCACATTATAACTTATACTATGACTTTTTTAAAGTCAAACACAATATATCATGATCTTAATATGAATTCCATTTAACATTCAAGTTAGTACACTTAACACTTTACATATATCAACTTAACAAGTAACCTTAAAGGGTTATGCTTATCTCTTTTGAACAAATCATACCATCATACTCATAGTCCATTTAAGATCATTAATTTATTATTAACTCATCATAAAACCTATTTCCCATATCACTTGATCATATTCACATATTTACCATACATAGTAATAGGGTTAGGAAACCCTAGGTATACCTAATCGTCTCTTATCTTGTGTAGAGTTAATCCTTCAACCAATATGCAATTAAATTATTTATTATTCATATACACATGTCAATAATAATTAAAACATGTCATAAAAAAATTATAGACATTGGGATTAAAATCCAAATGTAGGTTGAATACCAATACCCATGGAAAACATGAACTTTTCTCACTTTCGCACTTTCCGTTCATTACAGTAATATGCAAACACATGATTTAAACCAATATTTTTAATGCAAACATGTCAAAAATATTTTTAGAACATCAACATGTAGGAATTGGCAGCCCTTGGTAATTTGTATGCATGAAAATTCCAACTTTAGGTTCTAGAGTGAAAATCATGAGTTCTTTTGCTTTTCTGTATTTTTTGATCATTACAGTAATAGACAAAAATATATTTCAAATAAATATTTTTTTATCTAAACATGATAAAAATCAATTTAAAACACAACAAGATATAAATTGGCAGCCCCCCTTGTGTTTATGAATGAAATTTCAAATTTTGAGTTTTAGGGTTTACCTTTGGAGGATTCGCATAAAAATGGTTGTGTTTTTGGTGGAAAAAATTGATTTCTCTTTCAAAAGTTCACCTAGGCTGAATTTAATCAATACAAAATTAGTAAATACATAGCCCAAAATAGTTTTCCCAAGGTTAGTTTAAAAAAAAATCATATAATAAATTGAAAGAAGAGAAAAATTTACGAAAACGGTTGCGAAATCGCAAAGTTTGAAGGCACCTTATGAATTTCGATTGAGAGAATATTTTTGAGAGAATTTTTCTGCCAAAATTATGAGGAATAATAAAATGGTAGCTGTCTAACAAGGGCTGGCCAAATTTTAGCTTAAATATTTAGGGTTTTGGCCAAATTCCAAGTTTACCCTTAATAAGCTAGGTTAGGAAAGTTTTGGTGCAATGGGCTTTTGGGAAATTAGGCCTTTTATTTAATTTATGAACTGATTATAGGTAATTAAAAATAGAATTTTTTTTTCATTATTTTCATTAAAATTCCTCCAAAAATATTTATTTAAAAATATTTTAAAAATGCTCATAAAAATTATTTTATACTTAAAAATCGCTTTGCACATGAAAATTCAATTTATGTGCAATAAATTAATTTATGCTTATGCATTTTATATAAATCACTTATTTCACCATAATAATTCATATTATGCATATTAGAGCTAATCTAACATGCCATATACTCATCAATCACATAACACAATAATTTTTTGTAAAAGCACACTTAGCCATAATAGTTTTAACTTCAAGTGATTGGTCATGAAAACTTCTAGGGTGGGTGTGGGTTATTATAGATACAAGACCATGATGAGCCCCTATATTAGTACTATGACATGCTCAATGATGAGAATGATTGATATGTCAACTATTCTCCGTTGAATTCCTACTATAGATCCTAAATATGTTTTTCATTGTTACTCATGACTAAGCAAAAATCCTCTCTAGGTTGAGGAAATAGATCAGAACTTATGCACTTGGTATAAGCTCATGGGTAGGGTGAGAGTACCTAACCTCTGTTAGGGGGAAAGCCTAACCACAAGACTTAATTAGTTTTGTATAATGTGATGCATGTGAGTGAGCAAGGCTTTGGCCTCCAGTCTTTAATATTTATGTGTGAGAAGCTTTCTGCTTCTAAGACATCATTATTTATGGTAAAACATATTCTAAAGTTCAAGATGACCAATTTTTATTAGCATCACTCTATTACTTTCTTGAACCTATCTAAGTGATAACTTATATTGCCTTCATATTATGTTATATTATTATGTACTCACCGAACTTGTCTCATTCCATAGTTGTTTAAAATTTTTTAGGTTAGGATGATTTGTTAGCAAAGTAAATTCTGAGCTATACTTCTTCGCTTAGAACTTGCTTTGCTAAATTGCAATGTTTTGTGTTTGCTTGTGTCATCCTGAACATAATTGATCTAGAGCTCCATGGAATTTGAAGGTTTAATATTAAAATGTATTGTATTGGAGAATATTGTAAAAAATGGTAGAAATTATTATATATATACACAATTATGATAGTAAGTAAGAATGTATAGATAGTATTTAATAATATTTAAGCATGATGTTCCAATCATGATTATGAAATGATATTAAAGTGCTATGGTCATAAATGAATGGATAAAGTAATAATGGAAATGCTATTGAGTGAATGGCATTCAATCTTAGGCTAAATTATAAAATGGAATATGATAAATGATGATAAGAATAACGGGGTTCTATGGGTTTAAGTGATCTTATGTTTCCCTAAGCTTTAGGACCGTCACAGCCTAAAATTGGGTCATGACAATCCATAACCCTATTAGAGAAAGGGAAGTGTCAGATGCCACCTTAGCTACTATACCTAAACTCAAAGAAACTAATCCAGAGGAGGATCTTGACGTAGTAAGAATGAAAGCACAGTATGAAAAGGCAATAAGGGAGCTTGGCATATTAAGAGAAGAAGCGTGGAGTTTGAGAAGAATGATTAGAGATATGAAATGAGAGTTGGCTCAAGTAAGCCATATGCATCAAAACCCATAGGTAAAATCGATCCCACCTCTCTAAGATATGATGCTGGGATTTCTTAAACATTTATGTAGCCTGTGGTAGATTTGATTATTCAGAAGGAAAGATGCCCTATTAAGAGGCGTATATTATCCCCTTCTTTATTATCCATGACTCGTCGACATATAGCCCTGGAGAAGGTAAAACTAATAATAGTGGAAGGGGTTTGAGAAATTAGTGAGATTGGGTAAGAATGGGTAGATTTTGATTACATTTTTTGTGCCATAAATGGTACGTATGTACATGTAGAGAATATCCTAATACAGAAGATAACTTATAGAATATAAATCTTTTTATATTTGTACAATATGTAATTGTTGTATTAAAGTTTGGAATGAATTAAATTCGCTTTTCTGTGCATATGAAGAGAGATGTTCATTAACTGTTAGAGCTAGAATCTGCCTTAGGGTTGTCGTGGTAGAGAATTATCCATCATGGTCACAATTGTTTTATCACACCTTAGGTCTCAGCCATGACTGAGGTCACAAAACACATTATGTATTGAGGTTCAATTTGATGTTTTGTCTTTTAAAATAGTCTCAGTCATGACCATTTGTATCGTGGTCAGGAGAATAGGTTGCGGTCGTAAAGTTTGTGTAGCACTTGCTATTCAAAGGTTCATTTTCTAACTTAAGGGATTCTTGAATATTTGAATTTATAACCTTCTTGATGGATGTTATCTACAAAATAAACACTTAATAAATATGTAAAATAACTTAAAATTTGATTTATCAAGAACACAAAGAAAGGATGACTAAGATTTGATGCAATTTGGATTAACAATTGATATGTATGATTTTATGCTATATAAAAGATATATATGTAACAATGGATTGATTTATGACATGTGTAAGCAAATGATTAAATGACATTTGAAATTGTTAAATGTTATGTATGGTTAATGTTATAAAATGAAAGATGATGCTCAATAGTAATCAGTGTGACTACAAATGACTCATATATATTTTATTTATTGTGATATATATGAAATGAGCTAAAAGAAAAGTATTATTGAATTTGCTCAAAGAATAGAACAACAAGAGAGGCAAAGATCTCAGGAAGCTAAGAATATCACCCTGGATGCAACATTAGATGCTGCATCTAGTGTTGCATCCATACAGGATAATGGCAAAGAGTTATCCCGATCAAGACAATGCACATTAGATAATAGAGAATGAGACCTAGAGACGTGGATGCATTGATGCAAGAGAATTAGCGTTAAGATGAGAACTTACAAAATTAAGACAAAGACAAGAGATACCTCTACCACCATCGCCACCTATGGCATCACCTATTCTAAAGGTTGAGAATATTCCTCCTCTTCCACCAAGGGCACCATGTCATGTATGAAGAAGAATGTTACTAGAGGAAGGAGTTATGGTGAATGATTTCAACAAGATGAAAACCTTTGAGTTTAAAGGAGAAGAATGAGAGGATCTCTAAGAGTTTTTAGATGAATTTGATAAGATAGCACAAAGATTATCATGCTCTGATAAAAAGTTCACACTCTTTCTAGTGAATATGTCTATCCTAGCCAGGAGCTTTAGTTATCAAGAATGTCATATCCCAATTTTGGAGATATGATGCTTTTAGAACATGGGGAGACATAAGGTCACCCATGCCTGTAGAACCCACTCACGCATATAATAACATTACTTAGGATCATACCAAAACCTTATGCATTAACTTAATTATCCAATAATAAGGAAAACTTTGGCTAGCAAAAGAATAGTATTAAAATACTTTAAATACAATCCATAAGAAAGAAACATTTAAGACACCAAATAAATTATCAAATGAACAATATCTAAAATAAAACTCTCCAACAAGGACATCCAAAGCATCTAAAAGAGACTCTTTAATCACAGTATGATAATAAACTTGGATAAAGAAATCCCCCAAGTAGAGTAGATTGTTTGAGCTATCACCTTGCCTCCTCATACTGCTTACCTAGAAACCACATAGGAAAAAGGGTGAGATAGATGATCTTAATTAGTAAATAATAGGGCTTATACAATAACACATATCCCTTAAAAAGGGCTCATAGCTCATAACTCATAGTTCATGATTCAAAATTTATGATTCATAGTTCATGGTTCTTTGTTGGCAATTTAGAAAGGTTCACAGAAATCTCATTTATAACATATAACACATAGAGTGAGAGTTATTGCCATATTCACTCGAACAGATAGATGAGCTGTGACATCAAACCAAATTCTAACTCCTATCATGTAGAAAAGCATGAAACTGATCAGGCTTTATGGCTTGAACTGCCCCTTCTAGTTGAGGTGGATACTATGCTCCTATCCAATGGGTTAAGACCACTTGCATAGGTTCCGATGATTACTAGCATCTGCATGAGGGAGGATTTATGCATAAAAGGGTTTATAGGTACCAAAGTTAGAGCAAATGGCAATCAGTTATAACAACAGCATTAAAGAATGCAATTATATGTAATACAATAACAATAGATGTTTAGCTTATTGAATAAAAGATAAGTAACAGTGTGATTCTAGAAATAATATAAGTTAAGTAAATAATCGCAAAGGATCTTTATTATCATTGAATAATCTAAAATGTTTTTGGACCAATTGTCTTTTGGCAACCCAAGCTTAACAAATAAATCATATAGTTATAACTGAAAATAGAAAGGAACTTGGGTTTCAAGAATCTCAAAGGTTTACATTTCGTGATAACTTGTACTTGTGTACTTGTAACAATAACATAATGTTTACTCACCTTGGGGTTCCTTAGCTCCTAATTACTATAGCCTTTGAATTTCTAATACTCTTCAAGCTCTAACATAACATTATAAGTCAATGCTTAGCATTTTCTTAACATCATGCTATCTTATCCCATAACTACCTCATTCACATATAGCATTCACATATACTTGGAGTTCCACTTAGAAATGCACTCATCACTTGCACATAACATGTTAACTTTTTAGTCTTGCACACTTAGTCTTTATAGGCTCACATGAAATCACATTATAACTCATACTATGAATTTTCTAAAGTCAAACACAATATATCATGATCTTAATATCAATTCAATTTAACATTCAATTTAGTACACTTAACACTTTCCATATATATCATGTTAACACATAACCTTAAAGAGTCGTGCTTATATCTTTTGACCAAATCAATCCCATAGTCAATTTAAGATCATCAATCCATAATTAACACATCATAAGGCCAAATTCACATGTTACTTAATCATATAAATATGTTAATCACAATATAGTAGTAGGGTTAGGAAATCCTAGGTAGGCCATACCTCTCTAGGCTCTGTCTAGAGTTATTCCTTCAACTAATATGCAATTAAATCATTTATCATTCATGTATACCTATCAAAAATCATTAAAATATATCATACAAAAATTATAGACATTGGGATCAAAATCCCAATGTAGGCCTAATCATACCATCAAGGTAAAATATGGATTTTCTTGCTTTTTACACTTTCCGTTCATTACAGTAATATGTAAAAACATGATTTAAATCAATATTTTTCTTATAAACATAACAAAAATCATTTTAGAACACACTATTGGACAAATTAGAACTCCTTTGTAGAGTATATGCATGAAAATTCTAATTTTAGGTTCTAGGTTGAAAACCATGGATTCCTCTTGCTTTTCGTACTTTTTGATCATTACAATAATGTACAAAAATATGATTTAAACCAATATTTTTTTATCTAAATATAAAAAAAATCAGTTTAGAATGCATCAATACATAAATTGGCCCCCCCCTCCCCCTCTTGTAGGATATATGCATGAAAATTTCAACTTTGGGTTTTAAGATTCACCTTTAGTGGGTTTGAAAGCAAAGAGTTGTGTTTACGATTGAAAATCAATTTTTCCTTCAAACAAAACATCTAGGCCAAATTTAACAAGAAGAAAGTAGTAAATATACAACCCCAAATAGATTTCTCATGGTTATTTTTATAAAAATCAAATAGTAGATTGAATGAAACGAAAAACTTAGAAAACGATCACAAAATTACAAGCTTTAAAGGCACCTTGTGAATTTTAGTTGAGAGAATATTTTTGAGAGAATTTTTCTATAAAAATTTTGAAGAATAACATAATGGTGGCTGCCAGAATCAGGGATGGCCAAATTTAAGGTTATATATTTAGGATTTTGGCAAAATTACAAGTTTGCCATTAATGAGTTAGGTTAGGAGTGTTTTGGTGTGTTGGGGTTTGGTGAGTTAGGACTTTTAATTTTATTTATGAGCTGATTATAGGTAATTAAAAATAAAATATTTTTCTTATTATTTTCATTGAAATCCCTTTAGAAATATTTATTTAAGAATATTTTAAAAATGCTCATAAAAATTATTTTATACTTAAAAATCGCTTTATGCACTTTATGTACAATAAATCATTTTAAGCTTAAACACTTCATATAAATCACTCATTTCATGATAATAATTCATAAAATGTATATTATAACTAATCTAATATGGCATATACTCATCAATCACATAACACATGAATTTTCATAAAAGCATACATTTTGTTATAATAGTTCCAAATTCAAGTAAGTTGTCACGAAACTCCTAGGATGGGTATGGGTTGTTACAAATAATAACCAGATAGAATAAGATCTTAGCCTTGTTTACTCAAGATAATGAATTCTATCTTGGCAATCACTTATCTCCATATATAACAAATTAGAACTATCACATGTCATATATCCATACATGAATAGTACGTCTATGTAAGCAGTAATAAATCCTAACTATCTATGTATGAGATATAGTATCCCTCAAGTCAAAGAATTATATGCACTATTATGGCCTAGATGATAAATAATTGACAATTAGTAAAACCCCATATTATTATCATCTAACATCACAGTTCGACTATTCATCCTATGAATATCCACATGTTTGTATCGACATCATATGTCATGCAGCATGAGACTCACTCCTTTTATAATCATTTGTATTACATACTGATTATAGAAAACAAACAAAGGTGATAGTCTTTCAAAATTAATGATGCCTAGTCATTAATCCTATGACCATGAACATATTTAAAATATTTGTACAATAGCGATCTGTCTCCTATATTCTCAACACTAGAGAATAGATCCTCTCACAAATACTTAAGGACTATATTCAATAATATGAAACCCTTTTCACATTATGAATATATAATCATGCCATTGAGAATTAATATCTACTATTACATAACTATTATATAACTCCAAGGGCACACACTATTATTAAAGTTCATGTAGAGAAAGATGTACTCAAATGCAAAAGATGAAAAGTACTTCAAGATAACCATATTTTAAACTAGGGCTTGAAGTAATAAAGTAAGAATACAAAGAATTAGTTGAAATAAGAATATGACTATGGAAAAGGAAAGTTGACACAAGTCTAGTAATTGAGATGCACAAAATTATGAAAGATGAAGAATGAAAGGGAGATAAGGGATATAATCTAAGAGCTAGAAATTTTCATGGATCATAAATAGGCTCTATATATTGAAGTAAATAAAGATCCAGATAATCATGTTAGAATATACCAAGTGATCGCGTGGATTAAGTGAAATTGCAATTCTCCATTATACTTATTAAAACATAAGTTAGGAATTAGAAAGAAAGTTGAGTGATAATTTGATAATCATGTAAGGGAAACAAGTAACGGAGAAAGAAATGCATGAATATGAATGTTGATGAGAATTAAAATTGAAGTACATGACATGTACAATCATTAAGTTTGATTGGATGCATCATAAGAAGAACTTGAGAATATTAAAGAATGTACATGCCTTATTAAGCTCAACAAGAAGACCTTACTAAGGAATAAATGAATCTTCTTTAGGAAGGAAAAAAAGGAAAATCAAATTATATGATATAAGGAAATGAGAGGGAGTTGGAATTAAAATAGTAGTGTAAATACATGAGATTTATTATGATAAATTTACAAGTAAAACGAGAGAGAGTCATAAGATGGTTACTTGACAGTAGATATCTTATAGCCAAAGTGCTTTAATGATAATGTAATCTTTGAAAAACAAATTTAAAACCACTCTTATTTCTAACATTAATTTGTTTAGTTGAAGATGGGATAAGTAAGTTAGAACACATGGATCACGACCTATTAAGAGTGAGTTTTTTTCAACTTAAATGTTTTATATCTTATGCGGAGACAACTGGATCACCTTTCATTAGACAAAGGGATAGAAATCAAAGAAGTTTTAGAATTTTTGCATATAGATGCATCAATACCATTTGCGAAATGGTTAATAGGAATTTATCCTACCTCATTGTGTATGTTTATAGACCCCTCCACATGATAATGTGCTTTGAGATCTATCATTAAGAAATGAGAAATAAATGCCCAATAAAGGAATATGGTTAAAGGAAAATGAAGCACGAATATTTTTAAGTCATTTTAGGTAAAGTTGAAAATCACAAGCAAAATGCAAGACTCAAGGAATAAGGAATTGTAATTGATGAAATTAAGGAAAAAGTGAAAAAGAATCAAGTTTTAAATTTGAAGTAAAGGATAATACTCATAAGTGGGGGAATGACAAAGATGAACTGTGCGTATAAGGAAATAACTGTAAATTCGATTCCATAAGAATGTATATGGGCATGTATGTAAGAGCAAGTATAAGAATGACAAGAATATTGAACTTCAAAGTAGTTGAGACAATTAGTAATAATAAAAAATCTAAGAATATCTATATGCAAATTTGAGATGCTATAACATTATAAAGATTTGATGTAAAATTTTATAAGTTGGTATATGGAGGTAAAACACATTTAATGAAGGATTTAAGGTGAGCTTTGTTATGTTTCTCATTTATACATAACTAAGTACATACTGTATGTTTAGTATAGGCTTAGAAGATAATAAAGTAATGACCCTAACATATCTGTAACAAAAGACAAATTGATTGAAAAGTTGATTTGATAAAATACATAATCAATTCCTTATAGATATATATGATTAAGGATTGATTAAATATGGAAGGAATCCTTCAATAGTAAGTGAGAAGAGAAGAAATGGAAATAATTTGTCTAAAGTATTGGTACTAGTAAATTGTAATGGATATTAAGAGTGATTAAGACCACTGGACATGGATTATAGCATTTTAATTCACTCTTCTAGAGTTGTAGAATGGAATAAAAAGATATCTATATAGTGATTTAGATACTATAATACATGATGAAGTGTCTCAAAGAGTTGTGAAATTAATAAACTCTAAAGTGCTTGTATTATCCTAAAAATTCTTAAGCTATGACAAGTTTGATATGAGGTAATATGCTTATAGTATGCAAAGTGAGGAAACAAATATTGCATATTTTAATGGTTTAGAAAAATCGAGGTAACATAGATATACAATGGACCTTATATTATAAGAGAAAAGAGGAATTATTGAAAAAAAAATTAACTAGTTACAATAAAGAGAAAATGACAAAGGATTTATGAAAAAAATGAAGGTGTATGGGAAAAAAATGACTACAACATGTAATCTAAGTATTACCAACAACCTTATGAATTAGAAGTACATTTTTTAAAATTTTGAGAATGAATTTTCTAAATTGGGGTAGAATGTAATACCCAAGGTTTTCCTAACCTATTATAAATAGTAATGATGTGTCACATCCCAACTTTAGAGATATGACAGTCCTAGAACACGGGGAGACATAAGGTCACCCACGCCCATAGAATCCACTTACACATATACAGATCATGCCTAGGATTGTACCAAACCTTATATAATAACTCATTTAAAACATTATATGAAAACATTTAATTGTGGAAAATAGTAATTAGACGCTTCACATATCAAATAGTAAGGAAATAATATTCATAATTCACTTGAAAAACTTAATAAATAACATCTCAAAATAAACATAAAAAATAATTATTCCTGGAGCATCTAATGACAACACTTCATAGCATGGTATTATTAATGACTTTGATAAGGAATCCCCAAGCAAAGTAGAATGCTTAAGCCATCACCTTGCCTCCTCATAGTTGCTCACCTGGAACCACACAACAAAAAAGGGTGAGATAGATGATCTCGATAAGTAAACGATAAAGCATATACATTAAGACATATTCCTTTAAGAAGGAAACTCATAGCTTATACACATAGTTCATGATTTTCAATTCATGAATCAAGTTGCATTTTAGTAAGGGTTCAATTTAACAAGTTTGCAAAAATACACTTATGACACTTAAAGAGTGAAGGCTATTGCTCCATCCCTTGAACACTTAGAGGAGAGGTGGCATTAAACCAAATTCCAACTCCTATTACTTAGAAGGCGTGAAGCTTATCAGGCCCCATGGCTAGAACCGCCCTTTTCTAGCTGAGGTAGATACACTACCCCTATCCATCGGGTTAAGACTGTGTGCATAGGTTCTATTGATTACTTGTATCAACATGAGGACTTTTGCATAAAGGGTTAAATGTACCATAGCTAGAGCTATTGGTATTCACATATAACAATAACATTTAAGGCAGCAATAACATGTATCATAATAACAATGGCAATTTAACTTTTTAGCAAAAGATACAATGATAGTGTAGTTTCAGAAAGAATATAAGTTAGGGCAATAGTCATAATGAATTATCATTGGATAAACAAAATGGTTTTTGAACCATAAACAAAATGGTTTTTGAACCAATTGTCTTTTGGCAACCTAAGTTTTACAAAGAAATCACTTAATCATATTTGAGGATAGGGTGAACTTGGGTTTCAATATCTCAAAGGCTTACTTAACATGATATCACATATTTGTAACATAATATAATGTTACTCGCACTTGAAGTAAGATTACAGTGTTTACTCACACTTGTAGGATGAATACAATGTTTACTCATACTTACAGCATGAATACAGTGTTTACTCACCTTGTGGTTCCTTTGCTCCTAATTTAGGTAGCCCTTGGACTTCTAAGACTCCTCAAGCTCTATCATAATATTTAATTTAATACTTAGTATTTATTTAATCATGATGCTATCTTATCCCATAGCTACCCCATGTACATATAACATTCACATACACTTAGAGTTACACATATAAGTGCATTCATCATTTGCACATAACATGTTAACTTTTAAAAGTATTGCACACTTAGCCTTTATAGGCCCATATGAAAACACATCATAAGTCATGTCAATACCTTTCTAAGGTCAACATAATATCATTACCTCAATATCAATTCACTTTAACAATCATCTTAGTACATTTAACACTTTCATATATGTCAACTTAACAAATAACCTTTTAAGCATCATGCTTATCTTTTATGAGCAATTCTTTCAGTCAATCTCTTCATAAATTCAAGATCATTAATTCATTATTAACTCATCATATAACCTACTTCCACAATATCCAATCACATTCACATATTAATCACAACATAAGGTTAAGAAATCTCAAGTATACCACATTGTCTCTAGGCTTGTCTAGGGTCATTCCATCAACTAACATGCAATTTAATCATTTATCATCCATTCATACATGTCAATAATCATTAAAATACATCACATAAAAATTATAGACATTGGGATAAAAATCCAATGGTAGGCTGAATGCTCTATTAAAGGGAAAACTGAATTTTCTCACCTTTCGCACTTTCCGTCTATTACAGTAATATATAAAAATATGGTTTGAATCAAGATTTTTCATGTAAACACAATAAAAATCATTTTAGAACATTAACCTACATGAATTGGCAGTAATAGGTATGTCTCATACATGAAAATTCAAATTTTGGTTTTAGGATTCTGAAGCCTCACCCGAGCATTTGCCCGGTCCGCTAGAGGGAACTAGGATGCTCATTTGGGTTTAGACTCATGATGGAACCCTCAAGTTTGGATTAGTTGATATTGAAAATGATTTTTAGGAGTTGCCACCTCAATTTTATTTAGTTGGGAAAATATTAAGGAAAAAACCCAAATTGACTCCAATTCATTATTTAATTTGCTGAAGGATAAAAATCACTAGCCTTCGAATTAGGTTGAGTTCGGGGACTAGGTTTTTTTGTTTTAAATAATCTAAATTTGTCTATTAAGTTCAATTTGGCTTGAAAATTGGATTTTGTGAATGACATTTATAAGATGATATTAAAGAGAATGCAAAAATATGGCATAACATGAATGCATGGTGAAAATAAAACATTCACAAATTAATTAAAAAAAAGAAAAAGGGGATTGATTGGGATTTGGATTTGAGGTTTGGATTTAGATTCCAAATAAGCCTACATAACACATTGAATGGGGATCAAAACCCACGTAGTTCATTCCACGATTAAGTGGAGGGGTTTAAGAGTTAATTGAATTGATTGATTTGATTTAGGTTTGAGAGGAAAAGGCTGATACCTTGACTTTTAGTGGGTGGAGGGTTTTAACAAACTGAAGTTCTATTTTATCAGGACCGGGTGATTGGATTGATTGGGAGATTAATTAATTAATTAAAATGATTAATTAGCTAATTAATATGATGAAAATGGTGGATGGATTAATTAATTAATCTAGATGAAAGGTGAGTTAAGAAAATAGTTAATTTTGGAGGATTAATTAATTAATTAATATGATAAAAAGGGTGGATGGATTAATTAATTAAAAAGATTAATTAATTAATTTGGATAAAAGGTAGATTGAGAAAAAGGGTGAATTTGGTTTTGGAAAAAAAGTGATTAATTAATTAATTAAAAAGATTAATTAATTAATTGAGTGATTAATTTTAATTAAAAAAAGTTTTAGTTAATTAAAAAGATTAATTAACTTGGTTAGGGTGAGGTAATTAATTAATTAAAAAGATTAATTAATTAATTAGAGAGTGATTGGAGGGAGAAGTAGAAGAAAAGTTGATAGATAACCATCTATATCAACTTTTGAGGTCTCAAGAAATGAGAAGTGGAGGGGCGTATTTATAAGAAAAGTGGGTGAGGATAGTTTAGGAAGTGAAAAAGTGAAAAGACCAAAAGGATAGAGCTAGGAAAAAGCTAAAAAATCATATTGGGGGATATTTTGGGGACTGCAGGCAGGTAGTCTGGGTGGCGCTGCCAGTAAGGTCGATGGCACCGCCGGCGCCTCAATGTGTGTGCTGACTAGCTTTTTTTATTTTTAAGATATTGGTTGCTGGTATAAAGTTTGGGAATTTTGGATGTTTGGTGGCAATGTAATTGAATGCTAAAAAATTTTCTTTCGGGGGTGCTACCCCCGAACCCCTGGCCACTAACCGGTTAGCAAGACCACCATAATAGCTCCATGTAGCATGTTAAACTCAGCAAGTGCTAAGGCTACATTTGGATGATGAGGGTGTAAAATTGAGGGTTCATAGTTGCCCCCTCATCAGAATTGGCTTTGAACAAATGGTGATTCTGATGATAGTGAACATTGGGAAGAGGTGCCATGTTAGACTTTGGGCTTATGTGTCCTTGTTAGATCCTTTGGGAAAAGGCTCTCTGGGATAAATGAGGTTTTATCAATGGCTATCGGTTCAGCCTTGATGTTAGATGCGAGAATGGTTTTGGTGGATTTCAATCAAGGCTATTTGTTCAGCCTTGATGTTGGAGATAAAGAAGGTATGGAGTAAATCTCAATCAAGGCTATCTGTCCAGCCTTAATGTTGGAGGTAAAGAAGGTCTAGAGTAAATCTCAATCAAGGCTATCTATCCGGCCTTAATGTTAGAGGTAAAGATGATCTGGGGTAAATCTCAATCAAGGCTATCTGTCCAGCCTTAATGTTGGAGGTAAAGATGATCTAGGGTAAATCTCAATCATGGCTATCTGTTTAGCCTTAATGCTAGAGGTAAAGATGATTTTGGACAAGATAATTAGTGAAAAGAGAGCCTTGACCTATGGCAAGTTGACTCACGAGATTCTGAGGAAGAGCCTCAGCTTATAGCTAGTCAGCTCAAGATTTTGGTTGTGCTAAAGAAACTTAGGCTTCTGAATGTGAAGGATTAGGCCTTTCGGAAGGCTCAAAGGAACTTTTCCGGGAGTAGAGAGACTCTTAAAGTCATGCTTCATTTATTAGATCTGGAAAGGTATTATTTAGCTTCAAAAAGGCACAGGTCAGCTTTAAGAGGTATTGGTCAGCTTTGAGGAAGTACTAGTAAGCTTAAAGAGATGTTAGTGAGGCTATTGGCTTGACTTATATATGATGATGTATGATTGCAGATGATTGCATAAGTGCTGGTACACAGATGATGCATGTATGTTTCAAAATTCATAGACCTTTTGCCTAACTTCTATGCCATGCATGATTTGTGGTGATGCCTATAATAAATGGTTGCATGATGCATGGGGTGGATTCACACATTTGCTTTGTGAATGCAATTTTTTTATGTGACCTTTTTGTCCTATGGAGACATGTATTTATAGACTGAGGAACTCAACAAGGTTGAGGAACTCAACTTGGGTTGGTATGAGATGGTTGCCATGGTGGTATAAAAGTTCAAAGTCTGGCATTTTTTGAATTTTTCAAGAGTTTTGGACTTGTCTCAGGATATTGCAAGCTAGAAGATGGTTAGTGATGGTTAAGTGAATTTGACCACTGTGATTAAGAAGTTCCATTATTCTAGTGACCAATGGAATATGAGGGGTGCAGAGGGTCAACATGAGAGCCTTGATTTTCTATTAGAGTGTCAATTACAGGTTTGTTAGGCCATGCTAGTAGAGACACTGATGATAGACAAACTATTTTGCTAGTTATTCACCAAGTGAGAAAATTTATCTATTTTTACCCTTTCTGTTAGGGGTGCTTTGTGGGTGTCTATTTCAGGTTTTTGGTTATCTTGAAAGTGTGGCTAATGGATCATTGTCAGGCGGTGGCCCTTACTTTTTAGTCTACATATGCCTTACTGAGACTCAGTCAGAGGTTGGATAAGATGGTTGCTTGCAGCTTGCCCTTGGAGGATATATTTAACACTGCCAATAGTAAAGGATTTGATCTCTCATGACTAGTGGCCATGGGTGTCAAGTGGTTTGCCTATTGGACTTGGTTTTAATGACTTTCCACTAGGGGATAAGGGTCTTGAGGCAGATGGGGCAGACTCAAGATGTGTCCCTAGTTTTTCTTTCTTGGAGTCTATGCAGATCATAGCTTCCATTGCTAAAGCTATCAGGTGATGGTTGGCTAAGGAGTTATCATGCTGTTTATTTTAGAATTTCACTTGGGACCATAAATAGGTATGCTAGGTAATTGAGAAAGAGTACCAGGCTGTCCTACTGAGGGGAACAGAGGATGGTATAGCTGAGGAATGAGAGACTATATAAGGAACCATTAGTGGCAAAAGGACTGCAACATAGACAAAGGGGTGACTCATTCTTTGAAGGACACTTGGGGATCTACTGGAAGTGTGACACCACAGGTTGCAATAGTGATTGACAAACTTTGACTTTGTTGAGGACATGAGAGATTTGCATCTTTGGAGGTAGAGGAGGACTAGCTAGACCATGACTTCAGACATGACCCCTTCTTTTTTTTTTCTTTTTTTTTCAAATAATTATAGGTTGACAGGACTACACAAAACAGGATAAGCTATAAACGACATTCAAAGGGCTATCCTTCATGATAGTTTTGCATTTTGCAAGATTTGATCATCATTAAATGAGACATCTTTTATTTTTGCTCTAATTTGATCAGCATTCTTCTTTATCTTCTTTTTTTTTTGTTTAGGCAAAAGAATTAAGTGAATGATGTACTATGCGTAAAGAAAATGAGAATGCGATGCAAACAAAATATTTTGTATTATGATTTGGACCTCACCCAAATCGGGCTGCCTACGTATCCCTTACATCACTTTTCTGTCATTAATTTTTCTCATTTTTTAGGGAGAATCAGGTCCATGTAATTTTGATTACATATTCATGAAAAATAGAAAATGAAATGCAAATATCATCTTCAAATGATGTATCATTTCAGATGATCTGGGTTGCCAGGATAGGGGAATTTGCTTATGTCCACGTCTGTGAAGATGGTGCCTCTGTCGGATAGAAACTTCTTGTACTGTCTCCATTTTTCATATCTTCTCCTCGATAGGCTTCTTATAGGTCAGGATCTTATAAACTATGATACTTAGAGTATCCCTATCATGTCCTTATCTTGTGCATAATAGCTCATGATCTTTTTCATTACTATAATGCAAATACAATGTATGAGATTTTTTTTTAATTTTGTATCACAATTAGTTGATCCTTTTACCTTTTTCATTTTTTTTGTATTTTTCATTTTTTTAAAGATGTCCCATTTAAAGATGAATAAGAAAAAATTAAAGTAAATAAGAAAGTTCAGACTCTTTATTATTGATAAAAGTCCCATCATGAGTACATTAAAGGATAAACCTAGAAGGCGAAATACAAACTTAGAAGGATAAGACCTGATAGGCTCAAAAAGAAAAATTTAATAGAAAACAAACTCAAAAGACTCTGACGTAGACTTGAAGGACATGGATAAGGGCATAGCTGTGCTGGCACTCTTCTCAAAATACTGGTTATTTCCTTTACCTCATTGATGATGGACTAGCGTTAGGAGTTAAGGGCATCAGTAAAGGTGGCAGACTGGGCATAGAGAGCATTGGTGAAAGTTTCAGCTTGGGTTTAAAGAGTAGTGGTGAGTGTAGCTTGAAAAGTTTTCTCTTGTTTCTCGAGGAGGCTGGTGAAGAAAGTGCTCATAGCGTTTTGATCGAAGTTGAAGGTATTAGCCATTGGTACCTTAAATAGAAAATAGAAAGAAAGAAGGGTAAGAATATAGAATTAAAATGGCATGAATGTGAATATGTGTCGAGAAAAGGATTCCCTCCACATGGTTGGTTACCAGGTTTACATATTGACAAGGTGAATGTGTGAGGTGTTTTTGGGTAATAGACCACCGGTTTGGGTCTTTGAGGCGTTTAAGGGTCAACCTTGTTAAGCTTCTCATGTTGTGTATGCATGATCATGGCATGATGCATGCTAAAAAGGGTTTCATGAACATGCAAGAGTATCGATTATTATGGTACATAGAGCCTAAGGTGAAAGGCTAGCATGACTATATGTACAAGGGTGAAGGGTGGTTTGATTTAAGGGTCCCCATCCCACTAAAGCATCGATATACCTAACCACATGTGAGGTAATGAGCCTAGCGTGGTTCTAATAGTACTGATTGCTCGTTACACCACCAAAATAATTAGAGATTCGTCGAGGAGTGGAATGATTTCGCTATCTCCTAACATACTCAAAGAGAGTTATCGAGCCAATGCCACTTGCCATCCAAAAGTTTTCCTAAAGCTAAGGTTTAGGCAAGGTGCCTTTATTATGCAAAGTGATGTATGAAAGTCAAATTATACTTAATGAGCCAAATAGAGATTATTTTGGAAAATTTTTTTCTTAACCAAATAGTGATCCTCTTATTTTCCTTTTCTTAAAAAAGGTGGCAACCAGTCGCCAGTGGAGTTGCCAGCTGTGAAGTCTCGCCCAAGCACTTGCCCCGTCTGCTAAAGGGAACCGGGATGCTCATTCGGGTTTAGACTCATGATGGAACCCTCGGATTCGGATTGGTTGATTTTGAAAATGATTTTTAGGAGTCGCCACCTTAATTTTATTTAGATAGAAAAATATTAAGGAAAAAACCCAAATTAACTCCAATTCATTAATTAATTTGCTCAAGGATAAAAATCACAAGCCTTCGAATTAGGTTGAGTTTGGGGACTAGGTTTTTTTATTTTAAATAATATAAATTTGGCTCTTAAGTTTAATTTGACTTGAAAATTGGATTTCATGAATGACATTTATAAGATGATATTAAAGAGAATGCATAAATATGGCATAACATGAATACATGGTGAAAATAAAATATTCACAAATTAATTAAAAAAAAGGAAAAGGGGATTGATTGGGATTTGGATTTGAGATTTGGATTTAGATTCCACGTGCCTACGTACCCATTGAATGGGGATCAAAACCCACATAGTTCGTTCCACGATTAAGTGGAGGGGTTTACGAGTTAATTGGATTGATTGATTTGATTTAGATTTGAGAGGAAAAGGCTGATACCTTGACTTTTCATGGGCAGAGGTTTTTACTAGACTGAAGTTCCGTTTTATCGGGACCGGATGATTGGATTGATTGGGAGACTAATTAATTCATTAAAATGATTAATTAACTAATTAATATGATAAAAATGGTGAATGGATTAATTCATTAAAAAGATTAATTAATTAATTTGGATGAAAGGTGAGTTAAGAAAATGGTTAATTTTGGAGGATTAATTAATTAATTAAAAAGATTAATTAATTAATTAATATGATAAAAAGAGTGGATGGATTAATTAATTAAAAAGATTAATTAATTAATTTGGATAAAAGGTAGACTGAGAAAAAGGGTGAATTTGGTTTTGGAAAAAAGTGATTAATTAATTAATTAAAAAGATTAATTAACTTGGTTAGGGTAAGATAATTAATTAATTAATTAGAGAGCGATTGGAACGAGAAGTAAAAGAAAAGTTGATAGATAACCATCTATATCAACTTTTGACGTGTCAAGAAATAAGAAGTGGAGGGGGGTATTTATAGGAAAAGTGGGTAAGGGTAGTTCAGGAAGTGGAAAAGTGAAAAGACCAAAAGGGTACAGCTAGAAAGAAGCTGAAAAATCAGATTAGGGTGTTTTTTGGGGACTGTAGGTAGGCAGTGCCATCGGAGGCTTGGGCGGCACCATCGGCAAGGTTGACGGTGCCGCTGGCACCTTTGTGGGCGTGCTAACTAGCTTTTTTTTTTTAGATATGGGTTGTTGGTATGAAGTTTGAAAATTTTGGATATCTAGTGGCAATGTAATTGAATGCTAAAAAATTTTCTATCGAGGGTGCTGCCCCTAAACCCACGCCCACTAACTAGTTAGCGACACCACCGTAATAACTCCGTATAGCGTGTTAAACTCAGCAAGTGCTAAGGCTGCTTTTGGATGATTAGGATGTAAATTTGAGGATTCACAAGGGTGCAAAACCATTAGTTTTCTTATTTATTGTATTTTTTGATCATTACATTAATGTGTTAACAAATGGTTTAAACCATTATTTTTCATTCAATCATAGCAAATATCAGTTTAGAACATCCTCATGTATGAATCGGCAGCCTTTGATCATAATTATGCATGAAAATTCCAAGTTTCAAGGTTTAGGGTGAAAATCATGAGTTTTTGCACTTTCCGCGCTTTCCGTTCATTATAGTAATATATAAACACATAATTTAAATTATTATTTTTTTTCAGAAAAAACAAGTATTAGTTTAGAATATTAAACATCACAAATCAGTAGCCATTGAGTTGTCAAATCATAGAATTTTCTAACTTTCAACTTCTAGAGTGAAAACCTTGAATTTCCTTGTTTTCTAAAACTTTTCGGTCATTATAGTAATATGCAGAAGTATGATTTAATCCAATATTTTTTATCGAAACACATCAAAAATCAGTTTATAATGCAATGGTATAGAAATTGCCCCCCTTAGTGATGTTTATGTATAAAAATTTTAATTTTGAGTCACATGATTCACCTTTGGAGAAATCACGTAGTAAGACTTGTATTTTCGGCAGAGAATTAGATTTCTCTTTCGAAAAGTCACCCAAATTGAATTAAATCTATAAAAATCAGTAAATACCTAGTTCAAAATAATTTTCTCATAATTTAATTCATAGAAATCAGTTAAGGAATTGAAAAAGAAGAAAAACTTACGATTACGGTCAAGAAATCACAAAATTGAAAGGTGTTTTCTTAATTTTGGTAGAGAGAATTGTTTTGAGAGAATTTTTCTGTCAAAATACAAAAAAATAGAGTGATGGCTACTGGAACATTAGGGTTGGCCAAAATTGATGTTTTAAATGTAGGGTTTTGGGCAATTTCTACTAATACCCTTAATGAGCTAGGTTAGGAGGATTTTAGTGTAGTGGGCTTTTAGGTATTTGGACTTTTTATTTTAATTTAGGGTTGATTATAAATAATTAAAATAAAAATATTTTTCTTATTATTTTCTATAATATTTCTCTAAAAAATATTTATTTAAAAATTATTTTAAAATACTCATAAAATTATTTTATGCTTAAAATTTGCCTTTATGCATGAAAATTTATTTTATTTAAATAATTTATTTTATGCAAATGTACTTCATGTAAATTATTTATTTCACAATAATAACTCATATTATGTATATTAAAATTAATTTAAAATGCCACATACTCATTGATCACATAGCACATAAATTTTCATAAAGCACACACTTAGCCCTATTAGTTCAAAGTTAAGCAAATTGTCATGAAAATTTCTGTGGTAGGTGTGGGTTATTCCATGATGATGCTATAATATCCATATACATTACCATTCAAAGTCTTCCTAGCACATCAAGAAATATAAGAATGTCATAAGAAGTGATTTTAATGAATAATGTGATGATGAGTAAAGAATGCAATCAATTTTGATAAGTACTTTTATTATAAAATGAAAGTCAAACCGAGTTTGACTTAATGTAACTATGTTAATAGTTTATTTGAAATATAAATCTAAAGTGCTAGTAAATGGGTATTAGCATCTCCTAAGTCATTGGAAGATAATAATAATGATATTAGAAGTTGATTTCAATCAAAGTTACAATGATACAATAGAAGTCAAACTTAGTTTGACCTAGTAAGCTTATATGATGTACATACTTGAACAATGCAATTGAAGGGCTAGTAAATGTGCTTTATGATATGTATAGAATTCATCTAGCAATGTCTAGAGTGTGTAGTGACATTAGAATGTAGAAAAATGTATACTAAAGCAAAAGTAATGAAATGAAAAATTTTATAAGTTACTAAGTTTGAAATGTGCACATATGGATTTGTTAATGGGCTTTTGGACTCCAAAGGCCCAAGCCCATTAAATGGCTAGCTTGTAAGGCCTATAAATAGATGAACACAAGCCTTAACTAGAGTTAGAAATAGCTAACCATGGTTAAGTAGGTGTAGAATGAGCTAGCCACAAAATTTGACTAAGAAGCCACTATTTTTTACTATATCAATTTATTTTCTAACTTGAATTTTCACTTCATCCACACCAAAGTCTACATTCATTTTTTCTATTTCCAAAACCCTATGATGAACATCACTATCCTAGATGAAATCCTAGCCATTCACTTGATTAAATTATAACCATTCATTTTGATTTAATCCTAACCATTAGATTAAGTGTGATTAAATCACCACTATTGAACTTGCATATATAAACAAAAAGACATGCAATTTTCTCCATTTTTGCAAAATCTATCACAAAAATATACCCTAATAGAGAAAGACAGTCTAAATTTTGTGCCACTACCATGGAATTCAAAACAAGGCTTCCAAGGTAAGAGTTTATGCTCATCTCTTCCTTTATGTGTTCTTAGCATAACTTTGGTGTTATAGTTACAAAAAACTTTCCTTTCTTCCATTTATTTGATTCATCCAAAAGGAAGTATAGCTAGAAAATGTTTGATTTATATGTTCTTTGATTAAATATGAGATTTGGACTTGGGAATATGAAGTTTAACAAGTTAACATAAGCAAGAAAAGCATAAAGCTCACCTAAGGGAGCATAAAGCAAAATTTTGGCCACTTTAATGAAATTGTGAAGAAAGTATTCTAAATTTTATTTGATGATATTTAAGGTTATTTGGGATGGAGAATAGTAGATTGGAAGTGTCAAATTGGATTATAGAAGTTTCAATACTTGAAATTTTAAAGACATAACTTAGGTTAAAAGAAGAAGCTCAATATCTAATAATTGTTTTCCATGTTTAATTGATAATATATGCTTTGTAACATGATAATTTCATGAGTCTATGATCAATTTAAAGATTGGATGAGCAATTAATGTTTTTCCCCAAATTCTAGGGTTTACGAAAAAATTGGGGATTTTGAGAATTGAACTTCAGTTCATGAAATTGAAGGGGAATTAAGCTTAAGAATGGTGTAACATGTATTGTATAATGTTAATTTCAAAATTCAATTGATAAAAATGATTTTCCCCAAATTTAATAAACTAGGTTTATGTATGGAATTGGAAGGTAGAAGTAGAACTAATTCCATTAAATAGTACAAATTGTTTAAATTGATTCTTATTGAGTAATATGAAATTGAAATTTGAAATTGGGAGGAAAGGAATTATCTTTCCTTAAAGTAAATACTTTTAGCTATTTGGAAAATAATTAAAGAAAGTGTCAAAAAAGTAACAAGTTAGTACTACATTGAACAAAATGAAAGTGTTAACATGTTAAGCTAAATTTAAACTAATGACATAACAAAGAAGTGATTAACGTGTAATTGAAATGCAAATGTGTAAAATATAAAGACAAGGATAAGGATATTGTCCAAGAGTGCTGGGAGCACTACTAGCATCAAAATTAAATGTAAATAGGAGCAAAAGAGTCCTAGGTGAGTACTTAATAATATAATATGACATGTGCCATGTTCTTTGAACCTTTATTGTTCAAACCATTATCATTGAAATATTCCAACTCGAGCATGAATTGCCTATTGACTATTGAGCTATTTGATATGATACTTCTTGATGACATTTGACTATTATGAACTTTTCATATTGAATTCATAACATGATCATTGAATTCCTTCTTGTGAACCTTATATGAACCATTTTATCGATGCCTATTAATAAACAGAAATACCCTTCTGATGTGGGGTAATACATCGGACCTCGTGCACTTGGTAAAAGCCTGTGGATATGATGAGAGTGCCCATCCTCTATTAGGGGCACACCTAACCATAAGACCTAATTAGTCTTGTGTAATATGATGCATTTGAGTGAGTAAGGCTTAGGCCGCAACTCTTAAATTTATTTGTGTGGGAAGCATTTCACTTCTAAGAAATTACTATTTCTGCTAAAAGATGTTGATTCCATCTTAAATGAGAAATCTATTCATAATTAAAATTTTGATAAACATCACTCCATTGTCACCATGAGCCATCATAATAATGAACCACATACTCACCATATATATTAGAATATTATGTACTCACTGAGTATTCCCTAGTTATTTAAGTTTTTCAGGTAAGGTTGACGAGTCAGCAAGGTAAATTCTAAGCTTTATTCTTCTGTTTGGAAGTTGCTATGCTAATTTCAAGTGTTATGATTCTTGACTATGAAGACTATTATTTTAGAGCTCCATGATTACCGAAAGTTTAGTACTACAATAATATTGAGTTTATATATATTGTAAATTATATTGTAATTACTGTTATAATAGTGTATTAAGTAATGAGTATTTAGATAATGACATGCAATACAAATTTGGAAACTATACGAGTTGCGTATGCAAATGGTATTAGTAAATATTTGGTAATATGTAAAATGATAAATTAGAAATGGGCAATAGGGAAAGGTAATCAGGTTCTGATCTTAGGATAAGGTTCAATAGGATGAATGCTAAAGAGCTATAAATTATACCGAGTTTTATAGGTTTAGGTGACTTTATATCTCCTTATGCCCTAGGACCGTCATGACTTAATATGTGGGTCGTGACATTAAAGAAGTACAAAATGGATGAACAATTTGATAAGTTTCTCAAACTCTTTAAATAATTGCATATCAACATTCCTTTTATAGAAGCTCTTTTCGCAGATGCCAAAGTATGCTAAATTTCTTAAGGAGCTGCTTTCCAATAAAAGGAAACTTGAAGAGGTGTCAATGGTTCAACTTTCTGAGGAGTGTTCAACAATCATTCAAAAGAAGCTATCTAAAAAACTTAAGGATCTAGGGAGTTTTACTATCCCTTATCTTATGAGTAGCTTAGAGATTAATAAAACACAAGTTGATTTAGGGCCTAACATTAATGTTATGCCCTACAAAATATTCAAAAAATTAGGTCTAGGTGAACCTAAACCAACATGTATGAGTATTTAATTAGCTAATCAATTTATCACTTACCCTAAGGGTATAGTTGAGGATGTGTTGGTAAAGGTTGGTGAATTTATATTTGTTGTGGATTTTTTAATATTGAATATTGATGAGGATGTTGATGTGTCACTTATCCTAAGTAGATCATTTCTAGCTACTGCTTGAGCTGTTATTGATGTGCATATTGGTAAATTGATACCTAGGGTAGGAATGAGTAAATGGTTCTATAAATATCTAATGCTATAAAACACCCACTTGCATTTAAAGATGTGGATGCTTGTGATGATGTAACTAATCTTGAAACTGTACATTTTATTTCTAACATTGTTCACAAGGATCCTTTGAAGTTGTGTTTTATGCAGGGATAGGAAGATATTGAGACACCTAAGACCATCAAGCATATGGCCTCTTGAGGCTACCGAGCTATTGAAGAAGAGAAAGGCATTTGAGCACATAAAGATGCCAAGAAGTGAAAGAATGAAACTGTCCATTATTGACCCATCAAATTTGGAGCTCAGGCAACTCCTTTCTCATTTGGAGTATGCTTTCTTAGTGGAAGAGTCTAAGTTTCTAGTGATCATGAATGCTAACTTGTCCAACAACCTTGCTTTTTGTGCTCTCGACAATTTAATTTTCATGATCAGAGACCAGGATCCAAGTGGATTTGGAAGATTGAAGAGAAGATTTCGAAGAACATCTCCTAGATTTGTTTGAGATTTCTCCCCCTTTTATTTTTTTGCATCTTTGTTCTTCAATTTCAATATGAACTAATTCTATTTGTAATGAACCCTACTTTTGATTATATAGATTAAAGGATTTAAACTTTAATCAATTCATCTTTGGTTGTTTTATTTTCATGATAAATCTTATTATTCTAATTAGCAATTGCTAGCTTGTTGATTGGATATTGTTTCTATATTGGACAAGTAGAAATACCCTGGTATAGATAGATCACTAATAGGAGTAGAGAGTTGATTGGGGTGCTAGAGATAGACCTATAAAACTTCTTTGGATATTAATCTCTTGAACTTAATGCTACTCTTATTTAATTATAGGTTAAGAAGAGATTCCCCTATAATACTTAGGAAGTTAGGGATTTAATCACTTAAGAAAGGTTTTTAATCTAATTTAGTGAGAGTCCAATTCAATCCATTATTTGATATGCATGAGAAACTAGGGGGATTTATATTTAGATTAGCTTTGCCTATGTTATTTCCATCAATATCATTTACTTGCTTTCTTTGGTTAGTTTAATCAATTCATATTAGTTTAATTAATCTATATTTAGATCAACAAGACAATAGTCAAAGTTTGCGCTACTACTTGTAAATTATCCTCATGGAGATGATACTCATACTCACTACTTTATTACTTGATAATGACCTATGCACTTACAGTTTGTTAGTGTGTGTTTAGCACATCAAGTTTTTAGCACCGTTGTCGGGGATAGTTTTATAATATTAGCAATATTAATAGAGATTATTAATCTAGTTTTTATTTTTGTATCTATTTTGGTTTTACTCTATTTGTTTTATTTGTTTATTTTTTTAGCTATTTTTTTTTCTATTTTATGTTTTTGTTTTTTGTTTTAAGTTTGTGTCTCCAAAAAAAGTAAAAAAAAGAAAATTTTTTTTCTCTATGGTTGATCGAAATTATCATGACTGGAATTTTTACCCCAATTAAGAATGGGGATATCAAGGAGATCAGTATCCCTATCACACTGATTTCCAAACAGAATATGGATGGGAATCACCAACAGAGAAGTCATCCCTTGAACTTGCATTAGAAAGATTCATGGCATCTACGGAGAATTTGACCAAGGAAGTGGAGAGCAGCAGAAACCATACATCAGAAGCTAATCTCTTGACTCAATTTGAAGTGGATGCAATATTGGAGGATGACGAGCATGCATAAAGGGGGCAGAGGTTGAAAGAGATGTTTGTGACTTTAGTGAAAGCTACAGAGAAAAAATTTCAGAGCATCGAGATAGCTCTAGAACACCAATAGACTTCTCTTCACAATCCAGAGAATTTCGCTAGGCAAATTTTGAAACTACTAAGTAATAGACCTCAAGGCAATTTGCCTAGAAAAACCAAAGCCATTCCAAAGGAACTACATAAGACCACTGCCATCAATTGCTTTTGGGATGATGACAATGAGGAAGACGAGAATGGTGCGACCAATTTGGGAATGCTACACTAAGAACTTGATGAAGATGATTGTCTAGATATGCAATCCCAACTTGAACAATGTGACATAGGTGAAATGAAATCAAGTGTTGAAGAATTCTCTTCCGATGATAGTAAGTTGTGTGAGAGCATGAAGGGGGAAGCTATGAATACTGAGAACTATACTTCCCCTATCATTCCAACCCTTTCACCTTTTGAGGAGACTGACAACAATTCACCCATAGTTCCACCACCTAACCTTAATATAACCCAAATTCCATCAATACCACAACCCACCATATACATTCTTACACCCTTGCCACCCTTCTCACAATCCTACTTTGTAAAGGACTCCAGTAGTTGGCTAGTATTTGTAGTCTCTAACTTTTCTTTAGAGAGGGAGATTGGTTTTATGGATGTGTTAGAGTAGACTGTTAGTGGATTTGGGTGAAGCACCAAAGATTTACATGTGATGGATGATGAACACAGCTATAACAACCCACATCTACCCTAGGAGTTTTAGTGACAAATTATTTGAATTTATGGTTATTGTGACAAATTGTGTGACTATATGAAAATTCATGTGTGACATGATTTATGAGTTTGGGCCATGTTAAATTAATTTTAATATGTCTAATATGAATTATTATTATGAAATAAATGATTTGAATAAAATGCATTAGCATGAAATAATTTATTTTTCGTAAAATAAATTTTCATGCACAAAGACGATTTTTAAGCATAAAAATAATTTTATGAGTATTTTAAAATAATTTTTAAATAAATGTTTTGGGGGAAATTTTATAGAAAATAATAAGAAAAATATTTTATTTTTAATTACCTATAATCAGCCCTAAATTAATTAAAAAGTCTAAATACCCAAAAGCCTACTACACTAAAACACTCCTAACCTACCTCATTAAGGGTAATTTTCGATATTTCACCCAAAACCCTCATATTTAACCTAAATTTTGGCTGGCCCTTCATTCCAATAGCCACCATTCTGTTATTTCATTATTTTGGCAGAAAAATTCTCTCAAAATATTTCTCTTTACCAAAATTCATAAAAATCCTTTCAAACTTGCTATTTGATTTTTATGAAACTAATCTTGGAAAAATTATTTTGAATTGAATATTTACTAATTTTTACTAATAAAATTTGGGCTTCATGATTTCTTGAGAGAAAAATTAATTTTTCTACTGAAAGCACCAACCTCTCTACACGATTTCTCCAAAAGTAAATCCCGTAACTCAAAATTGAAATTTTTATGTATAAACCATACCAAAGGGGGAGATTTCTATATCATTGCATTCTAAACTGATTTTTGATGTGTCTAGAAGAAAAATATTAAATTAAATCATATTTTTGCATATTACAGTAATGACCGAAAAATTTCAGAAAACAAAGGAATTCAAGATTTTTGTGCTAGAACTTAGAAGTTGGAAAATTCTATGATTATTTATACATGTGGCAGCCAATTTGTATATAGATGGATTCTAATATGATATTTGTTTTGTTTGGATGAGAAATAACAATTTAAATCATGTGTTTGCATATCACTGTAATGCAGAAAGTTCAGAAAGCTAGAAAACTCAAGATTTTCACTCTAAACCCTAAATTTGGAATTTTCATGCACAAGAAGCATCCATGGCTGCTAATTTGTCTACATTAATGTTCAAAACTAATATTTGTTGTGATTGAATGAAAAATAATGGTTTTCACCACATGTTTACAAACTGTAATGATTGAAAAATACCGAAAACAAGAAAACTCATGGTTTTTCATTCTAAAACTTAAAGTTAGAAATTTTCATGCATATGAATGTATATGTGAGCCAATTCTTACATTTCTATGTTCTAAAATGATTTTTATTTTGATTACATGAAAAATCTTGGTTCAAACCATGTTTTTACATATGACTACAATAGACGGAAAGTGCGAAGAATAATAAAATTCTGGCTTTTCTTTGATTAAGGCATTCGGCTTACATTGATATTTTTATCCCAATGTCTATAATTTTTATATGATGTATTTTAATGATTATTGACATGTATGTATATACAATAAATAGTTACATTGCATGTTGGTTGAAGGAATGACTATAGACTAGCCTAGAGACACTTTGGTATACTTAAGGTATATTAACCTTATGTTGTGATTAGAATGTTAATGTGATTGAGAAATATAGAAATAGATGTTATGATGACTTGATAATGAATTAATGGTCTTGAATTGATGAAGAAATTGATCGAATGAATGGATTATAAGAGTTAAGCATGACACTTGAAAGGCTATTGATAAGTTGACATGTATGGATGTGTTAAGTACACTAAGATGATTATTAAAGTGAATTGATATTAAGATAATGATATTATAATGGACTTAGAAAGATATTGACATGATTGTAATGTGTTTTTGTTTGGGCCTATAAGGGCTAAGTGTGCAAGACTTTTAAAGTCAATATGATATGTGCAAATGAATGAGGTGCATTTATATGTGCAACTTTAAGTATATATGAATGTTATTTATGCATGGGGTAGTTATAGGATAAAATAGCATCATGATTCAATAAATACTAAGTATTGAATTAAATATTATGTTAAAGCTTGAGGAGCTTTAGAGGTTAAAAAGGGCTACGTATACTAGGAGTAAATGAACTATAAGGTGAGTAAACACTATGTTCATGTTACAAGTGTGAGTAAACATTATGTTCAAGTTACAAGTACAAGTTATCATGTTATGTGAACTTTTGATATCTTGAAACCTAAGTTCTTTTCTATTTTTAATTATGACTAAATGATTTCTTTGTAAGCGTGGGTTGTCAAAGGACATTTGGTCTAAATCTATTTTGATTATTCAATGACAATCAAGTAACTTTGTGATTTGTTGCCTTACCTTACTGCCTTCCTGGAATCACACTATTATTTTTATTTTATTCAATAAGCTAAACTGCTATTGATATTGTGATACATGTTATTGCTTTCTTAAGTGCTATTTTTATAAGTGATTACCATAAATATGAGTGAATTGAGCAAGAGTCTTCACTCACTTATGTAAATTCAAGTGAATTGAGCAGTGTCTTCACTCACAAGTGAATTGAGTAAGAGTCTTCACTCACTTATGCAAATTTGAGTGAATTGAGTAGTGTCTTCACTTAAGAGTGAATTGAGCAAGAATCTTCACTCACAAGTAATAAGTGTGATTTTCTATAAACCTTGTTAAATTGCAAACTTTGATTCATGAATTATAAAATATGAACTATGTGTTATAAGCTATGGGTTTCCTTTTTAAAAGGGATATATGCTATCGTATGTGTCATATTGTTTACTCATTGAGATCATCTATCTCACCCCTTTTTCTTTGTGTAGTTCCAAGTGAGTAGTATGAGGAGGCAAGGCGATGGCTCAAGCATCCTACTTCGCTTGGGGAATTCCTTGTCCAAGATAATTAGTTTAATATGTTATGAAGAGTTATATTTAGATGCTTTAGGAATATTTATTTTTGGATGTTAATTTTGAAATGTTATCTTTTGAGGTTTTAATTGGATTCTAAATATTATTTCCTTATGGATTATGTTTAAAGTATATTTTAACTATACTTTTGCAACCTAAGGTTTTCAAAAAAAAAAAAAAAGAGTTTATTTAGGTTAATGTAAGAGGTTTTGGTATGATCCTAGGCAGTATTTGTATAAGTATAACTAGGTTTTACGGGAGTGGATGACCTTATGTCTTTCCATGTTCTAGGACTATCATATCTTTGAAAATGGGATGTGACAATAGCATGCTCATTCTCTTGGCAACCCAACCAGAATTCCCCATGCTAAGCCAATGGGTCAGGCTCTTCAATGATGATTCTATAACTTGCTAGCTCAGGTTTGCACGAGATGGAGAACCAAAAATATTTTTTGTTGCTGAAAGAAGGCTATGTAAAGGCCACATCTTCACATAATCTTCTTTATCTTGGTTTATAGAGGTATCCAACTATAACAACCCACATCTACCCTAGGAGTTTTCATGACAAATTATTTGAATTTAGGATTATAGTGACAAAATATGTGATTTTATGAAAATTCATGTGTGATGTGATTTATGGGTATGTGACATGTTAAATTAATTTTAGTATGCCTAATATGAATTGTTATTGTGAAATAAATTATTTAAATGAAGTGCATTAGCATGAAATAATTTATTTTTCATAAAATGAATTTTCAAACAAAAGGGCAATTTTTAAGCATAAATTAATTTACGAGTATTTTTAAAATATTTTTAAATAAATATTTTGGGGGAAATTTTTAATGAAAATAATAAGAAAAATATTTTATTTTTAAATGCTTATAATCAGCCCCAAAATTAATTAAATAGCCCAAATACCCAAAAGCCCACTACACTAAAACACTCCTAACCTAGCTCATTAAGGGTAATCTTGGAACTTGTCCAAAATCCTACATATAAATACCTAAAATTTGGCTAGCCCTTTATTTCAACAACTATCACTCTGTTATTTCATTATTTTGGCAGAAAAATTCTCCCAAAATCATTCTCTCTACCGAAATTCACAAAACACCTTCAACTTTGTGTTTTCTTGACTGTATTCGTAAGTTTTTCTTTTCTTTCAATTTCCTTTCTGATTTCTATGAAATAAATTATGAGAAAATTATTTTGAACTGGTTCTTTATTGATTTTGATAGATTTAATTATGTTTGGGTGAGTTTTTGAGAAAGAAATCTAATTCTCTACCGAAAACATAAATCTTTCCGCGCGATTTCTCCAAAGGTGAATCCTGTAAATTAAAATTACAATTTTTATGCATAAACATCACTAAAGGTGGGAAATTTCTATACCATTGTATTCTAAACTGATTTTTGATGTGTTTTGATATAAAATATTGGATTAAATTATATTTCTCCATATTTCTGTGATGACCAAAAAGTTTCAGAAAACAAAGGAATTCAAGGTTTTCGCTCTAAAACTTGAAAGTTGGAAAATTCTATGGTTTGATAAGTCTATGGCTGCTGAATTGTGATGTTTAATATTCTAAAATGATATTTGTTTTGTTTGGATGAAAAATAATGATTTAAATCATGTGTTTAAATATTATTATAATGAATGGAAAAGCGCGAAAACTCATGATTTTTACCCTAACCCTTAAAACTTGGAATTTTTTTGTATAATTATTATTTATGGCCGCCAAATCATACATGAAAATGTTCTAAACTGATATTTGCTATGATTGAATGAAAAAAAATAGTTTAAATCACCTCTTTATATATTACTGTAATGATTGGAAAATACCAAAAACAAGAAAACTTATGGTTTTCCATCCTAAAACCTAAATTTTGAAATTTCACGTACATATGACACCTATTGCTATCGATTCATGTAGATTAATGTTCTGAAATGATTTTTGTTGGGTTTACATGAAAAATCTTGGTTCAAACCATGTTTCTATATATTACTATAATAGACGAAAAGTGCGAAAAGTAAGAAAAATTCAGTTTTTCCTTGATGATGTATTCGGCCTACCATGGGATTTTTATCCCAATGTCTATAATTTTTATGCAATGTATTTTGATGATTATTGACAAGTATGTTTGTATAATAAATCATAAAATTGCATTTTAGTTGAAGGAATGACCTTAGATAAGCCTAGAGGCACTTTGGTATACTTAAGGTATCTTAACCTTATATTGTGATTGGAATGTGAATTTGATTGGGAAATATGGAAATAAATATTATGATGACTTGATAATGAATGAATGGTCTTGAATTGATGAAGTGATTGATTGAATGAATGGATCATAAGGGTTAAGCATGACACCTGAGAAGCTAATGATAAATTGACATGTATGGAAGAGTTAAATGTACTAAGTTGATTGTTAAAGTGAATTGATATTAAGATAATGATATTGTGTTAACCTTAGAAAGGTATTGACATAAATTATAATGTGTTTTCATATGGGCCTATAAGGACTAAGTGTATAAGACTTGTAAGTCAAAATATTATGTGCAAGTGATGAGTGCACTTATATATGCAACTCTAAGTGTATGTGAATGTTATATATGTATAGGGTAATTATGAGATAGGATAGCATCACGATTGAATAAATACTAAGTATTGAATTAAATATTATGATAGAGCTTGAAGAGTCTTAGAAGTCTAAGGGCTATTTAAATTAGAAGCAAAGGAACCACAATGTGTGTAAATATTGTATTCATTCTACAAGTGTGAGTAAACACTGCAATCTTGCTACAAGTGTGAGTAACATTATGTTATGTTACAAATATGTGATATCATATTATGTGAGCCTTTGAGATCTTGAAACCCAAGCTCATCCTATCCTTAAATATGATTACTTGATTTCATTGTAAAACTTGGGTTGCCAAAGGACATTTTATCCAAAACCATTTTGTTTATCCAATGATAATTTCTTATGATTATTACCCTAACATATATTCTTTTTGGAACTACACTATTCTTGTATTTTTGTTCAAAAAGTTAAACTGCTATTGTTATTATGATATATGCTATCGTTGCCTTAAAATGTTATCGTTATAAGTGATTACCATTAGCTCTAGCTATGGTACCTTTAACCCTTTACGCAGAAGTCTTCGTGCCGATGTAGGTAATAATTGAAACCTGTGCACTTGGTCTTAACCTGATGGATAGGCATAGTGTATCCACCTCAGCTAGAAATGAGTAGTTCTAGGCATAGGGCCTAATCAGCCTCACGCCTTCTAAGTGATAGGAGTTGGAATTTGGCTTAAGGCCACCTCTCTTCTAAGTGTTCGAGTGATAGAGAAACAGCCTTCACTCTATAAGTGTTATAAGTGTGATTTTTGCAAACTTGTTAAATTGAACCCTTGTTAAAATGCAACTTGATTCATGAATTGAAAATCATGAACTATGTGTATAAGCTATGAGTGTCCTTTTCAAAGGCATATGTGTTGACGTATGTGTTTTATCGTTTACTTGTTGAGATCGTCTATCTCACCCCTTTTTCTTTGTGTGGTTTTAGGTGAGCAAATGTGAGGAGGCAAGGTGATGGCTTAAGCATTCTATTTTGCTCGGTAATTTCTTATCAAAGTCATTAATAATACCATACTATGAATTGTCATCATTAGATGCTCCGAGAATATTTATTTTTTATGTTTATTTTGAGATATTATTTATTAAGGTTTTCAAGTGAATTATGAATATCATTTCCTTATGGATTATATGTAAAGTGTCTAATTACTATCTTCTGCAATTAAAGGTTTTCATATAATGTTTAAATGAGTTATTGTATAAGGTTTGGTATGATCCTAGGCATGATTTGTATATGTGTAAGTGGGTTCTATGGGTGTGGGTGACCTCATGTCTCCCCATGTTCTAGGACCATTATATCTCTAAAGTTGGGATGTGACAAAGTTGGTATTTGAGCCATAGTTTCTTTAAAAGTCCAGTTTAGGCTTGTCTATGTATTAGATTAAATAAGTATAATCCTAGAGCATAGGAATTTTCTTGTCATATCATTTGTAGTCTATCACTAGCATAGTTTCATAAAATCCTATGGTTTTAGTAATCCTTGTTATTGTTGTGCGCCTTATGATTTTCTCTTTAGATGACTAAGTAGATTGCCCTTGCTAGAGGATTGTGACCTAAAGCACCGCATGTGGCATACAAGAGGACATGGCGAGAGATGTTCGAGAAGGCCATGCCTATGATTAACCTCAAGAAAAAGAAGAGTCATGTGATGCAAATGATGTTAATTGATTGCTTAGTGATTTAGTATGCATTGATTTCTTTTATTGCCTATGACATGACTGACTTATATATGATAGGGAAATTCATGATGTTATAAGTTATATGGTAAATGGTTATGATACAAGATACATTTTATGGTATATGATATATGTTATATGATATGTGATGTGATATAATATGATGTGTACTTATATGAAATGCATGATACATATGATAATTTGATAGTGGAGTTAAGTTGATTAAAAGGACAAGCGGAGTAAGTTTTGATGCAATTTAGATTAATGACTGATAGATATAATGTTATAAGGTATGAAATACTTACATGTTACAATGGTTTGATATAGGAATTATATGGAGTTATTAAATGATAATTGTGATTGATGTCATAGGAAGAGAGATGATAGTTATTAATGATTAGTAGGAGAATGAAACAAATCAGTTACATTATATATATATATATATATATAAGTATATGGTGGGAAGTAAGTGAAATATATTGAGGAATTTGTGGTTTAGATACTGCCATATAGACTAGAATAATAAGAAAGCTAGCGATTTCTCTGTCTCTTATATAAATATTAAGTACAGTCAAAGGAGGAATATTATTCTAGTGTAATATGAAAGAAGAAGGTATCAATCCCATTCAAATTTTTAGTGCAAGATGCTTGATTGATTCTAGTGCTATGCTTTGGTTTGTGTTTGCTAAGAGTCTCAGCAGAGGTAAGGAATTAATTACTGAACTTTAAGTAGCGTTGACTCCTTTAGGATCAATGATAGAAGTAAGGTATTGTTTAAGGATTGTGAGGTAGACATTGATGAATGGAAACTTCCTATGGAGTTATTGAACTTGATGTCTTAGAATTCGATGTGATCTTAGGCATGGATTGGCTATATGAGAATAGAGCTTATATTGACTGTAGAGAAAATCAAGTAGAGTTTCGAAGTAAGGATGGGGAGAAATTATGTATCAAGGAGATACCTATGATTAAGGTCTACTAGCATAATCATGGAAAGGATGACTATACTCAGGAAGCTGAGGAAGGGATGCAATAGAACCATCCCTAGTTTTTCAAGAACATGTGAGCAAGTATTGAAATTTGAGGACAAATTTCTTTAAAGAGGGGGAGACATAAAAGGATAAGAATTCTCAGACTTGTAATGATGATAAAAGGATAAGTATGATGCCAGTAGAGATTCTTTAGTGATGAGATTCCCTTGAGTATATAGGCTGTAATCAGAGCGAAAGGATTTGAACTTTTATAAAGTGATAGATGTTAAGGCCATACGAACTATAAATTTGAGAATCCATGAAGATTTGGTCTATGAGGGTATAAAATGATTTAATTCAAAATTTTAAATGATTTGAAAATAAAATGTTTTAGATTTGATTTGATTATGTACTTGTGTCTAGTGTGTCTATCCATATGCATTGAGTTTTGCTTTACAGAATCATACATCGTCAATCATACATCATGAACCGTATCAAGCATTGCATTAAGGTTACATGTTCTATGAAAATGTTTTGATTCTTACAAATGATTCTACACAATTTTAAAAGTGTAATAGTTTTGAATATATTTGAAAGGGATTAGAGTCCTCTGGATGAAAAATGTTTTAAGGTATTAGATACAATAATGTTCAATTGAGGTTACTGGAAAATTTGGTAGTGATCTTTAGTACAGAAATAATTTTTATTGAGATAACCTAGAATGACATAAATTTGGAAAGATATAAGAGTTTCATAGAGATTTAATTGAATAGCAATGGTATTACAAGGTTTATTATTTAATATGGATAAGTTAAATGATTAGGAATGTGAAGTATAGCAAGATGTAAGTGGACAACCTAAAGTGAGATGATATTATAAGCTAAAGGTATAAAAATTATAAGGCATTAGGTAATTAAGTCATGATAATGATGTATATACAAAAAGGTAGTAAGTCTGAAATAGTTATGAGAAGTCTATTTGGGATTGTAAATTAATAGAATGCAAGATCGTTTAGGATATTGTGAACCCTTAATTCTGCACCTCTCAGAATTAAAGACCATTCAGTCAGGAAAAGAATCAATCAAGACTCTTTAATCATCATCAAATCATCCGAGACTCAATAACGGGTTCAACACAATTAGAATCATGGAAAACAGATGAGAAATGAGTGAAAACGGGCGAAAACAGGTAGAACAGGCGAATGACAACCTGTTGCCGCACAGCTCTACGGCATTGGTGCAGAGCCTCTTATGGTGCCGCAAAGATCTCTATAGCACTACCGTAGAGACCTCTGTGGTGTCACGGAGGCCTTTGTGGTGCCGCAGAGGCCTGTGTAGCATTGGCGGCATGTTTCTGTTCCCATATTGGAAATTTCAGCCCTATGCTTCATTCTTCCCACTATATATAAAGGTGGCCTCTCTACTCTCAAGACATAAACTTAGAGGCTCAAAAAGCACTAACATCAAGTAAATTATTTTGCTTCTGCTCCTTGCTTTACAAAGCACGTTGGGTAGTTTCTCTTTGATTCCTACTCGATTAGTTTAAGGCTTTCTGCCTGCCAGTTTAAGGCAAGTCTCTTGCCCAAGGCTCGTGTCCATCGTGTCGAGAAGGTGAAGTTGCATTATGGTGGTTTGAGGCTCGTGTCTCTTGCATTGAGAAGGTGGAATTGCAATATTGTCATCCATTTCATCTGCCCTACCTCCCCAAGCTGTGAAAGCATAAGGTAATTTTCTTTTCCTTTCTATTTGGTTATTGTCTGTTTTAGTTAGTTGATTAAATTGATTCATCTAGGTTACTAGCTAATCAACTCGATAATTAATTAAATTAATTAATTAACTCAACCCCCTTTTAATCAATCAATCAAAACATAATAAAGTGGCTAGGCTAAACTAACCTCTTTGCAAGAAGGGAGAACTGTGTGGGTTATGATTCCTATTCAAAGGGACACATAGTCATGCTTGGTTCAGGCATCGAATCCCATTAAAATTAATCAACTATCCCCTATCACCTTCTTCACTTATTTTTATATTTATTCCTTTGCTTTATTATTAGGATTAGTTTGGGGAATGTGTAACTTTCTTAGTACCCATATGGGCTAGAGAAGGTATCCCCTATGTTTGAGATTTTATTTGTAATGATTAATTTTATTTTGGATTATTACTTGTATTTATTATTGGAATCAATGATCATACATATTATAAATTCTTCATGCATTTTAATTGTTCATGAAATATATTTTAAGTTACTTTTATATTACTTGGCCAAACATGTTTTGTTAAACTGAAAACCTAGTCCCTGAATCCTCTTTGGTTTCAAGGCTAGTGATCTTTTTTCCTTTGGGTAATGATGAGAGTCAAATGGGTTTTTTCCTTATATTTTTCCAAATAAAAACAAATTAAGGTGGTGACTCTAAAATGATTTTCAAAATAAGCTCGAGGGCTTCTTCATGAGTTCTTTCCCAAATGAGCATTTCAATTCCTTTTAGCGGATTGGACCGGTACTCGGGCGAGGCCTCATAGTTGGTGACTCCACTGGGGACTAACTTTCTTTTAATAAAAGGAAAAAATAAGTGGACTACTAATTGGTTTAAAAAAAGTTTGCCCTTTTAATATAATTGTAACTTTGCATGCATCACTTGTATAGGCTCTTTGGCATTCAACCTAGTTCTAGGAAAACAATGGATTGTGAGTAACATCGAGTGGGTAACTCTCATTTGGTCTATTCACCAATAGTGAAATCATCCACCCTATGATGAATCCTTTGATCCTTTCAAAGGTGTAACGAGGATGCATATACTATTGGACCCATGCAAGGCTCTTTAACTCACATGTGGTTAGGTATATCGCTGCTCTAGTGTGACGGGTATCCCAAAAGAAGCCTTAGGTTGTATGTACCATAAAAGAAGCCTTATTGTATTCATGAAATGACTTTTCATTCATGCACACATACATTCATGTATACATTCATCATCCAAGAACCTTGAAACAAGTGGAAAGCTCACCAAGCCTATGGTTCACTAAAATACCCGTCCCTAAAAATACCAATGCTAGCCCAAAGGTCTGTCATCTTGCTATATTACCTGGGTCTTATACTCATTTTTTCTACCTTTTTCCTTATCACAAGGTACCTAAGATGGCTGAAGGAACAAGTGGATTGAAAGAAAGTGGTCTAAATGCTACTAATACAGAGGAAGAGGCCCAGTTGAACTCATTCTTAACAAATCTTCTCTTAAAGCAAGAAAGGAATTTTCAAGTTGTTTTATAGGCCTAGTGAGCCCAGTTTAAAGAGCAGAGATAGTCCATTTTAGAGGAGGTTCAAGCTATGATGAGTCAAGCCACCCTTAGTTTAAATACTACACCAAACCAAACCATTCCAAGCATGACCCAAGCTGTTGCAAATACTTCCTTTTCCCCCAATGTCCCTATTAACTTGATTGATAAAGGAAAGGCTACCATTGATGCACCTTGCATTCCAAATATCATCTCACCCTCTATCCCCATTCCAAATGTTACCCCATCACTTGTCACTTCCCAAATACCAAATGCCACTTATTCTCCTTTTAATCTTTTTCAAAGAAAGGAATTTGCTTCTTATATGAATGCTAAAACTTTAATGGAAAAATTTAAAGTTATGGAAAAGACCCTCAAGAACATTAAGAAACATGATGATGTGATTGATGCCAGCTCTTTAGCCTTCTTTCCTAATGCTAGAATTCCACCAAAGTTCAAGATGCCAATAATGGATAGATTTAATAGGACAACCTGCCCTAAGACACACTTGAAGATGTATATGGAGGTAATGGCTCTTTTGGGGATTGATAATGAGCTCCTTGCCCAATTGTTTTAATAATCTCTCACTAGAACCACCATTAAATGGTTTTTAGACCTGGACATAAGTAAGAAAAGGACTTGGAATGATATTTGCAATACATTTGTTAAGCAGTATGAGTACAACATTGTGGATATCACAAGGAGAGATTTGGAGACTTCCAAGCAGAACCAGAAGGAATCTTTCTCCTTGTTCCTTATGAGGCAGAGAGAAAAGGTAGTCCAAATGGTGAATTGACGAACTGAGCAAGAGCAGGTTGATATAATTGTGAAGAACCTTTTACCAGTATACCAAAATCATCTCCCCACACAATACCTCCTGAGCTTTAAAGCCCTTATTGCCACTACCTCCAAAATAGAAGATTTGATCCAGAGTGGCCACATCAAATATGAGACCGCCCATAATAGAAATAAGAAAAGTACTCCCTACAAGCTAATGTCACTGCCTCAAATAATAAGAAGGAAGGGGAGATATCTGTCATTTCTCATCATCAGCTATTAAGATTGGAGAAAAGGTCCTTTACTGAGTTGGGGGTTCCTATAGTTGTGGTATATAAGAAAACCTTAGAAGCCAAGTTAATCAAGCCCCTATAACGAAGAGCTCCTCCTAACCCACTTCATGCAAATCACAATCCTAATGAATACTGCGAGTATCACCAAAGGACTGACCACAAAATAGAAATGTGTTAGAATTTGAAGCATAAAATACATGATCTTATAGACAGTGGGGACATCATACCTCCCAAACCAAGACCCAACATTTTCACCAATCCTCTCCCTAACCACCAAATTAACCTCATTGCCACCACTAATCTCAAAGTTGATCCTATCTCTTTGATTCGATCAGCTTTTGAATATTATTGTGTTTTAGATTTGAGTAATCTCATGGAAAAGATTGATGCTATAACAAGGAGTGGCCGGATTTACTAAGCGCCTACTCAACAAAATGGCCAGTCACCCATCCAATCTATCTCATCCCCTACTGAAAAGATAAAAGGAAACATTGAGCCTAATGAGGATCCTATCCTTAAGCAACTAAAAAAGACCTAAGCTAACATATTTATCTGGAGCCTTATCCAATCATCTTACCCTTATTGCCAAGCTCTTTGCAAGGCGTTGAATAAATGCCAAGCTCCTATAGATATCACCCTTGAGACTTTAGTGGCTTCATGGATAATTTTTCAGTGCATGGTGACTCATTTGAAGGTTGTCTTAAGAATTTAGAGAAAGTGCTTGCTAGATGTGAAGAAACCAATCTAGTTTTGAATTGGGAAAAATGTCACTTCATGGTGCAAGAAGGTATTGTGTTAGGGCACAAAATCTCAAACAAGGGAATTGATGTAGATCGAGTAAAGATTGAAACAATTGAGAAGGTTTCACTACCCACTTCGATTATAGCAATTTGAAGTTTCTTAGGGCATGCTAAGTTCTATAAAAGTTTCATCAAGGATTTCACTAAGATTGCTAGGCCCTTAACCATGTTGCTTGAGAAGGATGTGGAGTACCGGTTTGATGATGAGTGTCTACATACTTTCAATACCTTAAAGGAAAATCTCATAAATGCACCTATCATAGTAGCACTAGATTGGAATTTAACATTTGAGTTGATACATAATGCAAGTGACTATGCAGTTGGTGCAGTTTTGGGACAAAAGAGAGATAAGCACTTTCAACCTATCTATTATGCTAGCAAAACCTTGATAGATGCTTAAAAGAATTACACAATTATGGTGAAAGAAATGCTAGCCATAGTGTTTGCATTTGTCAAGTATCGATCTTATTTGTTCTTTTCTAAGGCAATTGTGTATACAGATCACTCAGCTCTGTGCTATCACTTATCCAAAAAAGATGCTAAGCCCAAGTTGATTAGGTGGGTGCTGTTGTTATAAGAATTTGATTTGGAAATTTGAGACAAGAAAGGTGCAGAGAACCTTTCAACAAATCATCTTTCTTACCTTGAGAATCCTCTTTTGGAAAAGCTTATAGAAGAAGATATTAATTATAGTTTCCTAGATGAGCAGTTGTGCATCATAGTGAGTAAGGTAAGTACTCTTAACTTTGAAATTCCTTGGTTGTTGATTTTGCAAATTACCTTATTGCTAGGATACTCCCAAAAGGACTCACAGTTCAACAAAAAAAAGAAATTCTTTACTTATTTAAGATATTAATTTTGGGAGGATCCTTTCTTATTTCAAGTTTGTACTCATAGGGTCATAAGGAGATGTGTGGCATGCCCAGAAACCATGAGTATATTGAATCATTGCCACTAAGGACCACCTATAGGGCATTTGGGGTCGTGTAAAACTACATAGAAAGTTCTTGAATCAGGTTTCTATTAGCCTACATTATTCAAATATAGTTACCACTATGTACAAAGGTGTGATCATTGTTAGAGGTTAGGTAATATCTCTTCTCGTGATGAAATGCCTTAGAATGGTATTCTTGTTTGTGAAATTTTTTATGCTTGTGGCATTGACTTCATGGGATCTGTTCCCAGTTCCTTTGGTAATAAATAAATTCTTATGGCTATTGATATGTTTCAAAATGGGTTGAAGCTCATGTTTTACTTAGGAATGATGCTAGGGTTGTAGTTAGGTTCTTAAAGAAGTTGTTTTCTATGTTTGGCACACCAAGGGCAATGATTAGCAATAAGGGAACTCACTTTTGCAACACATAACTTGAAAAAATACTTAAAAGATTAGGTGTTACACATAGGTTAGCTATCCCTTACCATCCTCAAATAAGTGGCCAAGTGGAGAATATAAATAGGGAGTTAGAGAGAATTCTTGAAAGAACTGTAGAGTGTTCTAGGAAAGATTGGTATGAAAATTTAGATGATGCTCTATGGGCTTCTAGAACTACATTTAAAACTCTCTTGGGAACTATACCCTATAGGTTAGTCTATGGAAAAGCTTGCCATCTACCTATTGAAATTGAACATAAAGCATATTGGGCTATGAAATAGATTAACCTTGATCTAGCTCTTGTAGGCCAAAAGAGAAATTTATTGGTTAACAAGCTGGATGAATAGAGATTGATGACTTATAACAATGCTCGGATGTATAAGGAAAGAACTAAATGATGGCATGATGCTCGCATCAAGCAGAATCAAGAGTTTTATATTAGTGATTAGGTTTTGTTATATAACTCTTGGTTTAGACTTTTTCTTAGTAAGCTAAAATCAAGATGCTCAGGGTCATTTACAGTGAAATAAGTCTTTCCCTATGGAGCTATGGAACTTACTCATCTTAAAAAGGGTGATTTTAAGGTGAATGGGCAAAGATTAAAGCTTTATTTTGGAGGAGAGGTGGAAAGTGTTAAGGAGATACTTCATCTCCAAGTCTTAAAATGAGAAATCACTCTAGACTGTCCAGCTAATACGATGTTAAAGGAGGATTGAATGGAGGCAACCAATTATTGTTTTAGTTTTCTTTAACTTTGCTTGTTTTTGTTTTTGGGTGATTCAATCTTTGGGCTAAGTGCTTTTATAGAAAAAAGGGTGAAAAGGCTTCAATTTTGATAAGGCAGCCAGCTACATGCCCTAGGATAAGGTTGTGTTGAACTAATCCATCATAATGCTGAAAAGTGGAAGTTCAAAATTTCTTATAGATGTAGACATGCCTATGTTCTAAAGAAATGAAATTTGTAAGTTTGCAGAGATAGCTACACACCTAGCCACAAGATCAGGGATATAGGCGTGTCTAAGAAAAAGAAATTTTGGATTTGCATAGAGCCAAACACACCTCACGTCATGCCACCAAGCCAGACCGTGTCTGATGCCTACATGCCCTAAAACACACTAGTGTGCTTGGGCATGTTCACCATTAAAACATAGTTTTTCCTTTAAATTTCTCCTGCCCACTCTTATTCCTTCATTCTTCCATCTTTTCTCAAATTTTTCTCAGGTTTCTCTAAATTCTCTCTGCAAATCTCTCTCATTTTCTTTAAAACTCTCACTCACACACTAATTCTTATTGGGTTTTGGAATTTGAGATTGCATTTTTATATATTTATGTAGTTTCCTTTGAAAGTGTTCAACAATTTTTCTTCTCATTCCCATAAGGTATGAATATCTTTAACTTTGATTTCTCTTCTCTAAATCACAAGGGTGAGTTTATTTGCTAATTTGTTTGTAATTAACATATTTCTTATAATGGGCAATGGGGATATCATGATAATCAGCAATGGTTTTGGAATTGGGAGATGTTGTGTGAGTTTTGCTAGCTTGAATATTATGTATAGATTGATTGGATGTTGTTGTGAGGTGATTGGCTATTTTTGTCAGATTTGAGATAAGCTTACTTTATTTGGTTATGTTGTCAAATTTTTGTCAATTGATCTAATACCATTTGTTTATGGTGGCTTATTTTTTTTATCTTTGGCTGGTTGTTTTGTAGGATGCCTCCATGCTGCCCACCTCTTTCTTCAAACAGTTTATCAACTCTAGTCAAAAGATGGCAGGTTGAATCCAGTAGTGCATTGCCTCCTCCACCAGCAGTAGCACAAGATACCACACTTATCGCAACCACCCCTATATTTAGTTTAGCGAGGCTGAGGCTAGACAATGGTTCACCACATTGGCAAATAAATCATTTGAGCCCAGTAAAGTAATTGATTTGGTAGCTATAGATCAAGTTGGTCTATCTAGAGAGCTTTACCAATACCTCCACCAGCCGGGGTGGGAGGAATTCTTTAAAATCTTAGAGGTGGCTTACAAAGAGCTAACTTTAGAGTTCCTTTGCACACTCCACCTATATAAGAAAAAGCTGGGTTGGTCAAACTAAGAGGTGATCATATTCAGATTAGGTACCACTAGCTTTCAGATGAGTGTGAATGAGTTCAGGGTTTGACTGGAACTCTACTCAACACTAGAGGTCAATACACAAGAGTATCAAGATGCTTTGGTCAATTTTTCATATATGGTGATAGAGCCCAACAGAGCATGGCATAGTCTAGCATAAGGAGGTTTCAACTGTGCAGCCACTAGTTCCAAGGCCTCTCATCTCACCACTATCAGTCTTTAAGTGGTCTATAACCTCCTCACCTACACTATTGCTGGGCGCAGAGATAGCATAGGGGTTGTTGGTCTGTGAGATCTTTTCTTCTTATGGTGCATGGTCAACTGCTAGTGCTGTAATGTCACCCATATAGTTATCCACTACTTGTATTCAGAGGCCTAAAAAGGGTCGAGGGGCATTCTATTTGGCAGGATGTATATGACCTAGTTGGCAAAGTTATTGGGGGTCTTTACCGCTCTTCCCCTAATGACTATAAATAGGATGTTGAATCTAATTGGTTTGATGACTTTAAGGAGGATGGATGTTCTACAAACTAATAATGACCATTATTCAATTTAGGCTGCACCACCACCTACGCCTACTGCTACTGACTCACCTCCATCATCGGTAGCTGATGTTCCTAGTCTTTCAGAACCCATCACTTATGCTGACCGAGCTCGACCATCAAGTTTTGCACCACCACCTCCTGTTTTCCCTCTTTTGAGCTATCGAGATTGGCTGCACACCATTAGTGATCTGGAGGTGGAGGATCGCAAGATAACTAATTTGAAGAGGCAACTATGTAGGATGGAAAGCAAGGTGGTGAGATTATACCATCAGCAGCAGTAGCTTCACAAGCTGCAGACTCACATGATGAACCTGATGCAGAAACAACATTAGTACATTAAGGTTTGGTTAGACCATGAGGCTGAGCATATGAGATGGATTAAGCGCTTGACGATAGAGTTCATCGAGGTTCACTCCCTCCATACAACCATCGCCGTCACCACCACCTTCACCTCCGGCAAATGACCATGAGCCCATCAGAGTTGATGATCTGAGTTCATCTGTAGATGAGGATTAATTTTCTTTAATTTTTTTATTTTCTCTTTATTTTTCTTTTTATTCATTTAGTTTTTTTGTACTTTTATTTTTATTTTTGTTAAACTTTATTTCATTGCGTTAGACATGTCATGTAAATATGTTAGGGACCATATGAGGAATGTATGAGTTACCTACTTGATTTCCTTATCCATGAGTCATGTGTTTATCATTCCTTTTGAGTATATTAGAGAGAGGCTTCCATTGTATAGAACACATTCTGAATTATTGCTCTAATTTCATTCACATTGAAAGAAATTGCAAATATGAGCTTTGACACACCCACGACTAAGATGGAATCTGGTCCATCTATCTCTAAACCTAACAAGAATGCCCTTAAGTCAACCATGACACCTAATCAAAGTACAACATTTTATGCTTATCATAAGGCTTTTCTAGCTGAGAATGAGTACACTTTCACCCTAGAGGAGATAGTGGATATAGAGAAGGAGGAAAAGGAGGTTGAAAATACGATGAGGGTTAACAATTCAATGCAATAAGGATCACTAACAAGGAAGAGGGGCAGCCTTATGAATGTGAAGAGGGGTAGAGGGAGGCCTAAGAAGGAGAAGTAAAGAATTGGGTTCAACTAGTTGAGGTTGAATTGAAATTGATTGTATGACCTAATGACAATTCTAAGATAGGCATTGTTTTTTTTTTTTGTAAGAGCAATGATTAGTTAGCTAATATACATGTCTTACCAATTTTATTTATGATCTATGCTATTTCAGTTTGTTATTTTTTTGCAAATGACTGCCTTATTTAATTCTTGTCTTTATGTATTGAAAAGCTATGCACGAAATTGCAATTCTATTCATGCGAGCATTTTCAAGGCTACATCTTTTTCTCTTCTATTTCTTTTCTTTTTTTTTTTTTTATCTCTAACACCTTAAGGACAATATGTCCATTAAGTGTGGGGGAGGGGGGTTGATTGTTTAATGGTGTATATTGTAAGTGAGTAAATTGAATTGAGATAGTAGCATGAAGTGAGATTGACTCTGTTAATGAATAAATTTTCATTTAAATGGCAATAACTTGTTAATGCATTGCTTGATTGATTTAATCATTTATCAAAAATTGGATATGGTAGGAAGTTGATTTAATAGATTGGAGTTTGAACTCTTAAGTTAAATTTTTATACTTATTTTATTCCATTGTGACTTTTGTTTAATGTTTGGTAGAAATTTCTAATATCCCAGGGAACTTGATTATTTTTCTTGCAAAATAAAATAAGCTAAGTAAAAGAGCAAAAGGTGCTTTAAATTTTAATCTATTATGCCGTTCTTGACTTGATAAAATCTTGAAGTTGAGATTATGAATAATGATAGTAGCCATTTGAAATTATGGTTCTAGCTGAGTAACTGGGCCTCGACATCACAATTGTTTACACTCATGTCAAAAGTCTAGTATGACAATTCAGATAAGGTCTTGCTTCAGTAATTGAGTTAAAAAAAAAAAACCAAGGAAGTGGTTAAGTATCTAGGAGAAAATCTTTATAAATCTACTTTGCTTAAACTTTTGTTACTAAGGAATAGTTTGACAAATCTTTAACTATGTAGTTTAGACTCCAGAATTTGTAGAATTGGACATGAAGCTCTCTTGATATGACTATCATATTTGAGAATTGGTATTTGATTGAAGATTTCAGGTTTTCATGATGAATGAGTCATTGTCCATTTTGATGATTTGTTTTAAAGTTGAGGGAGAAATTTTTATTTTGAATTACTATCTTTATTTATTTTGCTTGAGGACAAGCAATTGCTCAAGTGTGGGAGGATTTGATAAGTGCATATTTGACTATATTTTATCACTTATTCTTATTATGGTTTATCATTAAATTGAGTTTAATTTGTTTGTTAAGTGTGTTATTAGAATAGTTTGAAGGACTAAGCTGATTTAGAGACCATGGATCGATTTATTTAGAAATTTCAAAGCTAAGGAATGAATTCGGAAAATTTTAGGCAAAGAGTCAAGCTTATAAAATGTTGCATGCCTAAGAATATAGGCATGTATCAAGGCATGTTGAACATCCTGCTCATGTACCTAGGTGTATTGTAGACCATGCTGAAGAGCTGAATTCCATATAGAGATAGATGCCTACACAGCTTGGAACATGGGTGTGTTCCAGACCATGTAAACAAAAGATGCACCTTTAAAATACATTTCAAAGGGAAATCAAAGGGGATCCAAATCTTTTTAGAGAGTTCTACTTCTAGAGAGCATTTTAAGAGAAAAGGAGAGATCACAACCAAAATCAAGAGGGAAGAACAAGATTCGAGTGGATTTGAAGTGGGTTATTCAAGATTGAAGAGAAGATTTTTAAGAACTTATCTATGGATTGTTTGATTTTTCATTCCCTTCTTTCTTGTTCATTGTTCTTTAAATTTACCATGAATTAAACTCTTTTTATCTAGATAAGACAAATCCTAGTTTTGATTATATGGATTGAATGATTGAGTTTTCAATCAAATCATCCCTGGTTAAGTTATATTCATGATTTATATTGATAAAATTTGATTGGCAATTGCTAGCTTGTGATTTGATACTTGATTTCTTATTGAGGAGTAGAGATACTCTTGATTTCATTTGATCACTCATGAATATTAGGGATTGCTTAGAATATTAGAGATAGGTTTACAAAATCCTTTGGCTTTTAATTCCTTGATCTCAATGCTTTGCCCTACCGATTAAATAAGAACAGATTCAATTTAATTTACTTAGGGAAAAAGGACTAATTAACTTGAGAAAGGTTTAATTATAATTTTAGGATTGCCAACTTGATTCATTGTTTGATTTGATTGATTCCATAATTCATGAAATACATGAGGAGCTAGGGGGAGTTTCTATCTAGATAATTAACTCATTGATTCTTTTCCATGGATTTTGTTAATTTATTGCACTCAATTAAAATGGTTTAAAAATTCAATTTAGTTTAATTTTAGTTTTCCTTGGAATTTGATTTACTATACAATAGTTAATGTTTGAGCTAATACTTACATAGTTTCCCTGTGATATCGACCTCTTTTGGGCTATACTACCTGAAGGATAGGTACACTTGCCTGTAATTAGGGTACAATAGAATTAGAGTTTATTTAACTTTGTGCAAGTATAAAGCCGACATTTAAATGTTTGTAATATTGAGGTATTCTTGATTTCTCTCATTTATAGTCTTAATATGATATCCATTACTGCGAATAGCTTTAAAACTCAACAAATTTCTAAGACTTTAGAGAAAATATTACTTTATTATCATGACCCAATAATTTTGAGCCGCAACGGTCCTAAAGCATAAGAAGATGCAAGGTCACCTAAACATGTAGAACTCATTTAACTTCACATTAATATGATGTATCCTAAGATTCAAACATGTGTTACCTTATCATACTATCATTTACCATTTACTTATCATTTTACATACTTATAGACATTATTCATTTATTTGTAATATTAATTATACTTGTGCATCATTTACCAATTTCTTTATTAATACATATATCATTTTCATTTACTATCTTAGTACCATTTTACAATTGATGTCTTCTATTTACGTTTCCATTAATTTTACAATCATTCATATACTGAAGATAATATAATTATAATACTTGCTTAAATATTGAAAAATAATTATAAGATATGATAAATTCACAATACATAATATTTAGTATTATACTAATACTAAAACCCCTAATATCCATGGAGCTCTAGAACATAAACTTTTGAATTACATAGTCAAACTCCATAATACCAAAACATAGTAGAGCAATTTTCAAGTGAAAGAACAGAGCTTGAGATTTCCTTGCTAACTTGACAACTTGGTCTGAAAAATTTAAATAACTAAAGGAATGAGACAGAGCTCAGTGAGTACATAATAACATAATATATAAGAATATATGAAGTATAAATAAAGTAGCTCTTTTATGGTAATAAAGAGATGTTAATCAAAATTGTCAATAAAGAATGCTAATCTTGCTCTAGTAACATGAGTAATATCTTTAGTAGAAATTAATTAATTCTTGGAAGCAGTGTGCTTCCCACTTATAAATCAGTAAATCAGGTGAGTCGTGACTAGTGCCTTACGCACTCGAACATATCACATTATGCAAGGCTGATCAGGTCTTTTGGTTAGGCATTCCCCTATCAGAGGTTAGGTACTCTCACTCTACTTGTAAGCTATACCAAGTGCATAAAGTCCAATGTATTACCCCACATTCGAAGAGAATTTCTGCTTTATTTTAATGTCAATGGGAAGAGCACATATATAACCAATGAAGGAATTTGGTGGAACAAATAATAATAAACAGATGGGTTATTATTAATGGTCATATTATCAACTCGATATGAAATTGGCTGATAATGGTTAAATAACATAAAGGAAGATAATAATGTTCAATGGCTCAATAATCAACAAGGCATTTCATATGCTTAATATGGAAATGTGATACATTTCAATAGAAGATGATTCAAACAATGGTTGTTCATTTTTGGCACAAATCATATTATGTTATTAAATACTCACCTTGAACTCCTTTACTCTTAATAGCATCTAACGCAAGCTAAAGTGATGCTTCTCGATACCTTGAATAATATCCTTGCCTTTATCATTAGGTTCAACAATGTAACAACGCACACCCACCCTAAGAGTTTTCATGACAATTACTTGAATTTAGAACTATTAGGACTAAGTGTATGCTTTCATGAAAATTCATGTGCTATGTGATTGATAAGTATGTGGCATGTTAAATTAGCTCTAATATGTATAATATGAATTATTATACTAAAATAAGTGATTTATATGAAGTGCATAAGTATAAAATAATTTATTGCACATAAATTGAATTTTCATGCACAAAGCGATTTTTATGCATAAAATAATTTTTATAAGCATTTTTAAATAAATATTTTGGGGGGAATTTTTATGAAAATAATAAGAAAAATATTTTATTTTTAATAACCTATAATTAGCCTATAAATTAAACAAAAGACCCTATTTCTCAAAAGCCCATTACACCTAAACACTTCTAACTTAGCTTATTAACGGTAAACATGGAATTTGGCCAAAACCCTAAATATTTAAGCTAAAATTCAGTCATCCTTAAAGGAGACAGTTACCATTATGTTATTTTTCATAATTTTGATAGAAAAATTCTCTCAAAAAAAATCTCTCAACCAAAATTCATAAGGTGTTTTCGAACCTTGCGATTTCGCGATCATTTTCGTAAGTTTTTATCTTCTTTAGATTTATTATTTGATTTTTTCAAACTAATAATGGGAAAACTATTTTAGGGTATGTATTTACCAATTTTCTATTGATTAAATTTGGCCTAGGTGAATCATTGAAAGAGAAATCGATTTTTCCACAGAAAACACAAACTTCCCTACACGAATCGTCTAGAGGTGAACCCTAAAACTCAAAATTTGAAATTTCATGCATAAACACAAGGGAGGCTACCAATTTATATGTTATTGTGTTCTAAATTGATTTTTGTCATGTTCAGTGATATGATGCAAAATGGCATAACCAAACTAATGATATCTTTATTTATTTTGTTTGAATGCATGCATGTTTTGTGTTAATTTTCTATGCTAGGGTGTGTTTGATCTTTCTGTTTAAGTGTTATAGGATAATATAGGTGTAAGAAGATGATTTTGGTTGAAAATGGAAGCTAAGGACCAAAATGGAACCAAGTGCCAAGCTTAGGAGCAAAGACAAGCCAATGAAGAGGACCGTGCTGACTTGTTCTGCCTATGCCAACTCGTGATAGAAGCCAACCGTGTCAACTCATTCTATGTGTGTTGACTCGTGACAGAGTGCTTACTATACCCTTTCAAGGCACCCTTTCATTTTGACACCTTTTTCAAAAGGGCACTTCTTGGGACACCTTAAGGCTTATTAATCCTTAGATTTGGCTTTATTTTGGTGAGGAGATTCTATTGTATTAGATAGGAAAAACTTACTTAAAATCCTTGTAGACACCTTATTAGAATAAAGTGCCTGGTTTATATCAAGTGTCCTTCCAAAAGGCACTTCAAGTTCAAGAATTATGCAAGTAATTTCCTAAAGAATAAAGGAGTTTTCATTCATCAATCTTTCTTCCTTTCTTCTATTTTTATTTTACTATTCAATAATGAATGCTTGCATTATTTCTGTGTTATATTTTACCATGTACTAAGGCTAATAGGTTGTTAGAATTGCAATGATGAATTAATTTTATGAACTATATTCTTAATATGCATGAGTGATTTAGTTTCAATTGAGTCCTACATTGTGTTATGTATGCTTGATCACCATAAATAACTTATTAATCATTTTGTTCACAATGAGAGTTGGGGCATTTTGGTGGAAATGCAATTGAAATTACTCAAAGGATATGAAAGTACCTAGAGATAAGAATTACACTTTGAGGGGTTAAAGAATTGGCATAGAACTTAATGATTTTAGTTTGTCTCTATAATGACATGAAAATGCTTATAGACTCTAAATTAAAATACTCTTAATTGACAGTGAGTGTTGCAGAATTTTTGGTCATATTGTCCAATCATTGTATGTGTTTATAAGTTGTTAACTTTTATAGTTCAAAATTAATTATGAGTTATAATTCTAATATTCATTGTCTGTTGCTATTAAAGTAATAATAAAACTTTAGTATTTTAGATTAGATAGAATAAATCAACATCTTTTGTTTGTTGTTTGTCTATCCATCTTAGTAATTACTCGTTAATATAAAATTTCCCTAAATTCCCTAGAGTTTGACACCCTACTCACTCTATACTTAGTCTTAGAGACTAGGTATTAAATTTGATGCACTTAGTTGAAAAATATTCATTTAAATCATATTTTTATATATTACTATAATGATCAAAAAATACCGAAAGCAAGAGAACTAATGATTTTCACTTGAAAACCTAAAACTAAAATTTTCATGCATATGAATTGCCAGGGGCTGTCAATTCCTACATGTTGATGTTCTAAAATAATTTTTTATCATGTTTACATGAAAAATATTAGTTTAAATAAGGTGTTTATATATTACTGTAATGACTGAAAAGTACCAAAAACAAGAAAGATTCATGGTTTTCATCTTAAAACCTAAAGTTGGAAAATTTCATGCTATAAATATCCATGGCTACTAATTCATAGGTATTAGTGCTCTAAAATGATTTTTGTTTTGATTACATGAAAAATATTGGTTTAAATCATGCTTTTGCATATTACTACAATGAACAAAAAGTGCAAAAAGTAAGAAAATTCATATTTTTCTTCGATGGGCATATTCGACCAATATAGGGATTTTAATTCCAATGTCTATAATTTTTATATGATATATTTTAATGATTATTAACATGTATATATGAATGATAAATGATTAAATTGTATGTTGGTTGCAGGAATAACTCTAGACAAGTCTAAAGACAATTAGGTATACCTAGGTTTCCTAACTCTATTTCTATGTTGTGATTAATATGTGTATATGATTAAGTGATATGGAAAATAGGTTTTAGGGTGAGTTAATAATCAATTAATGATCTTGTTTTGACTATGACTTTGATTGTATGGATTGGTCATGAGAGATAAGTATGACACTTGAAAGGTTACTTGTTAAGTTGACATATATGGAAAGTGATAAGCATACTAAGTTGAATGTTAAATTGAATTCATATTAAGATCATGATATATTGTGTTTGACTTTAAAAGAGTCTTGGTATGAGTTATTATGTGATTTCATATAGGCCTATAATAGCTAAGTGTGCAAGACTTTAAAAGTCAACGTATTATGTACAAGTGATGAGTGCACTTCTATGTGCAACTTCAAGTGTATATGAATGTTATATGTGTAGGATAGGATGGTATGATGATTAAGCAAATACTAAGTATTGAATTAAATATTATGTTAGAGCTTAAGGAATAGTAGAAGTTTAAAGGGCTATAAGCACTAGGAGCAAAGGAACCACAAGGTGAGTAAACATTATGCTCAAGTTACAAGTACAAGTTATCATGTTATATGACCCTTTTATATCTTGAAACCCAAGTTTTTTTCTATTTATAATTATGACTATATGATTTATTTGTTAAGCTTGGGTTGCCAAAGGACAATTAGTCTAAAATCATTTTTGATTATTCAATGATAATAAAGAATCTTTCTAAATTGTTGCCTTACCTTACTTTCTTTCTAGAATCACACTGATATCTATCTTTTGTTTAACTAATTAAATTGCTATTGCTATTTTGTTACATGTGATTGCATTCTTAAATTCTATTATTATAAGTGCTTGCCATTAGCTCTAGCTATGGTACCCATGAACCCTTCATACAGAAATCCTCATGCCAATGTATGTAATCATTGATACCTATGCACATGGTTTTAACCTAATGGATATAGGTTGTGTATCCACCTCAGCTAGAAGGGGTAGTTTTAACTATGGAGCTTGATTATTTTCATGACTCTTTACAAGTTACAAGTTGGGAGTTGGAATTTGGTATGATGCCACCTCTCCCTTGAGTGAATGAACTAATAAGCCTTCACTCTTTACAAGTTTACAAGTTATAAGTTGATTTATATGAACCTTGCTTATCTGCAAACCATCATTTATGAATCTTGAACCCTTATAAAGGGACATGTGTTATTTTACAAGTTTTATTATTTACTCATTGAGATCATCTATCTCACCCCTTGTTCCTTGTATGATTCCAGGTGAGCATTATGGGGAGGCAAGGTGATAGCTCAAGTAACTTCTGATTAGGGGATTTTCCTTGTCCAAGTTTATTTCCATACCATAATGTGATGAGTCATCTTTAGACACTTTGGGAATAATTGTCTGGGAATTTATTTTGAAACTTTATTTATTGAGGCTTTATTTGGAGTCTAAATGTTATTTCCTTATGAATTGTGTTTAAAGTATATTTTAACTATTCTTCCATAACTTAAGATTTTTCTTATAAATGGTTTAAATAAGTTAATGTATAAGGTTTGATACAATCCTAGGCAATTTTTCATATGCATGAGTGGGTTCTATGGGTATGGGTGACCTTATGTCTCCCTATGTTCTAGGACTATCATATCTCCGAAATTGAGATGTGATAGACAATCAAACAATTTAAATTCACATTAATTAGTATTTAATGTCATTACTTAGTTTGGAATATATCTCACTCCCATTAACCCCTTACTACTCTTAATTTTAATTACTTTTAAAAAATCTTACTTAATTCCATATATACATTTTGTATATAAATATTATATAATTTGTGATTCTTTCATCACTTATTTTCATTGGTGGCCCGAATGGGCCCATAAAGAATTTTAGTTTTTTCTTTGTCAGTTTTCATAATTTAACTTTATATTATTTAATTAAGATTAAATCAAATAATTTTCAATTTTTAATATGATTTCAAATTCAATTTGCACATACTTTCATATGTTCATTAACTAAGTTTGACCATACATCACTATTTATACTATTTTTCATGTTATACTACTCCAAATGAGTTGATTCTTTTTAAAAGTAAAATGGATATATCATGGTATAACATAGCCAAAATTTGGCTTAATTTTTGAACAACAAAAATTTATAGTGATTGTTCAAAGCTTACCCTACATCTACACAAGGACAAACTAAATATATTACACATTATTGGTTCTATCTTAAAATATATTTATCCAATTGTAAAACTGATTTATACTAAGCTAGATAACACATGATTAAGTATTTTCGTATTTTATACTTTATTTAATTTAGCCTCTAAGGTCCACAAAATAATTTGACAATCTTAAACTGCCATTTTTCTGGATAGCCTAAGTAGTCCACACTAAACCAATCACTTACCATACTAAATAGCATATATATGAATATTAATACCGAATTTAGTGCAAAATGAAGCTCATTAAACCCTTCATTTAAATCAATCACAATAGCTTATTCAATTTTGCTCTAATATATACTGCTTTTTGGTAGCCTATACTTTTCATTTAGTTTGACATAACAAACAATCTCTAAACAACTTGATATTTTTATAGTATATACATGACACACAAATCTATAACTTTCATATTTTGTACTTCTCCAAATTGTTTCTGTAAAATTTCATAATAATATGTAAATTTTCCCTTTTATATTTTCTTTTTTTTTTTCAATCCTATAATTATTATACTTTTATCATTCCACACCTTTTTTTTTTTTTCTCATATCATTCAATTACAACCAAGTTTAACAATTTCCAATATTTAATGAACTTAATCTCATCTTTAAATATCCAAGTTCATAACTTGATATAATTCATTAAGTTTATAAAAATTATTTCTATCAATGAAATTTCAAAATTGATATCATAAATATTAAGATATACTATTTTTAAACTCAAGTTATCAATCAATTGCATAATTTCAAGTTTAGATTTCAAAATCCTAAATTTGTCTCATAAACTCTAAAATTTGGGAAAAACCATTAATTCCTTATTCATATTCCAACTTGATCGTAGATTCATCAAATTAACACCTAAACATTCATTTCTCATCAAGTAATTGAAATTATATCACTTTAGTTCTTGAAACCCTAACTTTTCCATATTGATGTAATTTGGGAAAACCTATAATTTCTTCTTCAATCTTCATATTGATCTTTGAAATGTGAAATTAACATATTAGAAAAGCTATAACATGAATCAAACATTAAAAATGATTACTAGGATATGTACTTCCCTTTTAATTTGAAACTTCCAAACCACTTATCTACGTCCCAAATAACCTTAGATATTGTCAAATAAATTTTAGAATATTTCCTTCTCAAATTCTTTGGAGCGGCCTAATACCCCCTTTTGAATTTTTATGTGTGTTTCATGCTTTCTTTGCTTGTTTTCACATGCTAAACCTTTAATTCTCATGCCTAAATTTCATATTCTATTATGGAACATGCCAAATTTATCTTCCTTTAATTCAACCCAATTTGACCAAATTAAATAAGTGAATGGAAAGAAGGATTTATGAAACTAAAATACCAAAATCATGTTAGAATAAGGAAAATAAAATATGAGGACAAAAATTCACCTTGGAAAGCCCTAGTTTGAATTCCAAGATGGGGAGCTAAATTTTGATAGAGTGTTTTCTCCTTAAGACTTGTGTTTTATATTGGTGTGTTCCAAAAATGGAAAGAATGAACATAAAATTTCATACACACACACGCACACACACAGATATATATATATATATATATATATATACACACACACACACACACACACGCACATGAATCGATAAATAGTGGTGATTCAATCTTATCAATCTAATGGCTATGATTTCATCTAGATGGAGGGCTATGATTTAATTATATTAGATGGTTAGGATCTCATCTAAATAGATGATGAGTAGCATATGTGATGATGGTATGAAAAAAGTGAAAATGAATTTAGATTTGATGTAGGAAAAATGAAGACTAATTTGACTTAGTAAAAAAATGGTGGCTTCTAAGTCAAATTTGATGACTATGATTTGATCACATTGAATGGCTAGGATTACATCTAAATGGATGGTGATAATGGAGTGTAAGAAGTAAAATTGAATTGGCAATTTGGTGTAGAAAAAGTAGAATTCAATTTGAGTAAGTAATATGACTTTGTTACAAATGGTGGCTATCTAGCCAAAAACTTCAACCATTCCTCCCTTCTATCATAGTTTAACTTAGGTAACTATTTTAACTCTGGGTTAAGTCTAGTTTCACTTTAAATTGGGCCTTAATAGGTTGACTGTATGTGGACTTAGGTTTGAGATCTAAACGCCTATTAACCAATCCTTACATGCATATTTTCTTAGTATTTTCTTATGTCTTTGTTTCTTTTCTTTCCCCTTGGAATTATGATTTCTATTTTCTAATACTATTACATACTCTATACATTTTCTTATTAGCTCTATTTAAATTTCTAGAACACATATAGACATTTTAAAGTTGTAAATTAGGCAAACAATTCAAGTAGCATTACAAAGGTTCTCTCGGTTCATTTTAATTTCATTATCACATTACTTATTAAAATTTAACATCTATGACATCATTGCTAAGTGTTATAGATTTGTGGAGTCTTAGGTATTACACTCTACCCTCCTTTAAGAAAAATTCATCCTTGAATTTTTGAAAGAATTTATCCATTTCCATTGAGACAATTACAGGTACTTTCAGACCATCTCACTTTTGTACTAACACTAATCATGTCCTTTAGCTTATTTATCTATTTTTAATAATCATATAACCTATAAACTCTAATATTTTAACCTTAAATATTTAATATGCTTTCTAATATAGCATATAGAGTTAACTAATCTTATCCTTAATTTATTTTAATCCTTGCTAATAACATCAAATAATACTTTCCCACATAAATTATTGTAATGTCTACATATGTATTCATGACATACTTAGTTACATATATTCATATATATATGCATATATATGGCCAATGTATTCAAGTCTATATTAAGTGCACATACTTATCTTTCATTATTCTTATTATTGCTCTTTATTAGTAATCCTTTAACAATACTTATCTCCAATATATCAATTGTGCATACTTAATTTTTTTGATTTCAAATGCCACCTCAAATCAACAATGATCATAAACATGTCTTACTTATATAGTCATTGGCGTTGACATTAAATATTAATAATTAAATCACAACTCTTATCTCATCAATTATCCATGAATACTTTTGCAAAATAAATAATTTCTTAATCCTTAGTGATCCTTAATTAAATAATTCCACAACTACGGTCCTTATATAATCATGTGTTATATCTTGTAAATCAAATATCAGTCCACTAGTAACCATATAGACATTGTTAGTCAACGACTTATACTCATATCATCAACTTTATTACCATATCATTATTAGAGGATATGCCCTAGAGCTATGTGTATGTTATGTAAATGTAAAACATTATCCCTAAATGGTAATAAAATATATGTTTATAAATGAAATTGTTCCATTGTATTAAATGTATATTTGAAGTCTATAAGTATTTTTCAAAAGAGGATCTAGTCTTAAGTGTTGAGAATATGGATGGCAGATCGGTCTTAAACAAGCACTTTGAAATGTTCATTGTCATAGGATTAATGACTGGGCATCATTAATTTCAGAAGAGCATCACCTCTGTTTATAATCTATAATCAGTATGTGATACTTATGATTATATAGATAGTGAGCATCATACTGTTTGACTAGTATTATTGATATAAACATGTGGATATTCATTTGATGAATAATTGAAATGTGAAATTAGATGATTATTATATAGAATTTTATTGGTAGTTAATAAATCATCATATAGGTCATAATTGTACATATAGTCCTTTGACTTAAGGGATACTGTATCTCATTCATCAGTAGTTAGAATTTATTATTACTTACATGCTAATGCTATTCAAGTATAGGTATATGGTATATGATAATTCTAACAAGTTATATATGGAGGTAAGTGATCGCCAAGAGAGAATTCATTAACTTGAATAAACAAGGAAGAAATTTTATGCTATATGATTATTCTTGATAATCAAATCCTTGGCCAAGGTTGTAAGGATTCATAAGAAAGGGTTCCTAGTAGAAATCAATTTTATCAAGAATTAGAATCGACATACAGACATATGATTGAAGCATATTAGGGTTTGACAAATCCATGACCTTAACTAAGATTGGGATTTCATAATGAAGGGATTTTAGTGTATGTTAATTATGATCAATGGTCTATAAAATGAATGACTAATTAAACACTTACATTCATTCTAATTAGGTAGTCATGATATGCTATGCTAGGCGTCACTTATGACTTTTGGGACTAAGGGTGAAATAGGGATTTCATATTAGTAAAGAAAAGTGTTTTCTCAATTCCATTTCTAATTAGACATGAACCTAGAAAGTCACACACCCAAAAGTATTCACCTTCCAAGAATAAAAAGTTTACTATAATAATTAATTAAAGTGTTTAATTAATTGGCTAATGGTAAAAGGATTAAACTTGAAAATAAATTAACAAAGACCTAGCATGTCTTGAAGTTTAAATTAAAAATGATTTCTTATTAATTAAATCCTAATTTTTATATGATACAAATGAGAATGATTAAATTAATAAAAACTATGGATGAGTTAAAAGAATTAATTTTGAGCTTTGGACAAAACCCTAAATAGCCCAAACCCATTTGAGAAATGGAGAAAAGCAACTTAGGGATAGAGAATTTCTATAATCTTGAAGCCCATGTGATGAGTTTAGGGGTCAAAGAAACTCTAACAAGATCAAAATGGTCTTTTAACTATTTAAGGTTTAATTGAAATAATCATAGAACCATAAAGGATAATATGATCTTTTCTATTTAACCCTAAAGTATAGAGCAAATTAAATATCTCCTTTGTCCCTTAATATTCAACATAGTTGTTCACTATATGAAGGAAATGATGTTGTTTAATTTGAAATGCTTTTATGCACATTTGTTCCATAGTAACCTTAGAAACTAAGTCTTGAGAGAAAAAGAAAAAGAAGAAGTGTTCTTTATATTTCTTGTTCTTTGTGAAAGAACATAAGTTTCTTGAATTGAAAAGATATATCTAGAGTAATAAGAAGAAATCAAATCACCAAAGATTTGTGTTAGAAGATCTTATATTCAATTGGGCTACCAAGAGAGAGAATCAATAACATCTAATCAAATCAAAGTGAGCCTTGCAGGTGGAGCTTAGAGAGGAAAGAAGAATTAAAGTTCATAGGCTTTAAGAGGTAATTTGATTACCACTTGATCTTTTTTCTTTCTTAGGTATTTTAGACACTAATTAGTAGATTGCTTGAATGATTATTGGACTCATTTGGGTGAAAGTGAAATTTTAAATTATTTAAAATTTCACCCACCATGTTGCTTCTGCTTAATTTATGCCTAATATTCCTTCAATTAGTATCAGAGCCACTTAATTTCTACATAAAACCATTATATATGTTGCTATGGGTGTTTTTGTGTTGATTGAAATTGAGTTAGAAAAAGTTTTGGCACAAACACTGTGTTGACCGATCCAAGAATCATAACTGCTACACTCATTTCACACCCATTAATGTATTTTAGCGATTGTGAATCTGTTTTAACACCCATGAAATCCTTGTCATGACCATGATTATTGAGTTGCGCCTGTAAATGTGTTATGACTAATTTAGTTCTAACATTATCATTGTTTTCTATTACAATTGAGTTGCAATCACCAAACACATGTCACGACAGTGAAAATGATCGCATCTAGGTTCACGCCCGCGAACTAATATTGCAGCCATGGTTTCCACTGTTTATAATTAAATTATTATTAGACTCATTTGGGTGAAAATGAAATTTTAAATTATTTAAAATTTCACCCACTATGTTGCTTCTGCTTAATTTGTGCCTAATATTCCTTCAGTTAGTATCAGAGCCACTTAATTTATGTGTAAAAGCATTTTATATGTTGCTATGGGTGTTTTTGTGTTGATTGAAATTGAGTTAGAAAAAGTTTTGGCACAAATGTTATGTTGACCAATCCAAGAATCGTGACTGCTACACTCATTTCGCACTCACTAATGTATTTTTGCAATTGCGAATCCGTTTTAATGCTTATGAAATCTTTGTCATGACCGTGATTATTGAGTTGCACCCGCAAATGTGTTATGACTGACTTAGTTCTAACATTGTCATTATTTTCTATTATAGCTGAGTCACAATCACCAAACACATGTCGCAACATCGAAAATGATCGCATCTAGGTTTGTGCCCACTAACCCGTATTGCAGTCGCAGTTTCCACTATTTCTTTTTCCTAAATTTTATTTTTAAAATTGTTTTGGACTATAATTTCAATTAAACAAATTTTTCAACTTTAGATATGATTTTAATTTATAAAAACCCCAAATATATGATATTCAAAATGGTTTTAAAAATGTTCCAAATTGAACAACATATCGATAATTGCAATTGTTGCATTTATATTTGTTGTTTGTTTAAGAGGCATGAATGATTTATCATGGACTAGGAAATTATATTATACGTATGTCTCACGACCCACTTTTTGAGCCATGATGATCATAGGGCATAGGGAGACATAAAGTCATTTAAACCCGTAGAACCCTACTTAACATATAATCTTTTACCATCTATCATGCAGTACCTTATCCCAAAATCGTAACCTGATTACCTTTCCTTGTTACTAATTACTTGCTTATCATTTCCTTGTTAACTTGCCAAACCATTTACGAACACAACTTGCAAAATTTTTGAAGTTGTATTTTATATTATTAACCAAATACTTAGTGTTTCATACATTACTATAATAGTAATTATGATACAATTCACTTTACATATACACCACATAACATATTAGTGCTAACCCTTCAGTAACCATGGAGCTCTAACAATGATCTTCATAATCAAGAGTGATAACATTTGAATTTAGCAGAGCAACTTCCAAGTGGAAGGATAGTGCTTGGAATTTACCTTGCTGACTTGTTAACTTTGCCTGAAAAATTTAAACCACTAAAGAATGAGAGAAGCTCAGTGGGTACATAATAATATAATATATATATAGATATATAGTAAGTACAAGGAGCATTATTAGGAAGGTCTCTTTATGGCAATGGAAAAAATTTAATCAATGTTGACATTATGATTCAATTTCTCATTGAGATGGAAACAACATCTTTAGCAGAAATAATATTTTTTTAGAAATAGATTGCTTCCCACATATATAAATTATAGAGTGGCGGTCTAAGCCTTGCTCACTCACATGTATTACATTACATAAGGCTAATTAGGTCTTATGGTTAGGTGTTCAACCCTAACAGAGGTTGGGTACATGGTTTGGTGTATTTCCTCCCACTAAAAAGGATTTATGCTTATCTTTAGGCGTTAATAGAAAGTTTACATAAGGTTTACAATAAAGGATTCAATGATTCATGTTGTGAGTTCAATATGAAGGATTCACAATAGTCAAATGTCATTAAAGAATATCATATCAAATGGCTCACTTTTCAATAGACAATTCATACTCATTAAGGAATTGGAATATTTCAATGAATATGGTTTGAACAACAAAGGTTCAAAGCAAATGGTGTAAGTCATATTATATTATTAAGTTCTTAGACTCCTTTGCTCCTATCAATGTTTAACTCTGATGCTAGTAGTGCTCCTCATACTCTTGGACAATATCCTTGTCCTTATCTTTAGATTCTACACATTGCTTTTCAATTACATATAAATCATTTCCTTATTATGTCATTAGTTTAAATTTAGTTTAACTTGTTAACACTTTCATTTTGTTCATTATAGTGCTTCCTTATTACTTTTAAGGTCAAGACATACTATACATACTTGTTACTAATTTCAATACTTTCCCTTAGTTTTTACCAATGTCTCACTTTAGGAAAGATAATTCCTTTCCTTCCAATTTCACATTTCTACTTTCATAATAGTCAATTAGAATCAATTTAAACAATTTCCAATATTCAAGGAAACTAATTCCACTTCCACCATCAAATTCCATAAATGAACCTAGTTCATTAAATTTGGGGAAAATCATTTTTATCCATTAGATTTCAAAATTAACATTATACAAATTATGTTAAACATTCTTAAACTCAATTTCCCCTTCAATTTCATGAATTTAAGTTCAATTCTCAAAATTTCTAATTTTTCCATTATCACATCCCAACCTTAGAGATATGATGGTCCTAAAATATAGGGAGACATAAGGTCACCCACGCCCGTAGAACCCACTTACATATAAACATATCATGCCTAGGATCTTACCAAACCTCTTTCATTATCTCATTTAAAACATATAGATGAATACCATAATTTGTGGAAGACTTAAAATAAATCATTACATATAAAATCCATAAGGAAAATAATATATCTCAATAAGTATCAATCAACATTCCCGGAGCATCTAATGACAAGACTTCATAAAAATAGTATTATTGATAACTTGGACAAGGAATTCCCTAAGCGAAGTAGAATGCTTGAGCTATCACCTTGCCTCCTCACATTTGCTCACTTGGAACCACACAAGGAAAAAGGGGTAAGATAGATGATCTCAATGAGTAAATGAAAAGGCACATACACTATCACATATTCCTTTGAAAGGAAACACATACCTTATACACATAGTTCATGATTTATAATTCATGAATTAGGTTGCAATTTAGCAAGGGTTCAATTTGGCAAGTTTGCAGAAATCACACTTATAACACATAGTGAGTGAAGGCTATTGCTCTATCACTCGAACACATAGAGGAGAGGTGGCCTTATACCAAATTTTAACTCTTATCACGTAGAAAGCGTGAAGCTGATTAAGCCCCATGGCTAGAATCGCCCCTTCTAGCTGAGGTGGATACACTACCCCTATCCATCGGATTAAGACCGTGTGCACAGGTTCCGATGATTACCCGCATCGGCATGAGGATTTCGCATAAAGGGTAAAGGTACCATAGCTAGAGCAAATGGTAATCACAATTAACAATATCACATAAGGCAACAATAGTATTTCAATAACAATAGTGGTTTAGATTTCAAACAATGATACAATGATAGTGTAGTTCCAGAAAGAATACAAGTTAGGGTGTTAATCACAAGAATTTCTCATTGGATAACAAAATAGTTTTGGACCAAATGTCCCTTGGCAACCTAAGCTTGACAAAGAAATCATATAATAATATTTAAAATGGAAAGAACTTGGGTTTCAAAGATCACAAAGGTTCATATAACAGTATATCACATTCTTGTAACACAACAAAATATTGTTAACACTTATAACATGAATTTGGCATTTGCCCACACTTGAAGAATGAATACGATGTTTACACACACTTGAAACAGGAATATAGAGTTTACTCACCTTGGGGTTCCTTTGCTCTTAGTACACGTAGTCCCTTTTGCACTTCTAAGGCTCCTCAAACTCTAACATAATATTTGATTTAATACTTAGTATTTATTTACTCATGATGCTCGTATCCCATAACTACCCATTCACATATAGCATACACATACACTTAGAGTTCACATATAGGTGTACTCATCACTTGCACATAGCACATTGACTTTAAAATTCTTGCATATGTAGGCCTTATAGGCTCATATGAAAACATATTGCAATCATATCAATACCTTTTTAAGATCATCATAATATTATTACCTCAATATCAATTCACTTTAACAATCATCTTAGTTCGCTTTACACTTCCATACATGTCAACTTAACAATTATCCTTTCAAGTGTCATGCTTAACTCTTATGATCCCTTTCACTTTGTTAACTCATAACCATATGTTCATCATCAAGTCCTCATAGCATCTAGTTCTAAATTTCCCAATCACATTTGCGTTCTAATCACCATATAAGGTTAAGATACCTTAAGTATACCTTAAGTATACCAAAATGCATTTAAGCTTACCTAGGACCATATCTTCAATTAACATGCAATTTTATCATTTATTATACATACATACATGTAAAAAATCATCAAAACACATCACATAAAATTTATAAACATTTGGACAAAATTGCTCATGTAGGCCGAATGCATCATTAAGGTAAAAACAAAATTCTTCTTCTTTTCGTACTTTTCGTCTATTTCAGAAAAATGTAAAAACATGGTTTGAACCAAGATTTTTCATGTAAACATAACAAAAATCATTTTAGAACTTAAATCCATACGAATCGGCCACCATTGGTGTTATTAATATATAAAAATTCAACCTTTTGCATTATAGAACTCAAAACCATAAGTTTTCTTATTTTCGGTATTTTCTGGTCATTTTAAAAATATGCAAATGGATTGTTTAGACCTTTATTTTTCATTCAATCATAGAAAATATCAATTTAGAACACATTCCTTCATGAATCAGTAGCCATAGATAGGGTTTATACAAAAAAATTCCAAGTTCAAAGGCTTAGGTAAAAAATCATGAGTTTATACGCTTTCCGCGCATTTCGTTCATTTTAGTGATAAACAGACACATGGTTCAAATCATTATTTTTCATCTAAACAAAACAAATATCATATTAGAATACTTATTCATACAAATCGATAGCCATGTGATCATGCAAAAAAAAAAAATTCCAACTTCCAAGTTCTAACACAAAAACCTTGAATTCCTTTGTTTTTTGAAACTTTTCGGTCATCGCAGAAATATGCAAAAATATTATTTAATCCAATATTTTTCATCAAAACAGATCAAAAATCAGTTTAGAATACATCCATGCACAAATTTCCCACCCCCCCCCCCCCATGTTTTTATGCATAAAAATTGTGATTTTAAATTATAGAATTCACCTTTGGAGAAATCTTGCGAAAAAAATCATGTTTTCAGTAGAAAATAAATTTTCTCTCCCAAAAATTCACTCAGAAAGAATTGAATCTATAGAAATTAATAATCAAATAGTTTAAAATAATTTTTTCCATAATTTGTTTCATAGAAATCAGTTTAGAAATCGAAAAAGAATAAAAACTTATGATTATGGTCACAAAATCGCGAAACAGTAAGGTGTTTTCAATATTTTGGTAGAGAGAAATATTTTGAGAGAATTTTCTATCAAGATATAGAAAGAATAAGAGAATGGCTGCTGGAAACCCTTGTTGGCTGAAATTTAGAATAAATATTAGGGTTGGAGTGGAATTTCCACTAATACCCTTAATGAATTAGGTTAGGAGGATTTTGGTGTAGTGGGCTTTTGGATATTTGGGCTTTTTCTTTAAATTTTTGGCTGAATAAGAATTAAAATAAAAAGAATATTTTTCTCATTAATTCTGGAATATTTCTCTCAAAAATATTTATTTTAAAATATTTTAAAAATACCCATAAAATTATTTTATGCTTAAAAATTGTCTTATGCATGAAAATTCATTTTATTTAAAATAAATTCTTTTATGCAAATGCACTTCATGTAAATCATTTATTTCATAGTAGCAACACATATTATGCATATTAAAATTAATTTAATATACCACATACTCATCAATTACTTAGATCACCAATTTTCACACAAGCACACACTTAACCTTGTTAGTTCTAAATTAGCAATTTATCACGAAAATTCCTAGGGCAGGAATGGGTTGTTACATCCATAAACCCTAGAATTTGGGAAAAACCATCAATTCCTCATCCAATCTTCAAATTAATCATAGATTCATCAAATTAACATAACATAAAACCTATGTGATCCTTCAATTATCAATATTTAGCATTAAAACTTCAAGTTTCCTTTTATACCAACATGCTATTAAGATTTTCAAGTCTTGGATTAAGCTCCCCTTATTCATTTTAACATTTCCAAAACATTTTTCTTCAACCAAAATAACCTTAGATATCTTCAAATAGAATTTAGAACACTTCTTTCACAATTTTATTGAGGTGGTCGAACCTTCTTCTTATGTTCCCTTAGGTGAGTTTCATATTTTCTTTGCTTATTTTCACTTGTTAGACTTTGTACTTCTAAGTCTAAATCTTATATTTAATCAAAGGACACATAGAACAAATATTTCCTAGCTATACTTCCTTTTGGATGAATCATATAGATGGAAGAAAAAAACTATAACACTAAAGTCATACTTAAAACACATAGAGGAAGAGATGAGTATAATTTCTTACCTTGAAAAGCCTTAGTTTGTATTTCTATGATGGGAACCAAAATTTAGAGGGTGTTATTCCTCTAAGACTTAAGTTTTGTGTTAAGTTTGCAAAAATTGTGGAAATTTGCACATCTTATTGTATATATATGAAAGTTGGATGGTAAGGATTTTATCAAGCTAAATCCGATGGTTGGGATTTAATCTTAACGAATGGCCAAGATTTGATCAAGTTAGATGGCTAAGATTCTCTCTAGAATGGTGATGTTCATCATATGGCTTTGAAAGTAGAAAAAATGAATGTAGACTTTGCTGTGGATAAAGGGAGAATTTAAGTTGGAAAAGGAACTAACTTAGTAAAAAATGGTGGCTTCTAAGTCATATTTTATGGGTAGCTTTTTCAACATCAAACTTAACCTTGGTTAACTATTTCTAACTCTTGTTAAGGCTTATGTTCATCCATTTATGGGACCAATGGGCCGACCATCCAATAGGCTTGGGCCTTAGAGTCCAAAAGCCCATTAACAATTTCATACATGCACATTCCAAACTTGGTAACGTAATACATTTTTCATTTCATTTCTTTCACTTTAATATACATATTTCTCTCTTCTAATATCACTATATACTTTAGACATTACTAGATAAATTCTATACACATTTCAATAAACATTTACTAGCCTTTCAATTGCATTGTTCAAGTGTATACATCATGTAGACTCATTGGTCAAACTAAGTTTGACTTCATTGCAACTTTGATTAAATTCAACTTCTCATGTCATATTGTTATCTCCCAATGTCTTAGGAGATGTCAATGCTCATTCATTAGCACTTTAGATTCACATTTCAAATGAAATTATTAACATAGTCCCATTAAGTCAAACTGGGGTTGATTTCTATTTTATCATAAAAATGATTATCAAAATTAATTACATTCTTTACCCATTGTCATATTATTGTTTTAGAATTCACCTCTTATAACATTCTTATGGTTCTTGGTGCTCTAGGAAGGCTTTAGATGGTACGGTATATGGACATTATAGTGTCATCATTACCATTCATATTTGGTTAGGGAAACTCTGGTTATTACATTTTACCCCCTTTAGAAAATTTGTCCTTTAATTTTCAAAACAAATACTCTTAGTTCATAAAGTAATTTATAATACTATGACTATATGTCTCAGTTGGTTTCTTATACACATTTATTATCTCCATAAGTTTTCTACCATTTTCTCGCTACCTCTTTTATTCAGAATTTTTTTGATGATTTCTCTTCAATAACCACTCTTATATCATAAGATCTATTATGAAATCGATGCTGTATCGATTTTCTAACCCATCAAATATATAATATCTTCCTTCTCATCTTATGTACTATGAGTATATTTCCTCTTGTCAAACTTATTATAACTGATGAATTCTTAAAGTACTATACATATATATCTTATCATTTTGTTTTATACCTCTAGAAGTGTATCTTAAAATGTCATAATCCCTTGTCTAGTAATCATAGTCACTCTTAATATTTGTTACCAATTACAAGTACCAACTCTATAGACAAATTAGTTCCATTTTTGCTCTTCACTTACTATTGAAGAGTTCATTTCATAATTAATCAATCCTTAATTATATATATCTATAAAGAATTAATTAGTTATTTTATCAAGCCAAATTTTTAGTCAATTTATCCTTTGTTCAAGCTTTCTCTACAACTTTGATTATTTTATCGTCTCTTGAACATATAATAACTATACAGTATATGCATAGTTATTTACAAATGAAAAACATAATAGAACTCACCTTAAATCTTTCATTAACTGATACATCTTATCTGCACATCCCAATTATGCAATTTTACATTGAATCTTTGTAATTCTATAGAATCTCAAATCAACACATTGATATTCTTAAATTCTTTATCATTACTAACTGTCTCGATTACTCCTATATTTTTTTTAATATTCTTGCCATTTTCATACTTGCAATTGTATACATCTATATACACACTGATACTGTTAGATATATAGTTATTTCCTTCTATACATAGTTAATTTATGTCATCTTCACATTTAGAAACATTATCCCTTACTTCAAATTTAGGACTTGATTCCTTTTCACTTTCTCTTTAATTTCATCAATTGTAATTGCTTATTCCTTGAATCTTATATTTCGCTTGTGACTTTCAACTTTTCATAACATAATTTGACAGTATTTGCATTTCATCTTTCCTTAATCATATTCCTTAATCATAATCGATCTTGTTGCACATTATCATATGGATGGGCCTATAAACTTACACAATGAAGTAGGAAAGATTCTACTAACCTTTTTATAGATGGTATTGATGCATCCATATAAAAATTCCAAAACTTCTTTAATTTCAAAGATTGCATTATCATTAAAGCACTTTGCAATAAGATATCTACTATCAAGTAACCATTTCGTATCAAACTCTTTCTTGTTTTACTTTACTTGTAAATTTATCGCAATATATCTCATGTATTTGCATTGCTATTCTAATCTCTCTTTTAGTTCCTTGTATCTTATAGTTTGATCTTCCTTTTCCTCGTCTCAAAGAAAATTCATTTATTCTTTAGTAAGGTCTTCATATTGAGCTTAATAAAGAATCCATATTCCTTTAAATTTCCAAGTTCTTTTATAATGCATTCAATCAAACTTAATCATTGTACATGTCATGTACTTCAATGTTAATTCTTATTGACATTCATACTTATACATTTTTTTTCTTCTTTACTTATTTTCCTTACTTGATTATCAAATTATCACTCACCTTTTGTTCTAATTCCTGACTTATACTTCAATAAGCATAATGGTGAAATACAATTTCATTTGATCAACACCACTTATTGGTATATTCTAACATAGTTATTTAAATCCTTATTTTTGTCCTTTAAATATATGGCCCATTTATGATCCATAAAAATTTCTTGCACTTAAATCATATCCCTTATCTTTCTTTTCATTTTTCATCTTTCAATAATTTTGGGCATTTCTATTCCCTAGCTTGTATCAACTTTCCTTTTCTCATATCCATGTTCTTATTTTGACTAATTCTTTTTCTTCATATAATATAACTTCAAGCCTTTATTTAAACTATGATTACCTTGAAGTACTTTTGTCTTTTTCATTTGAGTACATTCTTCTCCACATGAACTTATCCTTTTTATTTCTAAGAATGATTCTTAGGAAGCTAGTACTGTCAACCTTGTCACTAGTCAAGTTACACTAAAGGGTATCCATTAAGGCATCCATGATAGAACTATGTCATCGCTTGTATAAACCTTTAAACAAAAAGCCATGTTCCATCAGTAATTTCCTTATATATCGAGTTCCTTATCAATAATTCATATTATTTAACTTGCTTCAATATATCCTAAAGCATAGGAATTTGAGTAAGATAAGACCTTTGGACATTTAAATTCCAACTACAACATTGTAGGAGGGGAGTATCTATTTCTTTGGTCATGTTGTTTCATCTCATTATCTCTTATCTAGCATCTAGACTTCCATATCTAATAGTGGATCTTATTTACTTTTCTATTAAGAAGCCTTGTCCTTATTGGTTAAATATCATCTTTTCGTTATAATAGAGTTTAACATTCACATTAACATTTCAAGTTAGGCCCTTTCTATAGAGGGATTGTTCCACTTCCTAGTGTTTCTCATTCTATAAGTCATATTCTTCTTGGTAGTACCATATCATATTACATATATCTTTATGTACTTCATATCAAATCACTCATTTCTTAATAGTCCCCTGTTCTCTTTTCTCTATGTCTAGCTTCATTTGGTACAAACACCATCCTTAAGAAAATCCTATCGATATTATTCTCCCATACTTACATGTCTTTCGCATTCTTTAAACTCTGTATCACTCGTGAACATTTACACTTCTTTTTTTTTTTTTTTTGACTTGACATTGAAAATATCCTTTTAACCAACTAATTAGATCGAATAAATAATTCAATAGGACTAGTCCCAATTGCAACATCTTATTGGCTATTTTGTCTTGCCATATTCAAATATTCATCCTATCATTCACTTATTTGTATAACTTTTCCCTACTTACCTTTTTATAATCTTATCCTTATCAATCAAATCCTTTATCCAAATCATTTCATTCCTTATGTCATATTTTCTTTAACCTTTATAATCTCCCTTGCCTCATAATTATCTACCTTAAAACTTAATCCATCTCACCTTTGCTTCATTTAGTTACTTTTAAAGCTTACCATTCCTTATAGTACTTATTTTAACTCATTCAATTCTGTCTCATTTTAAATTTGATTCCATCATAAAATACTTCTCTTGGATGGGATTTGTCACATCGATTGACTTCATAAACTCTTTTTTTTTTTTTGTCATAACTTATATTTCCTTTAGTTTATTTTAATTCTATACTTCATATATTCTAGTATTTCCTTATGCATTCATTACCTTATCATTCACTATGTTTACCTTTCCACATCTCAATTACTTTGCTTGATCCCATTTAAGTTGTTTTTCTATTTAACATATAATCCTCCAAATTCATACCTTTCTTATTTTACAGGCACTTCTCCCATTATGAAATCATTCTCGATATAAGGTATTCTATCCAAAATCAATCCATATTTTTACATCAATTCATTTTTAGGTTAGACTTATCCTTTTCAAGTCAAACCATCCTTAGTTCCTTACTTTCCTTTTAGAGACTATTCCTTAATCATATATACCTTCTTATAATTGTCAATTTCATACACCTTTCTTGTAGAATGATCCAACAACAATTATATTCTACTTTGGTCCTTTACTGATCTCACAACTTTATTCTTTTAGTAATTTTAAAAACTTTTCTATTACACATATCTAATTGCCTTTCTTATAAGTCACCTTAGCACATCCACGATTGATCACTTCCTTCTTTGAATATGAAGAGATATTCTTTTAAATCATACTAGATTAATATTATTCCTTGACTATACTTGATATTTTCATAAGTGACATAGAAATCCTTACCTTTCTTATTGTTCTAGTTTATAAGGTAGCATTTAGGACATAAATTTGAAAATACCTTCTTTAACCTATCTCACATATATCTTAATATGTAACATCTATATGAACCATTTGTAGTCCCACTTGACCACTATTGAGTATTATCTTTCATTTTATAACCTTAATGGCTTATAACCTCTAACAATTTCATATAAACATATCATTTCATAATGGCACATATCATCTAATCCTTTGCTTGCACTTATTATAAACCAATTCATTATCTCTTAGATACCTTTCATAATACATTCAAGAAAACACATAACACTAGAATTCAATTTACTTTCTCAATGGTCCCATTATGAGAACACGAAGGAGGAAATTCATAAAAGTGCTAGTTAGGATAACTTAGCCTCAATCTCAAGAGTATAAGAATGAATCATTTATTAAATTAGTACTTTAAGATGTACATCAATGTTTGGTGACAATAATTCAAATGGAAAAAGTCAATACATGGGCAGGTCAAACATCATTACAAAAAGAAATTTCACAATGTTTTGAAAACTGAGGACAAGCTCCAGCATGGCCAGGCTGAAGGAATATTGGGCACAAATTAAGTGGAACCAACATGGTGGATGAAATTTCAAACAATTTAAAATTTCTCTTACACCCAAATGGGTCCAATAAACATTCATCCAATCATCTAATTAATGTGTAAAACACATAAGAAAGAAAGAAGATCAAGTGGTAATCACATTACCTCTTGAAGCGTATGTACTCTAATTCTTCTTTCCTCTCTAAAAGCTCCCCAAATGTTGAGCCTCTAGATTATCCACACTAAGCTTCACGTCCAAGGCTCACTTTGATTTGTTTAGATATTCTTGATTCTCTCTCTTTGTAGCCCAATTGAATACGAGATCTTCTAAGACAAAGCCTTAGTGATTTGATTTCATCTAATTACTATGGATGTATGTTTTCAACAAAAGAAACCTTTGTTCTTTCTCAAAGAACAAAGAATAAGAAATTGAAGAACTCTTCTTCTCTTCTCTTCTCACTTAAGACTTACTCTATTAGATTTCTATTAGAAAAGTTGTGCAAAAGCATTCTTAAATTAACAACATCATATTTATTTGGCTTTTTACTTTATGTTTAAATGGAAAAGACAATTTACTCTTTTATGGTTTATTATAACTTCCATTAAGCCTTTTGTAGTTAAAAGACTATTTTGACCTTTGTTACCTTTCTCTAACCCTTAAATCCATCATATGGGCTTTAGGATTGAAAAAAATCTCTAACACCTAAATTAGCTCTCTCCATTTCACAAATGGGCTTGGCCATTTAGGATTTAGTCCAAAGTTCAAATTAATTCTTTTAACTCATCCATAGTTTTAATTAATTAAATCCTTCTCATTTATATCATATATAAATTAGAATTTAATTAATAAGAAATCATTTTGGATTTAAACTTTAACACACATTAGCGTCTTAGTAAATTTAATTACAAGTTCAATCCTTTTACCACTAATTAATTAATTAAACACTTTAATTAATTATTATGGTAGACCTTTTATCATTGGAAGGTGAACACTTTTACGTGTGTGCCTTTCTAGGTTCTTCTAATTAGCAATGGAATTGAGAAAACAATTTTCTCTACTAATGTGAAATCCGTATATTACCTTTAGTCCCGTAAGCCGTAAGTGACACCTAGCATAGCATATCATGACTACCTAATTGGAATGAATATGAGTGTTTAATCACTTGTTCATTTCATGAACCATTGATCATAATCAATGTACACTAAAATCCCTTCATTACGAAATCCCAATCTTAGCTAGGGTCATGGATTTGTCAAACCCTAATATACTTCAATCATATGTCTATATCTCGATTCTAATTCTTGATAAAATTGATTCCTACTATAAATCCTTTCTAGTGAATCTTTACTACCTTAGCCAAGGATTTGATTATCAAGAATAATCAAATAGCATATGATTTCTTCCTTGTTTATTGAAGTTAATGAATTCTCTCTTAGTGATCACTTACCTCCATTCATAACTAGTTAGAACTATCACATACCATATACCAATACTTGAATAGTGTTAGTATGTAAGTAGTAACAAATTCTAACTATCGATAAATGAGAAATAATGTCCCTCAATTCAATGGACTATATGCATAATGATGACCTAGATGATGATTTATTGACTAGCAATAAAACACCATATCATTATCATCTAAAGTCATAGTTTGATCATTCATCATATGAATATCCATATGTTTATATCAACAATATTTGTTAAACAGTATGATGCTCACTGTCTCTATAATCATAAGTATCACATACTGATTATAGATTATAAACAGAGGTGTTGGACTTTTGGAATTAATAATGCCCAATCATTAATCCTATGACCATGAACATTTTAAAGTACTTGTTTAAGAGCTATCTGCCATCCATATTTTTAACACTTGAGAATAGATCCTCTTTTGAAAAATACTTATGGACTTCAAATATATATTTAATACAATGGAACAATTTCATTTATAAACATATATTTTATTATCATTTAGGGATAATGTTTTACATTTACATAACTTATACATAGCTCTAAGGCATAGCCTTTAACCATCTCCCACTTGCACCAGAGCTAATCAGTGCAATATCTAAGTCCCATCTTCTCAAGATGAAATTCTAGTCATTGCTGACTCATTTGCTTTAATGAGTGGATCTGCTGTATTTTTAGCTGATGCTATTTTTTGTGTGGCTATCTCATCTTTTCCAATTATCTAATAATATGATAGCGCCTTTCTATGAGTTTGGATTTTTGGTGAGACCTTCGTTCCCTTACTTGAGCTATAGCTCCATTATTGTCGTAGTAGAGAGGAACTGCCGACTCAATGGTAGGAAGCATTATAAGTACTGTTACAAATTTTTTAATCTAAATAGCTTCTTTTATAGCATTAGATGCAGCAATATACTCGGCTTCTGTAGTGGAATCTACGATAGTTGATTGCTTGGAACTTTTCTAGCATACTACTCCACCATTATAGGTGAAAACAAATCCAGATATAAACTTTCTATCATCAATATCTGACTGGAAGTCATAATCTATGAACCCATCTATCCTCAAGTCACCTCCTCCATATATCAAAACTAAATCCTTAATTCTTCTTAAGTACTTAAGGATAGCTTTGACAATAATCCATTAATCTAATCCTAGATTGGATTGGAATCTGTTACTCAAATTAACAGCATATACGATATCCGGCTTAATACATAACATAGCACACATTAGGCTTTTTATTGCCGAGGCATATGGAACCTTAGCCATATCTACCATTTCTTTAAGTGTCTTAGGAGACATAGCCTTAGAAAGGTGGATACCATGCCTCACAGGCAACAATCCCTTCTTAGAATCTTGCATGTTGAACTGTTTCAACACCCTTTCCAAGTATTAACATTGAGAAAGCCCTATCATTCTTTTCGATGTATCTTTATAGATATGAATTCCAAGAATATCGATAGCTTCTCCCAAGTCCTTCATGGAGAAAATTTTGGATAACCAAACTTTTATAGTTGTTAACATAACAATGTCATTTCTAATTAATAGTATATCATCCACATACAAGATAAGAAAAGTGAGTGCACTCCCACCAACCTTCTTGTACATGCAAAGCTCATCTTCATTCTTGATGAAATTAAACAATTTAATTACTTCATCAAAATGATGATTCCAGCTCCTGGAAGCTTATTTAAGACCATAATTGGATCTCTTAAGCTTACACACTTTGGAACTTTCTTTAGATTCATAACCTTTAGGTTGTTCCATGAATATGTCTTCCTTAATGTTACCATTAAGAAATGCAGTCTTGACATCCATTTGCCAAACCTTATGGCCATAGTGTGCTACTATAGCTAATAAAATCCTAATGGATTTAGGCATGGCTATAGGAGAGAAAGTTTCCTCATAGTTAATGCCTTGCCTTTGACAAAACCCTTTCGCTATTAGCCTAGCTTTGAATGTCTCTACGTTTCCGTCTATGCCAATCTTTCGCTTGAAAATCCATTTGCATCCTATGGGTACTATACCCTTAGGTGGATCAACAAGTTCCTAGACTTGGTTAGCATACATGGAATCCATGTTAGATTTCATAGCTTCTAGCCATTTTGAGGAATCTATATCTAATATAGCTTGCTTAAAAGTAGTAGGATCATCACTATGATTAACTTCTTTGTGAATGAACAACCTTTGCACATTTTTATAAAGAAATCCATATCTCTATGGAGGATGAGATATCCTACTAGATTTCCAAGGTTCTTGTGTGGAGATATCATTAACTGGTGTTGACTCATCAGGAGATTCATCAATATCCATTTGATCATTTTGTTGGATTTGATCATATGACCTCTCATCCAATATTATCTTTTTTCCTTTGCCACCTTCTTGAAGAAACTATTTCTTAAGAAATATGACATCCTGACTAACAACAATTGTTTGTTTAGAAGGAAGATAGAAATAATATCCTAAACTGCTTTTAGGAAATCCAACAAACTTACCCTTTACAGACCTTTCTTCCAATTTATCTATCTTTAGCTTTTTAATGTGTGCTGGGCACACCCAAATCTCAACATCTTTAAGACTTGGTTTCCTATTATACCATATCTCATATGGAGTAGTAGGAACAGATTTGGAAGGAACTCTATTAAGGATATAAAAGGCAGTCTGCAATGCAAATCCCCATAAGGAGATAGGCAAGTTGGTAGAGCTCATCATGGAACACGCCATATCTAATAAAGTATGATTTCTCCTTTCGGACACACCATTTAATTGTAGTGTTCCGAGAAGAGTCAATTGTGATATAATGCCATATTCTTTAAGGAAATCTTTAAACTCAGTACTTAGGTATTCACCTCTTCAATTTTATCGTAGGATTTTAATAACTTTTCCCATTTGTTTCTCAGCTTCACTTTTGAATTCTTTGAACTTTTCAAAGGATTCATATTTATACTTCATTAAATATACATATCTAAATCTTGAAAGGTCATCTATAAATGTAATGAAATATAAATATCCACCCTTTGCCATTTCACTAAATGGCCACATACATCACTATATATAAGTTCCAAAACTTCTTTGGCTCTTACATTTTGTCTAACAAAAGGTGACCTAGTCATCTTGCCTTAGATATAAGACTCACAAATTGAAGTAGGTTCACCACCCAAAGGGTTAAGGATCCACATTTTCTCCAATTTTGATATCCTACCTTCGGTAATATGACCTAATCTAAGATGCCAAATATGTGTTGAATTAGGAGTTGATTTTATCCTGGCATTTATAAGAGTTATATTATTATTACCATTATCTAAATAATAAAGACCATCAAGTACATAACCCAAACCAATGATTCTATTACAATAATAGATAATGCAAACATCTTTCTTAAATAGGAGTTCATAACCCATACTAGTCATACTAGTTACAAAAATGATGTTCATATAGGCATTAGGAATGTACAAAACATCTTTTTAATAATAATACATAATCAAAAAGATCAATGGAAGTCAATCCAATGGCTTTGGCTGCAACATTTGCTCCATTACCTAGCTTTAGGATCACTTCCCCTTTTTCCAAGCTTCTACTGCTTGTCATTTCCTGCATATAAGTACAAATATGAGAACTTGCACCACTATTAAGTATCCAATCCTTTGATAAAACATGTGAAATATTGGAAATCGATCAATTAAAAGACACACCTTTAAAAGGCTTGCCCTTCCCTTTGTTCTTCTTATTACCCTTTAAGGATTCCAAATACTTTAGGTAATTTCTTCTCTAATGTCCACTTTAGTCATAATGGAAACACTTTCCACTACCATCCGAAGCTGCCTTTCTGGACTTGTCTTTGCTTACTCCACCACTTGGCTTGAGTTTGGAGTCTTTCTTTTTGCTTTTCTTCTTTGTAGTCTTACTACTGCAAAAGGCAACTAGAGCAACCTCCTTACCTTTGCCTTTCATAGAATTTTATGCAGTCACAAGTCTATTATGTAATTCGACAAGTGTGTATTCCATCTTATTCATATGAAAGTCCATAATGAAATTAGAGAATGAATAAGGTAGGACTTGTAGGATCAAATCCGTTTAAAAGATGGAATCCATAGTGAAATCTAAATTCTCAAATTGCTCAATAAGCCTGATCATCTTATGAATAGGTGGCCCAACCTTCTTACCCTCCTATATCTTAGTTTGGAATAACTGCTTTGATATCTTATATCTAGCAGTTCTACTTTCTTCTCTATATAGCTCATGCAAATGGATAAGGATGTCCCTTACCTCAACATAGTTTTCATGTTGCTTATGCAAATCATATGACATAGAAGCCAACGTGCCATACTTTGCCGAAACATGATCATCTTTCCACCTCTTTAAGGTTGCATATTCCTCAGCAGAGGCCTTTTCAGGTAACGGTCTAGGAACATTAGAATCATGTACAAAAGCAATCTTTTCATAAGCAATGACTAATTTAAGGTTACGATACCAGTCCACAAAGTTAGGTCCTATGAGTTTATTATCAGAAAGAATGCTTGCGATGGGACAAGATTTTCTCATTTTAATGGAATACTATAGAAAATAAAAAGATTATTAGTGTTATGTAAAGATAAGTTCCATAATGATTTGGTCTTTAATCATAATAGTGCTCCCACTAACTTTGTGATTCCTACACTTCCAAGTAGTAAATGAAAATCCTATAAGGGTGGATTTCTAGTGAGTGATTGAATTCTTATAAGACTATCAAATACTCTCAGATACACATTGTCATTATTGGGAATTTGATATCTAATAAGTGAACAACACTTGTTCATCACAACTCTTTGTGAGGCTTAATCATTTTGGTTCCTAATGTTTTTGATCTCAGATACACATTATCATTATTAATCATATACATTAGTTAAGTCAAACCTATTGGATCAACAAGTATAGAGAATTCAACATTGCAAAGCTTAGGTACTCATTGCCATTATTGCCAAGCTATGCATCCCACATTTGCAACATCACATGCTATCCAATAACTTCAAAGAAATTATTGTTCCAATGGAGAACCATGACTTAATATTTTATTTGGAAGATTTTTAGGCTTTAATATTAGGTCTCACTTTGCACATTATTAATATTAGCATACATCACATGTATAGTATATATTAGATATATATCACTAAAAGAATAATGTAAACATAGGTTTAATCATGGACTAGTTATGGGCTCAATTCCTAACCACAAGGAATAAGTTAAAATTTAGGTTAATCAAATTATAAACATGAGATTACAAGAATTGAATCTTTATGCTCCCACTAGGCATCTTGATAGGTTAAACCTCCTTTTGTTAAACCTCCTTTTGTTCTTGTATCTCCATATCACCATATGTACATTTGTATCCTTGGCATAACAAGGTGAGAATTACAATAGCAAAAGAGCATATAAAGCTCAATGAATTTAATTAAAACTTAAATAAGTAATTAACCTTTAATTACATTTCCATAAAATAAAACATACATTATGATTTCCTAGTCCATGATAAACCATTCGTGCCACTCAAACAAACAACAAACATAAATACAATAATTGCAATTATCGATATGTTGTTCAACATTTAGAACATTTCCAAAAACACTTTGAATATCATATATTCAGGGTTTTTATAACTTAAAATCATATTTAAAGTCATAAAAATTGTTTGATTGAAATTGTAGTCCAAAACATTTTTTAGTATAAAAAAGTTGGGAAAAAGAAACAGCGGGAACCGCGACCTATTTTGCAGCAATGATACAGGTTCGCGGGCACAATATTGGATGCAATCGATTCACAATAGTGACATGTGTTTCACGATCGCAACTCAGTTATAGTAGAAAATAATGCTAATGTTAGAACTAAGTCAGCTGTAACAAATTCATGAGTGTGACTCAAGAATTGTGGTCGTGACAAGGATTTTGCAGTCACTAATTCAAATTTGTGGTCATGAAATTAGACTAGGGGTCATGAAATAGATGTCGCGATCATGATTCTTGGATCCGTCAACACAACTTTTGTGCCAAAACTTTTTCCAACTCAATTTTAATCAGCATAAAAACACCCACAGCAACATATACAATGGTTTTACATAGAAATTAGGTGGCTCTAGTACCAATTGAAGGAATGTTGGGCACAAATTAAGTGGAAGCAATATGATGGGTGAAATTTGAAATAATTTAAAATTTCACTTACACCCAGATGGGTCCAATAAATATTCATCCAATCATCTAATTAATGCATAAAATACATAAGAAAGAAAGAAGATCAAGTGGTAATCATATTACCTCTTGAAGTGTATGAACTCTAATTCTTCTTTCCTCTCCAAAAGCTCCCCAAATATTGAGCCTTTAGATTTTCCACACCAAGCTTCACCTCCAAGGCTCACATTGATTTGTTTAGATGTTCTTGATTCTCTCTCTTTGTAGCCCAATTGAATACAAGATCTTCTAAGACAAATCCTTGGTGATTTGATTTCTTCTAATTAACATGGATGTATCTTTTCAATAGAAGAAACCTTTCATCTTTCTCAAAAAACAAAGAACAAGAAATGAAGAATAAGAAAATTGAAGAACTCTTCTTATTTTATCTTCTTTCTCAAGACTTACTCTATTAGATTTCTATTAGAAAAGATGTACAAAAGCATTCTTAAATTAACAACATCATTTGCATTTAAATAGCCAACAACTATGTAGTTAATTAGGGAACAAATAAGATATTTATTTTGCTTTTTTACTTTAAGCTTAAATGGAAAAGACCAATTTATCCTTTATGGTTTATGATAACTTCCATTAAGCCTTACATAGTTAAAAGACTATTTTTACCTTGGTTACCTTTCTCTAACCCCTAAGTCCATCATATGGTCTTTAGGGTTGGAAATCTCTAACCCCTAAATTAGCTCTCTCCATTTCACAAATGGGCTTGGGCCATTTAGGATTTAGTCCAAAGTTCAAATTAATTCTTTTAACTCATCCATAGTTTTAATTAATTAAATCCTTCTCATTTATATCATATATAAATTCAGATTTAATTAATAAGAAATGATTTTGGATTTAAACTTCAAGACATGCTCAGGTCTTTGTAAATTTAATTACAAGTTCAACCCTTTTACCACTAATTAATTAATTAAACACTTTAATTAATTATTATGGTAAACCTTTTATCATTGAAAGGTGAACACTTTTGGGTATGTGACTTTTTAGGTTCATGTCTAATTAGCAATGGAATTGAGAAAACAATTTTCTCTACTAATGTGAAATCCATATATCACCCTTAGTCCTATAAGTCATAAGTGACGCCTAGCATAACATATCATGACTACCTAATTAGAATGAATATGAGTGTTTAATCACTTATTCATTTCATGGACCAATGATCATAATCAACGTACACTAAAATCCCTTCATTACAAAATCCCAATCTTTGCTAGGGTCATGGATTTGTCAAAACCTAATATGCTTTGATCATATGTCTATATCTCGATTCTAATTCTTGATAAAATCGATTTGATTATCAAGAATAATCAGATAGCATATGATTTCTTCCTTATTTATTCAAGTTAATGAATTCTTTCTTAGCGATCACTTACCTCCATTCATAACTAGTTAGAACTATCACATATTATATACCAATACTTGAATAGCATTAGTATGTAAGTAGTAACAAATTCCAACTACCGATAAATGAGAAACAATATTCCTTAATTCAATGGACTATATGTACAATTATGACCTAGATGATGATTTATTGACTAGCAATAAAACTCCATATCATCATCATCTAACGTCACAGTTCAATCATTCATCATATGAATATACACAAGTTTATATCGATAACATTTGTCAAACTGTATGATGCTCATTGTCTCTATAATCATAAGTATCACATACTGATTATAGATTATAAACAGAGGTGATGGACTTTCGGATTTAATGATGCCCAGTCATTAATCTTATGACCATGAACATTTTAAAGTATTTATTTAAGAGCTATCTGCCATTCATATTGTTAACACTTGAGAATAGATTCTCTTTTGAAAAATACTTATGGACTTCAAATATATATTTAATACAATGGAACAATTTCATTTATAAACATATATTTTATTGCCATTTAGTGATAATGTTTTACATTTGCATAACTTATACATAGCTCTAGGGCATACCCTCTAACACAAGCACACGCCCATGTCTAGCTACTACCTGGGTATGCAAATCTCATCTATTCACATTGCCAGGGACACGCCCATGTCCCTACTTGTGTCTGGTAACTACCTTGGTATGCCAATTTCACTTATTTACATGCATGCTAGCTTTTATAGAATTTATTTCCTCTTATGATTTCCATTATTTTTCTTTGCTTTCAAGCCATAAACTTATTATAGTTGATATTCCAACTCAATCATGACTTATTGTTTGTTTAATAACCAATTTCTAATAAAAAATCCCCACTTTTGTCTAAGATACTTCGCTTATTCTTTTTAAATTTGCACTTAACTTCTCCGTATAAACTTAATAAATCTCATGTAAATAAAGGAGTAATGCTTGTTTAGCAAAATCCAACTCTTTATATTCCATTTAACATTAGTACCTCATATGTATACAAAGGATTTATATACATTTCATTGGTTGTTTTTCATATTAGACTATTTGTTACATGTACATACATGTCATTTTCTATATTCAAAATCTATCCACTCCTAATCTAGTCTTATAGATTCCTAGAGTCTTTCTCACTATCATTATATAACTTGCCTCAAGATATCTCATATCCTAAACATTGCACATACTACATATTCACATCACTATTCACATATCATGAAATCACATTTAAGTTTTCACTTAATAGCATTTATCTAACAGTTGTTGCATGTATACTTCACAAGTGCGAAGGTTTTAATATACCTTCATCATTATTCACACTATGTACATTTTTTTTTCAAAACATTACTTGCATTAAACCATATCAACAATTGATAATTAATTATAATAGGAAATTTATTCCTAGTAAGACATATATATATATTCATTTAGAAACTTTTCACATAAACAATCATTTTCTCATATACACATTTTATCCTTATCATCCCATTTCGATATAGCACATAATTCAGTCACATGTATTAGTCGTATCATATTATTATTCCTTTTTCCTTAGCCATAATTCATATATATACATCAAACTAAAAGAGTTAATCTTTTATGAGTAGTACGAATCTAGACTTATCGATAGACTTCAAATGACAAGAAGAAATTCTTATGCTCCGTGGTTTAACCAATAACCAATAGTATTTATAAAGTCTAAAGTAGACTTAAACCTTTGCTCTGATACCACTTATGTCATGACCTACTTTTTAAGCCATGATAGTCCTAGGGCATAAGGAGACATAAAGTCACCTAAACCCGTAGAACCCCACATAACATATAATGTTTTACCATCTATCATATAGGACCTTATCCTAAGACTGTAACCTAATTACCTTTGCTTGTTACCCATTACTTGCTTATCATTTCCTTGTTAACTTACCATACCATTTACAAACACATCTTATAAAATTTCTAAAGTTGTATTTCATATTATTAACCAAATACTTAGTATTTCATACATTATTATAATAGTAATTACGATACAATTCATATTACATATATACCCCATAACATATCAGTGCTAACCATTCAGTAAACATGGAGCTCTAACAATGATCTTCATAATCAAGAGTGACAACATCTAAATTTAGCAAAGCAGCTTCCAAGCGGAAGGATAGGGCTTGGAATTTACCTTGCTAACCTGTTGACTTTGCCTGAAAAATTTAAACCACTAAAGATTGAGATAAGCTCAGTGAGTACATAATAATCCAATATATATATATATATATATATATAGTAAGTACAAGGACCATTATTAGGAAGGTCTCTTTATGGTAATGGAACAAATTTAATCAATGTTGACATTATGATTCAATTTCTCATTGGGATGGAAACAACATCTTTAGTAGAAATAATATTTTCATAGAAATAGAATGCTTCCTACACATATAAATTATATAGTGGCGATCTAAGCCTTTCTCACTCACAGGTATCACATTACGCAAGGCCTATTAAGTCTTACGATTAGGCGTTCCCTCCTAATAGAGGTTAGGTACTCTCGCCCTACCTGCAGGCTTATACCAAGTGCACATAGTCTGGTGTATTTCCTAATACCAAAGAGGATTTCTGCTTTCTTTAAGCATCAATAGAAACTTCATGTAATGTTTAGAGGATTCAATGATTCACATTACGAGTTCATATTTGGAAATTATAGTGTCATCATTACCATTCATATTTTGTTAGGGAAACCTTAGGTATTATAGTTTGTTTTCTTTTATGGAAATGTAATTAAAAGTTAATTGCTTAATTAGGTTTTAATTAAATTCATTGAGTCTTTGAGCTCTTTATTGTTGTAATTCTCACCTCGGTATGCTAAGGATACAAATGTACATATGGTGATATAAAGATACAAGAATAAGAAGAGGTTCAATCTAACAAGATGCCTAATAGGAGCATTAAGGTTCAATTGTTGTAATCTCATGTTTGTAATTTAATTAACCTAAATTTTAACTCATTCTTTGTGGCTAGGAATTGAGCCCATTGCTAGTCCATGATTAAACCTATGTTTACATTGTTCTTTTAGTGCTATATATGAGATATATGTTATACATGTGATATATACTAATATGAATAATATGCAAAGTGAGACCTAAAATTAATGTCTGAAAATCTTCCAAATGAAAAATTAATCATGGTTCTCAATTGGAATAATAATTTCTTTGAAGTTATTGGATAGCATGTGATGTTTCAAATATGAGGTGCATAGTTTGGCAATATAGGCAAAGAGTACCCGAGCCTTGTAATGTTGAGTTCTCTATACTTATTGGTAAAATGGGTTTGACTTAACTAATGTGTATAACCAATAATGACAATGTGTATCTAAGGTTATAAACATTAGGAACCATAATGATTAAGTCTCACAAAGAGTTGTGATGAACAAATATTGTTCACATATTAGATATCAAATTCTTAATAATGACAATGTGTATCTAAGAGTATTTGATAGTCTTATAAGAATTCAATCACCCATTAGAAATCCACCCCAATAGGATCTCCGTTTCCTACTTGAAAGTGTAGGAATCACAATATTAGTGGGAGCACAATTATGATTAAAGATCAAATCAGTGTGGAAGTTACTTTTTATATAACACTGATAATTTTTTTATTTTCTACAGTATTCTATTAAAATGAGCAAATCTTGTCCCATTACAAGCATGCTTTCTGATAACAAACTCATAGGACCTAACTTTGTGGACTGGTATCGTATCCTTAAATTGGTCCTTGCTTATTAAAAGATTGCTTATGTACTTGATTCTAATGTTCTTAGACCTTTACTTAAAGGGGCCTCTGATGAGGAACATGTAACTTTAAAGAGGTGGAAAAAGGATCATAGTTCAGCAAAGTTATCATGTAGGCTTCTGTGTCATATGATCTACAAAAGCTATATGAAAATTATATTGAGGCTAGGGACATTCTTATCCATTTGTGTGAGTTATGTGGAGATGAAAATAGAACTACTAGATATGAGATATCAAAGCAGCTATTACAAACCAAGATATAAGAGGGAGAGAAGGTTGGGTTGAAGGAATAGTGGAGCCAAATGCAACCGAAGCAAGGTGCTAGGGTGAAATTTCAAACATTTTAAAATTTCACCTCACCCACTTTTGGTCCAAACATCCATTCAAGCAAACAATTAATTTGTGTGTAAAACACATATACATAGAAAGAAGATGGAAGAGTAATCATATTACCTCTTATAGGTTCCTTCTTTCTTTATTAAAGTGCTTCTCAACTGTAAAGCATTTAGATCATCTACACCTAGCTCACATTTAAGTTTCCATTTTGTTTTTTTGGTGTTCTTGAATCCCTCTCTTGGTTGCCCAAATTTGATTCAACATCTTTCTTAAAATCCTTTAGGAAGACAAGGTTTCTTTTTGATTTGTTTTTGACTAAACATGTTTTTAATTTGCAAGCATTTACTCTTTCATAAAGAACAAAGAAGAAAATTGAAGATCAAAAGAAAAATTGAAGAAAAGAAAAATTAAAGAAATATTTTCTTCATTTCTCTCTCTCTCCCTCTCTCAACTTTTCTCTCTAAAATACTTCAAATGAAAAATGATGTTCACTCCTATTTTAGAAGATAAAAACTCATAGCGTTTATATTCTTTCCAAGACTTAATGTCACATCCCAATTTTAGAAACATGACAGTCTTAGAACATGGGGAGACATAAGGTCACCCAATCCCATAGAACCCACTTATACTTACACAAATCATGCCTAAGATCAAACCAAAACCTCATGCAATAGTCCAATTAAGCCATTTATAAGAAAATCTTTAGTTGCGGAAGAATAACAAAAATACAATCCGTAAGAAAATAATATTTACAAATCCAGTTAAAGCCTTGATAGATAATATCTCAAAATAAACACCCAAAAATAAATATTCCTAGAGCATCTAAGGATAACTCTTCATAATATATCAAACTAATTAACTTGGATAAAGAATCTCTTAAGGGAGGTAGGATGCTTGAACCATCACCTTGCCTCCTCATACTGCTCACCTAGAAGCACACAAGGAAAAAAGGGGTAGGATAGATGATCTCATTGAATAAACAATATAGCACACACATTAACATATATTCCTTTCAAAAGGAAACTCATAGCTTATAGACTGTAACAAACCACATCTATCCTAGGAGTTTTAATGACAAATTATTTGAATTTAGGGTTATTATGACAAATTGTGTGACAGTATGAAAATTCATGTGTGACGTGATTTATGAGTTTTGGGCATGTTAAATTAATTTTAATATGCCTAATATGAATTATTATTATAAAATAAATGATTTAAACAAAATTCATTAGCATGAAATAATTTATTTTTCACATAATGAATTTTCACACAAAAAGGCAATTTTTAAGCATAAATTAATTTTATAAGTATTTTTAAAATATTTTTAAATAAATATTTTGAGAGAAATTTTAATGGAAATAAAAACAATATATCTTTATTTTAATTACCTATAATCAGCCCTAAAATTAATTAAAAAGCCCAAATACCCAAAAGCCCACTACACTGAAACACTCACAACCTAGCTCATTATGGGTAATCTTGGAAATTTTACCCAAAACCCTAATATTTAACCTAAATTTTGGCTAGCCCTTCATTCTAGTAGCCACCACTATGTTATTTCATTATTTTGATAGAAAAATTCTCCCAAAATCATTCTCTCTACTGAAATTCACAAAACACCTTCAACTTTGCGATTTCTTGACCGTATTTGTAAGTTTTTCTTTCCTTTCAATTTCTTATCTAATTTCTATGAAATAAATTATGAGAATATTATTTTGACTTGAATGTTTACTGATTTTTATTGATAAAATTCTACCTAGGTGATTTCTTGAGAGAAAAATTAAATTTTCTACCGAAAATACCAATCTCTCTACTCAATTTTTCCAAAGGCGAATCCTACAACTCAAAATTAAAATTTTAATGTATAAACATCACTAGGGGGCAACTTCTGTAAACTAATTTTTGATGTGTTTTGATGAAAAATATTGGATTAAATTATATTTCTTCATATTACTGTAATGACCGAAAAGTTTCAGAAAACAAAGGAATTCAAGGTTTTTGTGCTAGAACTTAGAAGTTGGAAAATTCTATGATTATTTACACATATGGCTGCCAATTTGAGATGTTTATATTCTAAACTAATAATTTATTTGTTTAGATGAAAAATCTTGATTCAAACCATGTTTTTACATATTACTGTAATAGATAGAAAGTGCAAAAAGTAAGAAATATTTAGTTTTCCCTTTAGCATTCGGCCAATCGAGGGATTTTTATCCCAATGTCTATAATTTTTATGGGATGTATTTTAATGATTATTGACATGTATGAATAGATGATAAATGATAAAATTGCATGTTGGTTGAAGGAATGACCATAGATAAGCCTAGAGGCAATGTGGTATACTTGAGGTATCTTAACCTTATGTTGTGATTAATATATGCATGTGATTGGATAATGTGGAAGTAGGTTGTATGATGACTTAATAATGAATTAATGATCTTGATTTTATCAGATTGATTGAATGAATTGGTCATAAAAGATAAGCATGACGGTTGAAAGTTTATTTGTTAAGTTGACATATATGAAAGTGTTAAGTGTACTAAGATGATTGTTGAAGTGAATTGATATTGAGGTAATGATATTGTGTTGACCTTAGAAAGGTATTAACATGATTGTAATGTGTTTTCATATGGGCCTATAAAGGCTAAGTGTATGAGACTTTTGATCTATGTGCAAGTGATGAGTGCACTTATATGTGCAACTCTAAGTGTATGTGAATGATATATGTGCATGGGATAGGATGGCATCATGATTGAATAAATACTAAGTATTAAATTAAATATTATGATAGAGCCTAAGGAGTCTTAGAAGTCCAAGGGCTATGTGAATTAGGAGCAAAGAAACCATAAGGTGAGTAAACATTGTATTCATTCTACAAGTGTGAGTAAACACTATGTTCATGTTGAAGTGTAAGTAACATTATGTTATGTTACAAATATGTGATATCATGTTATGTGTACCTTGATATTCTTAAAACCCAAGTTATTTTCTATTTCAAATGAACTCAATGATCTCTTTGTTAAGCTTGGGTTGCCAAAGGACAATTGGTCCGAAAACCATTTTGTTTATCCAATAATGGTTCTTTTGTGATAATTGCCCTAACTTATATTCTTTTTAGAACTACACTATTCTTGTATCTTTTGTTCAAAAAGTTAAACTGCTATTGCTATTGTGAAACATATTGTTGTTGCCTTAAATGTTATTGTCATATGTGATTACCGTTAGCACTAGCTATGGTACCTTTAACCTTTTATGCAAAAGTCCTCGTGCCAATGCAAGTAATCATAAGAACCTGTGCATATGGTCTTAAACTGATGGATAGGGATAGTGTATCCACCTCATCTAGAAAGAAGTGATTCTAGCCATGGGGCCTGATCGGCTTCACACCTTATAAGTGATAGGAGTTGGAATTTGGTTTAAGGCTAACTCTCCTCTAAGTGTTTGAGTGATAGAGCAACAGCCTTCACTCTCTAAGTGTTATAAGTGTGATTTTTGCAAATTTGTTAAATTGAACCCTTGCTAAAATGCAACTTGATTCATGAATTGAAAGTCATGAACTATGTGTATAAGCCATGAGTTTCCTTCTTAAAGGAATATATGTTTATGTATATGCATTATTGTTTACTTATTGAGATCATCTATCTCACCCTTTTTCATTTTTTCTTTTGTGGTTCCAGGTGAGCAAATGTGAAGAGCCAAGGTGATGGCTCAAGCATTCTACTTTGCTTGGGAATTCCTTGTCAAAGTCATTAATAATGCGATGCTATGAAGTGTTGTCATTAAATGATCCAAGAATATTTATTTTTGGATATTTTGAAATGTTATCTTTTGTGATTTTAATTAGGTTCTAAATATTATTTCCCTATGGATTATGTTTAAATTATATTTTAACTATGCTTCCACAACTTAAGTTTTTTCTTTTATAAATTTTTTTTGAAGTTAATGTAAGAGGTTTTGGTACGATCCTAGACAGTATTTGTATAATTTTAAGTGGGTTCTATAGGCGTGGGTAACCTTATGTCTCCCCATGTTCTACGACTGTCATATCTCTAAAGTTGGGATGTGACAAAGTTAGTATCTGAGCTGTAGTTTTTAAAGGTCTAGTTTAGACTTGTCTATGTGTTGGGTTAAATAAGTATAATCTTGGAGTATAGGAATTTTCTTGTCATGTCATTGCAGTCTATCGCTAGTATAGTTTCACAGAAATCCTAATAAATTATAGTACTCTTTGTTATTGTTTACTTATGTGCATTATGATTCTTTTACCAAATGACCAAGAAAATTACCTCTGTTCAAGGACCGTGACCTAGAGCACTACGTGTGGCCTGCAAAAGGACATTAAGAGGGATGTTCGAGGAAGCCATACCTATGATCCACCTGAAGAGGAAGAAGACTCTTGATGAGGAGGACCTTATAGAGTGTTTAGGTTATAAATGGATTCAGAGTAAGATGTAGAGGTTTGAAAGAGAATATTCAGAATTGATAGAAGAAAATTGATGTCTTAGGTCCTTAGTGCATGCTTTGAGAAAGGACATGGAGAAGAGGCTTAAGGCTAACAGGGTTGAACGCGTGGAATGGGAGAAAAAGGGGAAGCATGAGAATAAGGGACACAGAGGTCAGTATAGAGGAGGAGGAGGTCTAAGGAAGGAATTATTGCCAATAACTTCAACACTTGGATAGCATAATGGTCAACCAAAGCATGTTTTCCCCATTTATGACCAGTGTAGTAAGAAGCATCTTGGAGCTTGTTGGAAAGTCTTTAGCGCATGCCTCTGATGTGGTCAGATGGGCCTCTTCTGCAAAGACTACCCACAAAAGGGAAATTCAGGAAATATGACCTTAACACATCCACCACTTGGACCATCACAACCTTAAAGGCAAGGAGCTAAGAATAAGAGACATAATTGAGACTTCTGCTAGTAGATGGTAACCATTAGCTCAGGAGCATAAGACTTATATGATACGAAAAATATTATTAGATTGCTTAGTGACTTAGTATGGATTGATTCTATGAAATAATTAACTTTAGATGATAAAAGAGTTCATTATGTTATAAATTATGTGTTACATGATTAGGATACTTGATACATGCCATGATATATGATATATGCTAGGTGATATATGTCCTATGATGTGATATTATATGATGGGTGCCTATGTTAAGTGCATGTTAGGTATGATAATTTGATAATGGGCTTAAGTGGATTAGAAAGAGAAGTTGACTAAGTTTTGATCCAATTTAGATTAATGATTGATGGGTATAATGTTACAAGGTATGAAATGCTTACATGTTATAATGGTTTAATATATGAATTATATAGAGTTATTAAATGATAATTGTGATTGATGCCATAAGAAGAGAAATGATATGTAGTAATGATCAGTAGGAGAATGAAACAAATTAGTTACATTATATATACATAAGTATACGGTATGAAGTAATTGAAGTATATTAAGGAATTTATGGATTAGATGCTATCATATAGACTAGAATAGCAAGAAAGGTGGGAATTTCTCTATCACTTATATAGATATCAAGTATAGTCAGAGGAGGAATATTTATCTAGTGTGATTTGAAAGAAGAAGGTATCATTCCCATTCAAATTTTTAAGTGCACGATGCTTGATTGATTCTGGTGCTATGCATTCATTTGTGTCTGCTAAGAGTCTTGATAGAAATAAAGAATTAATTAATGAACCCTTAGTAATGTTGACTCCTTGGGGAGAAATGATGGAAGTAAGGTATTGTTTAAGGATTATGAGGTAGACATTAATGGATGGGAACTTCCTATGGAGTTACTAGAACTTGATGTCCTAAAAATTGATTTGATCATAGGAATGGATTGGCTATATAAGTATAGAGCTTGTATTAACTATAGAGAAAAGCAAGTAGAATCTCAAACTAAGAATGGGGAGAAATTTGTGTATCAAGGCGATACCTATGATTAAGGTCTGCTAGCATAATCATGGAATAGATGAGTGTGAAGCCGAGGAAGGAATGCGGCAGAAGCATCCCTAGTTTTTTGAGGACATGTGAGTTAGTGTTGAAATTTGAGAAAGAATTTCTTTTAAGAGGGGGAGACATAAAAGGATAAATATTCTCAAACTTGTAATGATGATAAAAGAATAAGTATGATGCTACGCAGTTTTGAAAATTTAATAGTTTTGAATATACCTAAAAGGGATTTGAGTCCTTTAGATGAGAAAGGTTTTAAGGTGTTAAACATAATAATGTTCAATTGAGGTTACTAGAAAATTTGGTAGTGATATTTAGTATGGAAAATTTTTTTATGGAGATAACATAGAATGACATAGATTTGGAAAGATATAAGAGTTGCATAAAGATTTCATTGAATAGAAATGGTATTAGAAGGTTTATTATTTTAATATGGATAAGTTAAATGACTAGGATTGTGAAGTATTGCAAGATGTAAATGGAAAACCAAAAGTGACATGATATTATGAGCTAAAGGTATGAAAATTATGAGGAATTAGGTAATTAGGTCATAATAACGATGTATATATAATGGAGTAAGCCTAAAACAGTTATGAGAATTTTATTTGGGATTGTAAATTAAAAAAATTCAAGTTTGTTTGGGATATGATATATATAGGAATGTTTGCTAAGTTTAAATTTGTTTTAATTGATAAATGATGAGAGTGTAGAAATTGTAATGTTAGCAAGGTAATAAACACAAAAGTATTTATTGAGGTCATAATAGATTAAGTAATAATTATTAATATTTAAAGAGAATTATCGAATATCAATTAGAGTTATTAATTTGGAATTATCTATCAAATTCTTATATGACTAATGTGATAAATAATGAATGGATGTTAATAATAATAGAGATATAAGGAAAAGAAATGCTTGGGATTATATTGATTGAAGGTGAAATTAAAGGTTCTATTATTTTTGCTTGAGGTTAAGAGATACAAAAATTATTAAAGAATAATTCAGATTTGTTTGAACAAGAGATTAACATAGGTGTAGCTTTAGCTGAAGGTTTATCAATGTGATTTTGATAGATTGTGAGTATGCGCCTTACCATATTCGATATATTAATTGTAGTTAGATATTGTGTTTAAGTGGCGCAGCAGAAGCATGGTGGAGAAGTTAAGTAAAGTGAGTTATGCTGCTAGATTTGGAAATTCAATAACGAATTTCTTTTAAGGGGGGAGAATGTAATAACTCATATCTTTCCTAGGAGTTTTAGTGACAAATTATTTGAATTTAGGGTTATTGTGACAAATTGTGTGACTGTATGAAAATTCATGTGTGACTTGATTTATGAGTTTTGGGCATGTTAAATTAATTTAGTATGCCTAATATGAATTATTATTGTGAAATAAATGGTTTAAATAAAATGTATTAGCATGAAATAATTTATTTTTCATAAAATAATTTTTCAGGCAAAAAGGCGATTTTTAAACATAAATTAATTTTATGATTATTTTTAAAATATTTTTAAATAATACTTTTAGGGGGAATTTTAATGGAAATAATAAAAAAATATTTTTATTTTAATTACCTATAATCAACCCCAAAATTAATTAAAATCCCAAATACCCGAAAGCCCACTATACTAAAACACTCCTAACCTAACTCATTAAGGGTAATGTTAGAAATTTCACCCAAAACCCTAATATTTAACCTAAATTTCAGCCAGCCCTTCATTTCGGTAGCCACCATTATGTTATTTTGTTATTTTGGTAGAAAAATTCTCCCAAAATTATTCTCTCTACCAAAATTCACGAAACACCTTCAACTTTGCAATTTCTTGACTATATTTGTAAGTTTGTCTTTCATTTCAATTTCTTATCTGATTTCTATGAAATAAATTATGAGAAAATTATTTGACCTGAATGTTTACTAATTTTTATTGATAAAATTCTGCCTAGGTGATTTCTTGAGAGAAAAATTAATTTTTCTACCGAAAACACCAACCTCTCTACCTGATTTTTCGAAAGGTGAATCCTACAACTCAAAATTAAAATTTTCATGCATAAACAACACTAATGGACCGGGGGGGGGGGGGGGGAAGAGGAGAATTTATACATCATTGATTTATAAACTAATTTTTGATGTGTTTTGATGAAATAATATTGGATTAAATTATATTTATGCATATTACTATAATGACTAGAAAGTTTCAGAAAACAAACAAATTTAAGGATTTTATGCTAGAACTTAGAAGTTAGAAATTTCTATGATTATTTACACATATGGCTACCAATTTATGATTCTTAATATTTTAAAATAATAATTTTTTTGTTTAGATGAAAAATAATGATTTAAATCATGTGTTTATATATTACTGTAATGAATGGAAAGCGCGGAAACTTATGATTTTCACCCTAGACCTTGAAACTTGGAATTTTCATGCATAATTATGATCAAAGACTAATGATTCATACATGAGGATATTCTAAACTGATATTTTATGTAATTGAATGAAAAATAATGGTTTAAACCATCTGTTTACATATTACTGTAATGACCAGAAAATACTGAAAACAAGAAAACTTGTGGTTTTGCATCCTAAAACCCAAAATTTGAATTTTCATGTATGAGACATACCTATTGCTTCTAATTCATATAGATTAATTCTCTAAAATGATTTTTGTTGTGTTTACATGAAAAATCTTGATTCAAACAATATTTTTACATATTACTATAATAGATGGAAAGTGTGAAAAGTAAGAAAAATTCAGTTTTCCCTTTAATGAAGCATTCGGCCTACTAAGGGATTTTTATCCCAATATCTATAATCTTTATGTGATATATTTTAATGATTATTTACATGTATGAATGGATGATAAATGATTAGATTGCATGTTGGTTGAAGGAATGACCCTAGACAAGCCTAGAGGCAATGTGGCATACTTGAGGTATCCTAACCTTATTTGTGATATGTAAATATGATTGGATAATGTGGAAGTAGGTTGTATGATGAGTTAATAATGAATTAATGATCTTGAATTTATCAAGAGATTGATTAAAAGAATTTGTCATAAAAGATAAGCATGACGGTTAAAAGGTTATTTGTTAAGTTGACATATATAAAAATGTTAAGTGTACTAAGACAATTGTTAAAGTAAATTGATATTGAGGTAATGATATTGTGTTGACCTTTGAAAGGTATCAACATGATTGTAATGTGTTTTCATATAGGCCTATAAAGGCTAAGTGTACGGGACTTTTAAATCAAAATGCTATGTGTAAGTGATGAGTGCACTTATATGTGCAACTCTAAGTGTATGTGAATGACTGAATAAATACTAACTATTGAATTAAATATTATGATAGAGCTTGAGGAGTCTTAGAAGCCTAAGGGCTACGTAAATTTAGAGCAAAGAAACCACAAATGGAGTAAATATTGTATTCATTTTACAAGTGTGAGTAAACACTATGTTCATGTTGCAAGTGTAAGTAACATTATGTTACGTTACAAATATGTGATATCATGTTATGTGTACCTTGATATTCTTGAAACCCAAGTTATTTTCAATTTCAAATGAACTCACTAACCTCTTTGTTAAGCATGGGTTGTCAAAGGATAATTGGTCCAAAAACCATTTTGTTTATCCAATAATGATTCTTTTGTGATAATTGCCCTAATTTGTATTCTTTCTGGAACTACACTATTCTTGTATCTTTTGTTCAAAAGGTTAAATTGCTACTACTATTGTGAAACATATTATTATTTCCTTAAATGTTATTGCTCTATGTGATTACCATTAGCTTTAGCTATGGTACCTTTAACCCTTTATGTAGAAGTCCTCATGCCAATGCGGGTAATTATCAGAACCCGTGCACATGGTCTTAACCCGATGGATAGAGATAGTGTATCCACCTCAACTAGAAAGGGGCAATTCTAGTCATAGGGCCTGATTAACTTCATGCCTTATAAGTGATAGGAGTAGGAATTTGGTTTAAGGTTAAATCTTCTCTAAGTGTTCGAGTGATAGAGCAATAGCCTTCACTCTCTAAGTGTTATAAGTGTGATTTCTCCAAACTTGTTAAATTGAACCCTTGCTAAAATGCAACTTGATTCATGAATTAAAAGTCATGAACTATATGTACAAGCTATGAGTTTCCTTCTTAAAGGAATATGTGTTAATGTATGTGCCTTATTGTTTACTCATTGAGATCATCTATCTCACCCCTTTTCCTTTTTCCTTATATGGTTCTAGGTGAGCAAATGTGAGGAGGCAAGGTGATGGCTCAAGCATTCTACTTCGCTTAGGAATTCCTTGCTAAAGTCATTAATAATACCATGTTATGAAGTGTTGTTATTAGATGCTCTGGGAATATTTATTTTTAGATGTTTTGAAATGTTATTTTTTGAGATTTTAATAGGATTCTAAATATTATTTCCCTATGGATTATGTTTAAATTATATTTTAACTATGCTTCCGCAACTTAAGGTTTTTCCTTTATAATTTTTTTTTGATGTTAATGTAAGAGGTTTTAGTACGATCCTAGCCAGTATTGTATAAGTATAAGTGGGTTCTATGAGCATGGGTAACCTTATATCTCCCCATGTTCTGGGACCATCATATCTCTAAAGTTGGGATGTGACAAACACATAGTTCATGATTTATAATTCATGAATCAAGCTACAATTTAGTAAGGTTTTCAATTTAGCAAGTTTGCAGAAATCACACTTATAACATATAGAGAGTAAAGGTTGTTGCCCTAACCACTCGAACATATAGAGGAGAGGTGGCATTAAATCAAATTCTAACTCTTATCACATAGAAAAGTGTGAAGCTGATTAGGCCTCATGGCTAGGACTACCTCTTCTAGTTGAGGTAGATACACAACCCCTATCCATTGGGTTAAGACCATGTGCACTGGTTCCGATGATTACCTACATCGGCACCAGGATTTCTACATAAATGGTTAAAGGTACCATAGCTAGAGCTAATGGTAATCACATATAACAATAACATTTAAGGCAATAATAACATGTATCACAATAACAATAGTAGTATCACAATAACAATAGTAGTTTAACTTTTGAACAAAGATATAATGATGGTGTAGTTCTAAAAAGAATGTAAATGAGGGCAATAATCATAAAGGTATTATCATTAGATAATCAAAAATGGTTTTGGACCAATTGTCCTTTGGCAACCCAAGATTAACAAGAAAATCATAGAGTTTCATTTTAGAATAGAAAGAACTTGGGTTTTAAGAATGTCAAAGGTATATATATCCTGATAGCTTCTACTTGTGACAATATCATAATATTTACTCACCTTGTGGTTCTTTTGCTCCTAGAACACGTGGCCCTTTTGAACCTCTAAAACTTCTCAAGCTCTAATATAATATTTAATTCAATACTTAGAATTTATTTAATCATGATGCTATCCTATCCCATAACTACCTTATGCATATATAACATTCACATACACTTAGAGTTGCACATATAAGTGCACTTCATCACTTGCACATAACATATTAACTTTAAAAGTATTGTACACTTAGCCTTTATAGGCCCATATGAAAACACATTATAATTTATGTCAACAACTTTCTAAGGTTAACACAATAGCATTATCTTAATATTAATTCACTTTAATAATCATCTTAGTACACTTAACACTTCCATAAATGTCAACTTAACAAATAACCTTTCAAGTGTCATGCTTATCTCTTATGACTAATTCATTCAATCAATCTCTTCATCAATTCAATATCATTAATTCATTATCAAGTCATCATACAATCTACTTCCATATTATCCAATCACAATCACATATTAATCACAACATAAGGTTAAGATACCTTAAGTATACCAAATTGCCTTTAGCCTTGTTTAGAGTCATTCCTTCAACCAACATGCAATTTAACCATTTATCATTCATACATACATGTCAATAATCATCAAAATACATCACATAAAAATTATAGACATTGGGATAAAAATGCCAATGTAGGCTAAACACATTATTAAGGAGAAAACCTGAATTTTCTTACTTTCTGCTCTTTCTATCTATAATAGTAACAACCAGAAATATGGTTTGAACAGAGATTTTTCATGTAAACAAAACAAAAATCATTTTAGAACATTAATCCATAAGAATTGGCAGCAATAGGTACAATGTATACATGAAAATTCCAATTTTTGGTTTTAGGATGCAAGACTATGCGTTTTCTTATTTCTGATACTTTTCGGTCATTACAGTAATATGTAAACAAGTGTCTTGGACCATTATTTTTCATTCAATCATAAAAAAAAAAAAAAAAAAAAAAAATTAGTTTAAAATATGAATATGTACAAATTAACAGCCATAGACCATACTAATGCATGAAAATTCCAAGTTTAGGGTTTAGAGAGAAAATCATGAGTTTTCTAGCTTTCCACACTATCAGTTCATTATAGTAATATGTAAACACAAGATTTAAATCATTATTTTTCATCCAAAAAAAAAAACAAATATCAGTTTAGAATTCCATCATACATAAATTTGCAGCCATGTACATATGTAATCATAGAATTTTCCCACTTTTAAGTTCTAGAACAAAAATCATAAATTTGCTTGTTTTCCGAAACTTTTCGGTCATTACAGTAATATGCAGAAATATTATTTCATTTAATATTTTTCATCTAAACACATTAAAAATCCATTTAGAATACAAATATGCAGAAATCACCCCCCTGTATGCATGAAAATTTCAATTTTGAATTGTAGGATTCACCTATAGAGAAATCATGTAGTGAGGTCGGTGTTTTTAGTAGAAAAATTGATTTCTCTCTCAAGATTTCACCTAGGCCGAATTTAATCAATAAAAATCATTAAATATTCAGTTCAAAATAATTTTCCCATGATTGATTTCATAAAAATCAAATAGCAAATTGAAAGGAAAGGAAAAACTTATGAAATGGTCGCGAAATCGCAAAGTTTAAAGGTATTTTGTGAATTTTGGTTGAGAGATTATTTTTTGGTAGAATTTTTCTGTAGATATTCTAAAGAATAATAGAGTAGAGGCTATCTAAACTGATGGGGGCAAATTTTACATTAAATACTAGGGTTTGGGGTGCAATTTCCAAGTTTACCCTTAATGAGCTAGGTTAGAAGTGTTTTGGTATAGTGGGCTTTTGGGTATTTGGGCTTTTTATTTAATTTTGGGGCTGATTATAGGTAATTAAAAATAAAATATTTTTTATTATTTTCTTTAAAATTTTCTCTAAAACATTTATTTAATAAATATTTTAAAAATACTCATAAAATTATTTTATGCTTAAAAATTGCCTTTTTTGCATGAAAATTCATTTTATGTAAAATAAATTATTTTATGCTAATGCACTTGGTACAAATTATTTATTTTACAATAATAACTCATATTATGAATATTAAAATTAATTTAACATGTCACATACTCATCAATCACATAGCACATAAATTCCTATAAAAGCACATACTTAGTCTTAATAATTATATGTCAAGTAAATTGGTCATGAAAATTCCTAGGCTGAGTGTGGGTTGTTACATTCTCTCTCCTTAAAAAAATTTGTCCTCGCATTTTCAAATCTAATGACATAACACACTCTGCTTAACTTCTTTGTCATGCTTCTGCTGTGCCACTCAAACACAATATCTAACTACAATTAACATATCAAATATAGTAAGGCACATACTCACAATCTATTAAAATTCATACTGCTAAACCTTCAGTTTAAACTACACCTATATTTATCTCTTGTTTAAACAAATCTTAACAATCCTTAATAATTTTATTTATTTATTTTCTTTTTGTATCCCTTAACCTCAAATAAAAGTAATAGAACCTTTAATTTCACCTCAATCAAATATAATCGTAAGCATTTCTTTTCCTCATATCTTTATTAATATTAGCATCTATACTAATACCTTAATCACCACTTCCATTCATTATTTATCACATTAGTCATATAAGAATCTAACAGATAATTCCAAATTAATAACTCCAATTGGTATTCGATAATTTTCTTTCCATATTAATAATTATTACTTAACTTATTATAACCTCAATAGATATTTTTGTATTTAATACCTTACTAACATTCAATTTCTACACTCCCATTATTTATCAATTAAAACATATTTAAACTTAACAATCATTCCTATATATATCATATCCCAAACGAACTTGCATTCTATTAATTTACGATCCCAAATAAACTTCTCATAACTATTTCAGACTTACTCTCTTTCTATATAATATATACATCATTACTATGACTTAATTACCTAATGCCTCATAATTTCATACATTTAGGTCATAATATCATCTCACTTTAGATTTTCTACTTTCATCTTGCTATACTTCATATTCTTAATCATTTAACTTATCCATATTAAAATAATAAACCTTCTCATACCATTGATATTCAATGAAATCCCTATACAACTCTTACATCTTTCAAAATCTATACCATTATACCTTATCTAAATAAAAATTCTTTCCATACTAAAGATTACTACCAAATTTTCCAATAACCTCAATTGAACATTATTGTATCCAACAGCTTAAAACATTTCTCATCCAGAGGACTCAAATCCCTTTCAAGTATATTCAAAACTATTAAATTTTCAAAATTGCATAGAATCATTTGTAAGAATCAAAACATTTTCATCCTTGCATGTCACATGCAACCATAATGCAATGCTTGATGTGGTTCATGATGTATTAAAGCAAAACTCGGTGCTTATAGGCAGACATACTGGACACAAGTACACAATCAAATCAAATCTAGAACATTTTATCTTAAATCATATAAAATTTTCAATTAAATCATTTTATACCCTCATAGACCAAGTCCTCATGGATCCTCAACTTCATAGTTCGTTTGGCCTTAACATCTATTACTTTATAAAAATTCAAATCCTTATACTCTGAGCGTAGTCTATATACTCAAAGGAATCTCCTCACCAAAAAATCTCTACAATCATCATACTTATCCTTTTATCATCATTATAAGTCTGAGAATACTTATCCTTTTATGTTTCCCCCTCTTAAAAGAAATTAGTCCTAAAATTTCAACACTTACTCATATGTTCTCGAAAAACCAGGGATGCTTCTACCGCATCCCTTCCTCAGCTTCCTAAATAGACTTATCCATTCCATGATTATGCTAGTAGACCTTGATCATAGGTATCTCCATGATACAAATTTCTCCCCATCCTTAGCTTGAGATTCTACCTACTTTTCTCCACAGTCAATATAGGCTCCATGCCCATATAGCCAATCTATTCCTAAGATCACATTAAATTTTTAGGACATCATATTCTAATAACTCTATAGGAAGTTTCCATCCATTAATGTCTACCTCACAATCCTTAAACAATACCTTACTTCCATCATTTCTCTTAAAGGAGGCAACACTATTAAGGGTTCAATAATTAATTCCTTATCTCTACTGAGACTCTTAGCAAAATACAAATGAATACATAGCACCAGAATTAATCAAGCATCTTGCACTAAAAATTTGAATGGGAATGATACCTTCTTCTCCCAAATCACACTAAATAAATATTCTTCCTCTTACTATACTCATATCTATATAAATGATAGAGAAATCCCTAACTCTCTTGTTGTTCTAGCCTGTAGGGTAGCATTTATGCTACAAATTCCTTAATGTATTTCACTTACTTCCAACCATATACTTTTCTATATATAATGTAACTGATTTGTTTCATTCTCCTACTTATCATTACTATCATTTCTCTTCCTATGACATCAATCACAATTATCATTTAATAACTCCATATAATTCATGTATCAAACCATTGTAACATGTAAGCATTTGATACCTCATAACATTATAACTATCAATCATTAATCTTAGTTGGATCAAAACCTAGTTCACTTCTCTTTCTAATCCATTTAACTCTAATATTAAAATGTCATACTTAGCATGTCTTTAACATTAACACTCATCATATAATATCACATCATAGGACATATATCACCTAATGTATATCAGATATCATACCATGTATCAAGTATCCTAATCATGCAAGACATAACGTATAGCATAATGAGCTCTTGTACTATCTAAAGTTAATCATTTCATAGAATCAATCCCTACTAAGTCACTAAGTAATCAAATAATATTATTCGTATCATATAAGTCCTATGCCCCTAAGCTAATTGTTACCATCTACTAGTGAAAGTCTCAATAATGTCTCTTATTCTTGACTCCTTGCCCTTGAGGTTGCGATGGTCTAGGTGGTGGAGATGTTAAGGTCACATTTCTTAAATTTTCCCTTTTAGGGGTAGTCTTTGTGAAAGTGGCCCATCTAACCACATCTGAGACATGTGATAGAGGCTTTCCAACAACCTGCAAAATGTTTCTTGCCACAATGGCCACAAGTATGAAGCTACTTCGATTGAACATTATTCTTTCTAGGTATTGAAGTTGAAAGTGAAGATTCCTTTCTTGGACCTCCTCCTCCCCCTTTATGCTGGCCTCTATGACCTTTACCCTTATGCCTACTCATCTGTTCATGTTCAGCATGCTCAGCTCGCTCGACCTTATACCTCTTCTCCACGTCTCTTCTCTAAGCACACATTAGGGACCTAAGACATCAATTTTCTTTCATCAGTTTTGAACAGTCTCTTTCAAACCTCTACATCTTACTCTAAATCCATTTATAACCTAAACACTCCACGGGGTCCTCCTCGTCAAGAGTCTTTTCTCTCTTCAGGTGGATCACAAGTATGGCTTTCTTGAACATCCCTCTCCATGTCCTCTTGTAGGCCATACTCAGGGCTCTAGGTCATGATCCTTGAGCAAGGGTAATTTTCTTAGTCATCTAGTAAAAGAATAATAAGACACACAAGCAAACAATAACAAAGAGTACTATAACTTATTAGGACTTTCGCAGAACTACATAAGCGATAGACTATAAATGACATGATAAGAAAATTCTTATGTCTAAGATTGCATTTAATTAAACTAATAAATAGATAAGTCTAAACTAGACTTTAAAACTATAGCTCTAATACCAATTTTGTCATAACCCAATTTTAGAGACATGACAGTCCTAGAGCATGAGGAGACATAAGATCACCTATGCCTGCAGAACCGACTTAAACTTATACAAATCATGCCTAGGATCATACCAAAATGTCATGCTATAGTATAATTAAGCCATTTATAAGAAAATTTTTTGTTGTGGAAGAATAACAAAAATACAATCCATAAGAAAATAATATTTAAAAATCCAGTTAAAGCCTTAATAGGTAATATCTCAATATAGACACCCAGAAATAAATATTCCTTAAGCATTTAAGGATAACTCTTTGTAATATATTAAACTAATTAACTTGGATAAGGAATCTCCCAAGCAAGGTAGGATGCTTGAGCCATCACCTTGCTTCCTCATACTGCTCACCTAGAACCACACAAGAAAAAAAGGGGTGAGATAGATGATCTCAATAAGTAAATAATATAGCACAAACATTAACATATATTCCTTTAAAAAGGAAACTCATAGCTTATACACATAGATCATGATTTGCAGCTCATGAATCAAGTTACAATTTAGCAAGGTTTTCAATTTAGCAAGTTTGTAGAAATCACACTTATAACACATAGAGAGTGAAGGTTGTTGCCCTAACCACTCGAACACATAGAGGAAAGGTGACATTAAACCAAATTCCAACTCCTATCACATAGAAAAGCATAAAGCTAATTAGGCCCAATGGCTAGAACTACCCTTTTTAGTTAAGGTGGATACATAACCCCTATCCATTGGGTTAAGACCATGTGCACAGGTTTTGATGATTACCCACATTAGTATGAGGATTCCTGCATAAAGGGTTAAAGGTGTTATAGCTAAAGCTAATGGTAATCACTTATAACAATAACATTTAAGGCAACAATAACATGTATCACAATAACAATAGTAATTTTTGAACAAAGATACAATGATAGCATAGTTCCAAAAAGAATGTAAGTGAGGGTAATATTCATAAAGGCATTATCATTGGATAATCAAAAATGGTTTTGAACCAATTATCCTTTGGCAACCCAAGCTTAACAAGGAATTCATAGAGTTTCATTTTAGAATAGAAAGAACTTGGGTTTCAAGAAAGTCAAAGGTAGATATATCATAATTGGCTTGTACTTATAACAATATCATAATGTTTACTCACCTTATGGTTCCTTCGCTCCTAGAACACATAGCCCTTTTGAACCTTTAAAACTCCTCGAGCTCTAACATAATATTTAATTCAATACTTAGTATTTATTTGATCATGATGGTATCCTATCCCATAACTGAAGGAATAGTAGAGCCAAACATAGCACAAGGATGGTGGTGAAGTGAAATTTCAAACTTTTTAAAATTTCACTTCACCCAATTTTGGTCCAAAATTCATTCAGGCAATCAATTAATTTATGTGTAAAACAAATATGCATATAAAGAAAAAGGAAGAGAAATCATATTATCTCTTATAGGTTCCTTCATTCTTTATCAAAGAGCTTCCCAAGTGTGAAGCCTTTAAATCGTCCATATATAGCACACCTCCAAGTTTCCTCTTGATTTCTTTGATGTTCTTGAATCCTCTCTTAGTTGCCCAATATGATTCAAGATTTCCCTCAAAAATCATTAGGAAGTTTAAGGTTTCTCTTTAGTTTGTTTTGGACTAAAGACATTTTCAATTTGCTAGCATTTGTTCTTGCATAAAGAATAAAGAAGAGAATTGAATCAAAAGAAAAATTAAAGAAATATTTTCTTCCTTTTCTTTCTCTCTATCAACTTCTCTCTCTAAGCTTCAAATGGAAAATGGTGTTCATCATCTTTGCAACATAAAAACTTAAGGTTTTTATATATTTCCAAGACTCAACTCTTAAGTCTTCACAAAGACCATAATATCCATTTACATTCTTTTAGATCACCATTTTGTGAAGAGGCAAAGTTGACTTTGCTTCTTTAAATGGTGAAATGACCATTTTATCCTTTAGGGGTAAAATGGACATTTCCACTAGCCAAAAGATGTAATTACAATTTTAGCCTTAGTAGAAAATTCTCTAACCCCTAAACCCATCATATAGGCTTATGAATAGTGAATTTTCTCTAACTCTTAATTTTCCTCTTAACCATATCACATATGGGCTTCGGCCACATCTCATGTGTTAAAGGTTTTTATGAAGTTTAAGATTAATTCTTTGATTTAGTCCAAATCAATTTTTAGTTTAATAATTTAATCTTTCTCATTTGAATCATATACAAATTAAGATTTAATTGAATCAAAACCTTCATAGATTAAATATTAGGACATGCTAGGGTCCTTGAAAATTTAATTACATATTTAATCATTTTACCACTAATCAATTAATTAAACACTTTAATTAATTATTATGGTAAACTTTTTACACTTGGAAGGTGATCACTATTGGGTGTGTGACTTTCTAGGTTCATGTTTAATTAGTAATGGGAATGAGAAAATATTTTTCTCTACTAATGTGAAATCCCCACTTCACACTTAGTCCCATAAGTTATGAGGGACAGCTAGCATTCCATGTCACAACTACCTAATTAGAAATGAATGTTTATAGTTGAGAACTTTAAATATCACATGGACCATCGATTATAAATTTTCATGTACTAGAATCCCTTCATTAAAAATCCTAATCTTGGCTAGGGTAATGGTTTATGTCAAACCCTAATGTGCCTCAATTCTATGTCCTTATCTCAGTTCTAATTCTTGATAAGATTAGATTCCTACTAGAAACTCTTTTTAGTGAATGTCACTGTCTTAGACAAGAACTTAAGTATCAAGAATAACCAGATAGCATAGGATCTTAACCTCATTTACTAGAGGCAATGTATTATGTCTTAGCGATCACTTACTATAACAACCCACACCCACCCTAGGAATTTCCATGATAAGTTGCTTGATTTAGAACTAGTATGGTTAAGTGTGTGCTTTTGTGAAAATTAGTAATCTAAGTGATTAATGAGCATGTAGCATATTAAATTTTTAAATTTAATATGCACAATATGAGTTACTATTGTAAAATAAATGATTTACATGAAGTGAATTTACATAAAAGAATTTATTTCAAATAAAATGAATTTTCATGCATAAAGATAATTTTTAAGCATAAAATGATTTTATGAGTATTTTAAAATAATTTTTAAAATAAATATTTTGGGGGAAATATTATAGAAATAATAATAAAAATATTCTTTTTATTTTTTATTATAATCAGCCCAAATACCCAAAAGCCCACTACACTAAAATCCTCCTAACCTAGTTCATTAAGGGTATTAGTGAAAATTGCACCCAAACTTTAATATTTATTATAAAATTCTGCCAGCTAAGTCTTCCAGTAACCACCACTTTAGTTTTTTATATCTTCATAGAAAAATCCTCTTAAAATATTTCTCTCTATCAAAATTAAGAAAACACCTTTCCGTTTTGCGATTTCTTGACTATAATCGTAAGTTTTTCTTCTCTTTTAATTTCTAAACTGATTTCTATGAAATAAATTATGGAAAAATTATTTTGAACTGGTTGATTATTGATTTTTATGGATTTAATTCTATTTGGGTGAGTTTTTGGAATAGAAAATCTATTTTCTACCAAAAACACAAATCTTTCCGCGAGATCCCTCCAAAGGTGAATTCTATAACTTAAAATCACAATTTTTATGCATAAACATCACTAGAGGGGGGCGATCTATGCATTGTTGTTTTCTAAACTAATTTTTGATTTGTTTTGATGAAAAATATTGGATTAAATAATAATTCTGCATATTTCTGTGATGACCATAAAGTTTTAGAAAACAAAGAAATTCAAGGTTTTTATGCTAGGACTTATAAGTTGGAAAATTCTATTATCAAATTAACATGTGGCTGCTGATTTGTGTGAGAAAGCATTGTAATGTGATATTTGTTTTGTTTAGATGAAAAATAATGATTTGAATCATGTGTATGTATATTGCTGTAATGAACGAAATGCGCAGAAAGCGAGAAAACTCATGATTTTTCACCTAAGCCTTAAAAATTGGAATTTTTTTATATAAATACTATCCATGGCTGCTGAATCATGTATGGACATGTTCTAAACTGATATTTTCTAAGATTGAATGAAAAATAATGGTTTAAACAACCTGTTTACATATTTCTGAAATGATCGAAAAATACCGAAAATAAGAAAACTCATAGTTTTGTACCCTATAAACCAAAAAGTTGAATTTTCATGTGTGAGAGATGCTATGTGTTGCCAATTCATATGAATTAAAATTCTAAAATAATTTTTGCTGTATTTACATGAAAAATCTTGGTTCAAACCATGTTTTTTCATATTTATGAAATAGACGGAAAGTGCGAAAAGAAAGAGAATTTAGTTTTTCCTTTGGTGATGCATTCGGCCTACATAAATATTTTTGTCCCAATGTTAATAATTTTTATGTGATGTGTTTTGATGATTATTGACATGTATGTATGTATAATAAATAATAAAATTGCATGTTAGTTGAAGGTATGACCCTAAATAAGCTTAAAGACATTTTGGTATACTTAAGGTATACTTAAAGTATCTTAACCTTATATTGTGATTAGAATGCAAATGTGTTTGGGAAATATGGAATTAGATGTTATGATGACTTGATAATAAATAAATGGTTTTGAGTTTACGAAGTGACAATTGAATAAAAAGGATCATAAGTGTTAAGCATGACACTTGAAAGGTTAATTGTGTTAGAGTTTGAGGAGCTTTAGAAGTACAAAGGGACTGCATATACTAGGAGCAAAGGAACCCCAAGGTGAGTAAATGCCATGTTCATGTTATAAGTGTGAACAACATTATGGTGTGTTATAAGAATGTGATATATTGTTATGTAAGCCTTTACAATCTTTGAAGCCCAAGTTTCTTTTATTCTAAAATTTAATTAAGTGATTTCTTTGTAAAGCTTAGGTTGCCAAAGGACATTTGATCCAAAACTATTTTGTTTATCCAATGAGAATTTCTTGTGATTATCACCCTAACTTATATTCTTCTAGAACTACACTATCATTGTATCTTTTGTTCGGAAGTTAAGCCATTATTATTATTGAGATACATGTTATTATTGCCTTATGTGATATTGTTAATTGTGATTACCATTAGCTCTAGCTATGGTACCTTTTACCCTTTATGCAGAATCCTCGTGCCGATATGGGTAATCATCGAAACCTGTGCACACAGTCTTAACCTGATGGATAGGGGTAATGTATCCACCTCAGCTAGAAAGGGACGGTTCTCACCGAGAGCCTGATCAGCTTCATGCCTTATAAGTGATAGGAGTTGAAATTTGGTATAAGGCCACCTCTCCTTTATAAGTTCGAGTGAAAGAGCGATAGCCTTCACTCTTTACAAATTATAAGTGTGATTTATGCAACTTGCCAAATTGAACCCTTGCTAAATTGTAACTTGGTTCATGAATTTTAAATCATGAACTATGTGTATAAGCCATGTGTTTTCTTTTCAAAGGAATATGTGATAATGTATGTGCCTTATCGTTTACTCATTGAGATCATCTATCTCATCCCTTTTTCCTTGTGTGGTTCCAGGTGAGCAAATGTAAGAAGGCAAGGTGATGGCTCAGGCATTCTACTTCGCTTGGGGGATTCCTTGTCCAAGTTATCGATAATACTATTTTATGAAGTCTTGTCATTAGATGCTCTGGGAATGTTGATTGATACTCATTTGAGATATATTATTTTCCTTATGGATTTTATATGTAAAGTTTAATTATAGACTTTTACAATTAAAGGTATTCATCTAAATGTTTTGAATACATTATTGTAGGAGGTTTGGTACGATCCTAGGCATGATTTGCTTATATGTAAGTGGGTTCTATGGGAGTGGGTGACCTTATGTCTCCCCGTGTTTTAGGACAATCATATCCCTAAGGTTGGGATGTGACACTTACCTTCATACATAACAAATTAGAACCATTACATACCATATATCCATAATATGAAATTCTTTTCACATTATAAATATATTATTGTGCCATTGGGAATTAAAATATACTATTACATAACTATTATATGGCTCTTAGGGCACATACTACTATCAATCTCCCACTTGCACTAAAGCCATTCTACTTAGTGTCATAAACTTATCTTCTCAAGATAAAGTTTAACTATTACTATCTTTTGACTTTAATTAATGGATTAACCAAATTAATGGCTAACACTATTTTCTGCAATGCTAGAATACCCTACTCCAATAATTGATTTGATAATATCTTAATGCCTTTTGAAATATTCTAGATTTCAGTGTGAGACTTGAGTTCCGTTGCCATAAGCTAAGGCTCTATTATTAGCACAGCAAAGAGATACTTGTGATGTACTAGAGAAACTCTTAAAATAGTTCATAACTACTGAATCCAAAATAATTTCTTATTTGCGACATCCTATATAGCAAATTTGGCTTCCATAATGAAGTTGTAACAACAATTTGCTTAGAACTTTTCTAGCAAATTATTTCTTCATCATAGATAACAACAATACCAATGATAGACTCTTTATCATTTTGTAGTAACATTCTTCATTTGTCAAAATTAAACCTTAAATACTTCTCAAGTACTTTAGAATAATTTTGATTTTATTTCCAATAATTTAATACTAGATAGGATTAGAATCTATTAGTCATACTAACAACATTCTCGATGTTCAACTCATTATACAACTCTTGTATAATTTAGATTTCCTATAGTCGTACTATAAGGAAACCATGCCATATTTTCTTTAGGTATCTAGGGAATCAACCCTCAAAAAGTGGATATCGAAATTATAGGAAATAAAACTTTTGTAATTAGCATGTTGAACTTTTCAACATCTTTTCCAAATATTGACTAAGATATATTTAACATTCTCTTCAATTTATCTCTATAGATATGAATTAACAAGAATGTAAATATTTATCTCAAGTCTAAATGAAGAAAGTAATGGTCAAACCATTCTACAAATGCAAATATATTAATACTTCTACAAACCAATGTGTTATCCATGTATAAACTTGAAAGTGAGGGTACTCCCACTATCCTTTTGCACATTAAGGACTCATCTTGCAATGAGATAACTCATTAAGGTTTTACATATTTTGGAATTTTCTTAAGACTTTAAGCCTTTAGATTGATTCCATGATTATGTTTTCTTTTCTAGAGAAAGAAAACTAGTATTGACATCTATATGTCAAACACATAATCATTATGCATTGCTATATCGCATATAGTTATAATAAAATCATCTCATAATTTGCTTCAACATGAATGTATAACTTTTGTGCATTCATATAAAGTAAATTTATTTTTCTTAAGATTAGATATTTTACTATCTCATGATTTACTTCATCATGAATATACAACTATTGCATATTCATGTAAAGAAATCATATCTTATAAAAAAAAAATTTATATTCTACTAAACCTTTAGCAACTTATAGGGATAAAACATTTAGTTAGTTTTAAACTTTTCATAGGGTTGATTAAATTTTACTTTGATCATTTTATTGGATATTATTGGATGACATTCCCCCAATCATTCTATCTTTATCAAAATGTCACTTTCTTGAATAAATATTTTATCAAGAAATAACATCTATGCTAACAACTCTTTGTATGAAATATCCATAATATTTATTTTCCTTTTCATCTTGAATTTCTTGAACATTTCCAAAAAAATTCAAATGAACAATTCATTTTATTTAGCTTTTTCTGAACGGGTCAATATTTACCTATATAGCTAAATACAATGAATTAGGAAAAACTCCCACTAACCATTTTACAAATGGTATTGATGCATCTATATGCATAAATTCTAAAACTTCTTTGATTTTTATCCTTTTGTCCAATAAAAGGTGATTTAGTTGTTTTGCATTAAATACTAGACTTCTAAGTTGAAACAAGTTCACACCCTAATGGGTAGTGACAAATGTTATCCAACAAAGTTGTCTTATCTTCAGCTAATTACACTAATATAAGAAATCATAGTAGTTTTAGATTGGAGTTCTTTATGGCATTAACATAAAAGCACTTGAAGTTGTTTTGTTATTATTAACTTAATAATAATACATCAACCATATAATTCATACTCTTTAGTTTATTACCATAATAAACCACGCAAATATTTTTCTAGTAATAGAATTCACAATTCCTTGAAGTTATAGAATAATGTAGCTTAAGTATGAAATACATACATGATTTACAAAACATGATTTCCTAAAATCATGATCAAGTATATTCAAGATATACAAAATATGATTTCTAAAATCATCATGAAGTATTCTAAAAGCTCTTTGGAAACAAACACTTTTGCCCCTTAGATTTTTCAAAATTACTTCATCTAACTCTATGCTTTCATTGCTTACTCTTATCATGCATATGGCATAGAAGCACATATATCATGAATCTCAGCAGTAGATGAACTATATAAATCATTGGAATATAGCAACAAGAGATAGATTTACTTTCACAAGGTTTATCCTTCTCTTTGTCTTTTAAGTGTTCACAATACTTAGAACAATTACTTTTTCAATATTCATAACATTGACAATAGAAACATTTTCTTTTGTCAACTATAGCATTATCTATGGACTTGTCCTTTGCAATTTTTCTTTTAGGATTTATAATAGAAACTTTTTCTATTACCTTTAAGTGTATTTTCCATCTAATGGAAATTTGGAATGAATTTGAAAAATTAAACTATTTGAAAATTATTATTCATCAAAACATCTAGACTCTCTAATTATTTGATGAATTTAATCATCATATGAAAATAATTCCAAATTTAGTTTAATTAAAAATTAATAAGAAATAAAAGAGATTTCTCACAATTCAAATACTTTCATAAAGAATACTAGATAGAAAAATAGAAGAATAAGAAATTAAAGATGAAATATTTTCTTCTTTGATTTCTTTTCTCTAATTTCTTACTCTAGTTGAATAGTATGAATAAGAACAAGAATGAAAAATATGAAGAAGATAAAGAAAAATAAAGTTATGAAGATCAACAAGAAACACTTTCTTCTTTTCTTCCTTTATAATTTCTTTTCCTTTCCTTTTTCTTTCTTTTCTTTTTCTATTTCTTTCTTTACAATTTTCTTCATATTCAAACAAAATAACTACCTTAATATCTCATATTAACTAGTGTATTTATGCTCATCATACAACTTTTGCATATGATGCATAGTTACTTAGAGTATTATTATGCTCATATGTTGTTTTTGCAACTCTTGACTTATAAAACAATCATACAACATCAACCTCATCCAATATTTTGTTTCCATTGCACTTAGAGTGATATGTTCCTTTGGATTAATCTTTTCTCTAAAAGACCAAGAGCAAATCAAGTTGAATACATACACTATGTACTCAAAAGCAAGGACCATAGATTTAGGCCCTATGAACCTAAAAGAATAAAATATATTCATAAGTGAGTTTGTCAATTTCATAGTATCAAAATGTAGAAAATGATAAGATTAATAACTTATGTAATTGAGTAGCTACCATAATGATTTGGTCTTCAATCAAAATGGTAATCCTACTAATTTGTCAAATCCTATACTTCCAAATAGGAAACGAAAATCCTGTTGGAGTGGATTTCTAGTGAGTGATTGAATTCTTATTAAATTATCACAAATTCCTCAGACACACATTGTTGTTATTGGAATTTTGATATCTAACAAATGAACAACACTTGTTCATCACAACTCTTTATGAGTCTCAATCAATCCGGTTCCTAGTGTTTCTAACCTCAAATACATATTGTCATCATTGGCCTTTCACACTAGTCAAGTCAAACCTATTGGACCAATAAGTATAATGATTTAAACATTATATGTCTCAGATACTCATTGTCATTAGTGGCATACAATGTATCATATACTTATAACATCACATGCTTTACAGTAACTTCAAGAAAACATTCAAACCAAATGTGTCATCCTTATGTATCCATAACCAATGACATAAGTACTTGAGTTTCTCTTGAACTATTATTCCAACGGAGAACCATGACTCGATTTTTTCTTTGGAAGATTTTTGGCCCTTAATTATAAGTCTCACTTTGCACAATATCCATTTTAAACATACATCACATGCATTCATATATATCACATATATATTTCATAAAATAGACAACATACACATAGGTATGATCATGGATTCTATAGATCCACTTCCTAGCCACAAGGAATGGATATGGGATTTAGGTTATACAAATTACAAACATGAAAATATAACACTTGTATCTTCATGCTCCCACTCAGCATCTTCATAGGTTAAACCTCTTATTGTTTTTGCACCTCTATATCTCTATATGTACATTAGTAACCATGGCATTCCAAGGTGAGATTGCAAAAACAAAAGAGCTTCAGGCTCAATGAAATTAATTTATAACCTAAATGAGTAATTAATATTTAATTACATCCCATCAAATAATAAGATTAATTATTGCATGTACATATTAAAAATCATACATTATGGTTTCTAAATCCATTATCAACCATTCATGCCTCTCGAACAATAACAAAACATATATATACAACAATTGTATTTATAGATATATTGGTCATCATTGGAACATTTTCAAAATATCCATTTTAAATATCATCTATTCAACATTTCTATAGCTCAAAATCATATTTTAAGTCATAGAAATGTATTTGATTGAAAAATTAATCCAAAATAATTTTGGAAAAATTAAAGGTGGGTGGAGACACAAAGCAAATCGTGACTATCTTCGTGGTCGCGACTCAGGTTTCAGTCATGATTCTATAAGCTAACATAAACAACATTTGTTCTAATCCACTCATTCACATGTACGGCATCAAATTTGCTATCACAATTCCCTATTCACAGTCGTGATTTACGATTTATAGACGCGAATTATGTGTCCGATAGTACAACATTTATGCACCAATTCATTTTCAACCAAATAAAAAACCTCTAAAACAACATATACAATGGTTTTACATAGAAATTAAGTGGCTTTGATAACAATTGAAGAATTGGTGGAGCCAAACACAGCGGAAGGAAGGTGGTGAAGTGAAATTTCAAACTTTTTAAAATTTCACTTCACCCAATTTTAGTCCAAAATTGATTCAAGCAATCAATTAATTTGTAAGTAAAACACATATGCATAAAAAGAAAAAGGAAGAGTAATCATATTACCTCTTGTAGGTTCCTTTATTTTTTAACAAAGAGCTTCCCAAGTGCGAAGCCTCTAGATCATCCACACCTAGCTTAGCTCCAAGTTTCCTCTTGATTTCTTTAGTGTTCTAGAATGCTCTCTTAGTTGCCCAATTTCATTCAAGATTTCCCCCAAAAAATCTTTAGAAAGTTTAAGGTTTCTCTTTAGTTTGTTTTGGACTAAACACATTTTCAATTTGCAAGCATTTGTTCTTTCAAAAAGAACAAAGAAGAGAATTGAAGATCAAAAGAAAACTTAAAGGAACATTTTATTCCTTTTCTTTCTCTCTATCAACTTCTCTCTCTAAGCTTCAAATGGAAAATGGTGTTCATCATCTTTGCAACATAAAAAACTTAAGGTTTTTATACGTTTCCAAGACTTAACTCTTAAGTCTTCACAAATACCATAACATCCTTTTACATTCTTCTAGCTCACCATTTTGCAAAGGGGCAAAGCTGACTTTGCTTCTTCAAATGGTGGAATGACCATTTTATCCTTTAGTGCTAAAATGGACATTTCCACTAGCCAAAAGATGTAATTACAGTTTTAAACTTAGTAAAAAATTCTCTAACCCCTAAACCATCATATAGGCTTATGAATAGTGAATTTTTTTTAATCCTAAATTACCTCTTAACCATATCACATATGGGCTTAGGCGGCATCTAATGTGTTAAGGGTTTTCATAAAGTTTAAAATTAAGTCTTTGATTTATACCAAATCAATTTTCAAAATAATCTTTCTGGTTTACATCATATACAAATTAAGATTTAATTGAATCAAAACCTTCATAGATTAAATATCAAGACAAGCTAGGGTCCTTGTAAATTTAATTACATGTTTAATCATTTTACCACTAATCAATTAATTAAACACATTAATTAATTATTATGGTAAACCTTTTACACTTGAAAGGTGATCACTATTGGGTGTGTGACTTTCTAGATTCATGTCTAATTAGCAATGACAATGAGAAAACATTTTTCTCTACTAATGTGAAATCCCCACTTCACACTTAGTCCCATAAGTCATAAGGGACAGCTAACATTCCATGTCATGACTACCTAATTAGAAATGAATGTTTATAGTTAAGAACTTTAAACATCACATAGACCATCGATCATAAATTATCACGCACTAGAATCCTTTCATTAAAGATCCCAATTTCGGCTAGGGTAATGGTTTATGTCAAACCCTAATGTGCCTCAATTCTATGTCCTTATCTTAGTTCTAATTCTTGATAAGATTAGATTCTTGCTAGAAACTCTTTCTAGTGAATCTCACTATCTTGGCCAAGAACTTAAGTTTCAAGAATAACTAGATAGCATAGGATCTTAACCTTGTTTACTTGAGGTAATGAATTCTATCTTGGCGATCACTTACCTCCATACATAACAAATTAGAATCATCACATACTATATATCTGTACTTGAATAGTACATCTATGTAAGCATTAACAAATCCTAACTTCCTATATATGATATATAATATCCCTTAAGTTAAAAGATTATATGAACTATTATGACTTAGATGATAAATAATTGACAAGTAGTAAAACCCCATATTATTATCATCTAACATTACAGTTTAACTATTCATCCTATGAATATCTATGTGTTTATATCGATATCGCATGTCAAGCAATATGGGAATCACTACCTTTATAATCATCCATATCACATACTGATTATAGAAAACAAATAGAGATGATGGTCTTCTGGAATTAATGATGCCCAATCATTAATCCTATGACCATGAACATATTTAAAATATTTGTACAAGAGTGATCTGTCTCCCATATTCTCAACACTTGAGAATAGATCCTTTAACAAATATTTAAGGACTATATTCAATAATATGAAACCCTTTTCACATTATGAATATATTATCGCGCCATTGGGATTTGAAATCTACTATTATATAACTATTATATGGCTCTTAGGGCACATACTGTTATCAATAACTACCACACACAAATATAACATTCACATATACTTAGAGTTACACATATAAGTGTACTTCATCACTTGGGCATAACATGTTGACTTTAAAAGTCTTATACACTTAGCCTTTATTGGCCTATATGAAAACACATTGTAATTCATGTCAATACCTTTCTAAGGTCAACACAATATCATTATCTTAATATCAATTTACTTTAACAATCATCTTAACTTCCATATATGCCAACTTAATAAATAACCTTTCAAGTGTCATGCTTATCTCTTATGACCAATTCATTCAATCAATCTCTTCATTAATTCAAGATCATTAATTCATTATCAAGTCATCATACAACCTACTTCCATATTATAAATCAAAATTCACATATTAATCACAATATAAGGTTAAGATACCATAAGTATACCAAATTGCCCCTAGCCTAGACCAACATGCAATTTAATCATTTATCATTCATACATACATGCCAATAATCATTAAAATACATCACATAAAAATTATAGACACTGGGATAAAATTCCCAATATAGGCTGAACACATTATCAAGGAGAAACCCTAAATTTTCTTACTTTCTACACTTTCTATTTATTACAGTAACATGTAGAAATATGGTTTGAACTAAGATTTTTCACATAAACATAAATAAAATCATTTTATAACATTAATCCATAGGAATTTGTAGTAATAGGTATAACATATACATGAAAATTCTAATTTTTGGTTTTAGGATGAAGACCATGCGTTTTCTTATTTTCGGTACATTCCGGTCATTATAGTAATATGTAAACAGGTGTTTTAAACCATTATTTTTCATTCAATCATAACAAAAATCATTTAAGAATGTGAATATGTACAAGTTAGAAGTTATAGACCATATTTATGCATCAATCACACTTAGTCTTAATAATTCTATGTCAAGTAAATTTATCATGAAAACTCCTAGGCCGGGTAGGGGTTGTTACATTCTCCCCCATTAAAAAAAATTCATCTTAAAATTTTCAAATCTAATAGTATAACACACTCTGCTTAACTTCTCCACCATGCTTCTGCTACGCTACTCAAAAACAACATCCAACTATAATTAACATATCAAATATAGTAAGGCACATACTCACAATCTATCAAAAATCATACTACTAAACCTTTAGCTTAAGCTACACTTGTATTAATCTCTTGTTTAAACAAATCTTAAACTAAGCCTTAATATATATATATTTTTTTTGTGTCCCTTAACCTTAAACAAAAGTAATAGGAACCTCAAACAATAGTAATAGAACCTTTAATTTCACATTCAACCAAATATAATCCCAAGCATTTCTTTTTCTCATATCCATATTAATATTAACATCCATACTAATATCTTAATCACCACTTCCATTCATTATTTATCACATTAGTCATATAAGAATTCAACAGATAATTCCAAATTAATAACTCCAATTGGTATTCGATAATTCTCTTTCCATATTAATAATTATTACTTAACCTATTATAACCTCAATAAATATTTTCATATTTAATACCTTGCTAACATTTAATTTCTAAACTCCCATAATTTATCAATTAAAACATATTTAAACTTAATGATCATTCCTATATATATCATTTCCCAAATGAACTTGCATTCTATTAATTTACAATCCCAAATAAACTTCTCATAACTATTTTAGACTTACTCTCTTTCTATATAATATATACATCATTATCATGACATAATTACCTAATGCCTCATAATTTCATATATTTAGCTCTTAATATCATCTCACTTTAGATTTTCTACTTACATCTTGCTATACTTCACATTCTTAATCATTTAACTTATCCATATTAAAATAATAAACCTTCTAATACCATTGATATTCAATGAAATCCCTACATAACTCTTATACCTTTCCAAATCTATGCCATTATAGCTTATCTCGATAAAAATTCTTTTCATACTAAAGATTACTACCAAATTTTCAAATAACCTCAATTGAACATTATTGTATCTAACACCTTAAAACATTTCTCATCCACAGGACTCAAATCCCTTTCAAGTATATTCAAAACTATTAAATTTTCAAAACTGCGTAGAATCATTTGTAAGAATCAAAACATTTTCATCGTTGCTTATAACATACAACCATAATGCAATGCTTGATGTGGTTCATGATGTATTAAAGCAAAACTCGATGCCTATAGGCCGACACACTGGACACAAGTACATAATCAAATCAAATCTAGAACATTTTATCTTAAATCATATAAAATTTTCAATTAAATCAATTTATACCCTCATAGACCAAGTCATCATGGATCCTCAACTTTATAGTTCGTATGGCCTTAACATCTATTACTTTATAAAAATTCAAATCCTTATACTCTTATCGTAGTCTATATACTTAAAGGAATCTCCTCACCAAAAAATCTCTACTAAAATCAAACTTATCCTTTTATCATCATTACAAATCTGAGAATACTTATCCTTTTACGTTTCCCCCTCTTAAAGGAAATTAGTCCTACAATTTCAACATTTACTCATATGTTCTCGAAAAACCAGGGATGCTTCTGCTGCATCCCTTCCTCAGCTTCCTAAATAGACTTATCCATTCCATGATTACACTAGTAGACCTTAATCATAGGTATCTCTATGATACACAAATTTCTCCCCATCCTTAGCTTGAGATTCTATCTATTATTCTTTATAGTCAATACAAGCTCCATACCTATATAGCCAATCTATTCCTAAGATCACATCAAATTTTTAGGACATTAAGTTCCAATAACTCCATCAAAAGTTTTCGTCCATTAATGTCTACCTCACAATCCTTAAACAATACCTTACTTCCATCATTTATCCTATTGATGATGGAAGTAAGGGTTAATTAATTAATTCCTTATCTCTATTGAGACTCTTAACAAAATACAAATGAATGCATAACACTATAATCAATCAAGCATCTTGCACTAAAAATTCGAATGGGAATGATACCTTCTTCTCCCAAATCACGTTAGATAAATATTCTTCCTCAGACTATACTCGATATCTATATAAGTGATAGAGAAATCCCTAAATCTCTTATTGTTCTAGCTTATAGGGTAGCATCTATACCACAAATTCCTTAATGTATTTCACTTACTTCCTATCATATATTTATGTAAATATAATGTAATTGATTTGTTTATTTCTCCTATGGATTGTTACTAACTATCGTTTCTCTTCCTATGACATCAATCACAATTATCATTTAATAACTCTGTATAATTCAGGTATCAAACCATTGTAACATATAAGCATTTCATACCTCATAACATTATACCTATCAATCATTAATCTCAGTTGGATCAAAACCTAGTCCACTTTTCTTTCTAATCCATTTAACTCCAATATCAAAATGTCATACTTAGCATGTCTTTAACATTAGCATCCATCATATAATATCACATCATAGGACACATATCACCTAGCATATATCATATATCATGGCATGTATCAAGTATCTTGATCATGTAACACAAAACTTATAGCATAATGAGCTCTTCTACCATCTAAAGTTAATCATTTCATAGAATCAATCCATACTAAGTCGCTAAGCAATCAAATAATATTATTCGTATCATATAAGTCCTAAGCCCCTAAGCTAATTGTTACCATCTACTAGCAGAAGTCTCAATTATGTTGCTTACTCTTAGCTCCTTACCCTTGAGGTTGCGATGGTCCAGGTCGTGGAGGTGTCGAGGTCACATGTCCTAAATTTTCCTTTTGGGTGCAGTCTTTGCGGAAGTGGCCCATCTAACCATATCTGAGACATGTGCTAGAGGCTTTCCAACAACCTCCATAATGTTTCTTACCACAATGGCTACAGGCAACAAGCTGCTTTGATTGACCATTATTCTTTCCAAGTGTTGAAGTTATAAATGAAGATTCCTTGCTTGGACCTCCTCCTCCCCCTCTATGTTGACCTCTGTGACCTTTGCCCTTATGCTTACTCTTCTATTCACGTTCAGCATGATCACTCTCTCGACCTTATGCCTATTCTCCATGTCTCTTCTCAAAGCATACATTAAGGACCTAAGACATCAATTTTCTTCCATCAGTTCCAAACAGTGTCTTTCAAACCTCTACATCTTACTCTAAATCCATTTACAACCTAAACATTCCATAGGGTCCTCCTCGTCAAAAGTCTTTTCTCTCTTTAGGTGGATCACAAGTATGGCTTTCTCGAACATCCCTCTCTATGTCCTCTTGTAGGCCACACATAGGGCTCTAGGTCACGATCCTTAAGCAGGGGTAATCTTCTTAGTCATCTGGTAAAAAAATCATAAGATACACAAGCAAATAATACTATAACTTATTAGTGTTAGCAGTATATGCCCTAGGAGCCATATAATAGTTATGTAATAGTAGAAATTAATTCCCAATGGCGCAATAATATATTCATAATGTGAAAAGGGTTTCATGTTATTGAATATAGTCCTTAAGTATTTGTAAGAGGATCTATTCTTAAGTGTTGAGAATATGGGAGACAGATTGCTCTTGTACAAATATTTGAAATAAGTTCATGGTTATAGGATTAATGACTGGGTATCATTAATTCTAGAAAACCATCACCTCTATTTGTTTTCTATAATTAGTATGTGATAATTATGATTATAGAGGCAGTGAGTCTCATGCTGATTGACATATGATGTCGATACAAATACATGGATATTTATAGGATAAATAGTCAAACTATGACGTTAGATGATAATAATATAGGGTTTTACTACTTGTCAATTATTTATCATCTAGGTCATAATAGTACATATAATCCTTTGACTTGAGGGATACTATATCTCAAACAAAGGTTGCTAGGATTTATTACTGCTTAGATAGATGTACTATTTATGTATGGATATGTGGCATGTGATAGTTCTAATTTGTTATGTATAAAGGTAAGTGATCACTAAGATAGAATTCATTACCTTGAGTAAACGAGATTAAGATCCTGTGCTATCTAATTATTCTTAATAACTAAAGCTCTAGGCTAGGATAGACAAATTCAATAGAAAGAGTTTCTAGTAAGAATCTAATATCATCAAGAATTAGAACCAAGATAAAGACATAGAATCGAGGCATATTTGGGTTTGACATAAACCATTACCCTAGCTGAGATTGCGATCTTTAATGAAGGGATTTTCAACCATGATAATTTATGACCGATGGTCCATGTGATATTTAAAGTTATCAACTATAAACATTCATTTCTAATTAGGTAGTCATGACATGGAATGCTAGCTGTCTCTCACGACTTATGGGACTAAGTGTGAAGTGGGGATTTCACATTAGTAGAGAAAAATATTTTCTCATTCTCATTGCTAATTAGACATGAACCTAGAAAGTCACACACCTAATAGTGATCGCCTTCCAAGTGTAAAAGGTTTACCATAATAATTAATTAAATTGTTTAATTAATTGATTAGTGGTAAAATGATTAAACATGTAATTAAATTTACAAGGACCTTAGCATGTCTTGATGTTTAATCTATGAAGGTTTCTATTCAATTAAATCTTAATTTGTATACGATGCAAATGAGAAAGAATAAATTGAAAATTGATTTGGACTAAATTAAAGACTTAATTTTAAACTTAGTAAAAATCCTTAACACATGAGATGTGGTCTAAGCCCATATGTGATATGGAAAATAAGCAATTTAGGAATTAGAGAAAGTTCACTATTCATGAGCCCATATGATGGGTTTAGGGGCTACAAAATTGTCTACTAAAATTAAAATTATAATTACATCTTTTGGCTAGTGGAAATGTCTATTTTACCCCTAAAGGATAAAATGGTCATTTCACCATTTGAGGAAGCAAAGTCAACTTTGCCCTTCCACCAAATGAAGAGCTAAAAGGGTAATTAAGTCTTTGAGAAGAATTAAGAGTGAAGTCTTAAATGTTCATTTCTCTTCATAAGTTTTGAACTTCATTTTTAGATTTGAAGCATTCTTAGAGAGAGAAGTTGAGAGAGAAAGAAATGGAAGAAAATATTTCTTTAATTTTCTTTTAATCGTTAATTCTCTTCTTTGTTCTTTATGAAAGAACAAATGCTTGCAAATTGAAAATATATTTAGTCCAAAACAAACCAAAGAGAAACCTTAAACTTCCTAAAGATTTTTTAGGGAAATCTTGAATCAAATTGGGCAATCAAGAGAGGATTCAAGAACACCAAAGAAATCAAGAGGAAACTTAGAGGTGAGCTAGGTGTGGATGTCACACCAAAGAAATCAAGATTTTTCATGCATATGTCACACCTATTGTTGCCAATTCATATAGATTGATGTCCTAAAATGATTTCTATTGTGTGTACATGAAAAATCTTGGTTAAAACCATATTTCTACATATGATTATAATAGATGAAAAGTAAGCAAAGTAAGAAAATTTTAGTTTTTCTCTTAATAGGGTATCCGACCTACCATGCAATTTTTATCCCAATGTCTATAATTTTTATATGATGTATTTTAAACATTATTGACATGTATGTATGTATAATAAATGGTTAAATTACATGTTGGTTGAAGGAATGACTTTAGACAAGCCTAGAGGCACTTTTGTATACTTAAGGTATCTTAACCTTACGTTGTGATTAAAATGTGAATGTGATTGGATAATATAGAAATGGATTTTATGATGAATTAACAATGAATTAATGGTCCTAAATTAATGAAGTGATTGATTAAAGGAATTGGTCATAAGAGATGAGCATGATGCTTGAAAGGCTATTGATAAGTTAACATATATGGAAGTGTTATAAGATGATTGTTAAAGTAAATTGATATTAAGATAATAATATTATGTTGACCTTAGAAAGGTATAGATATGAATTATAATTTGATTTCATATGGGCTTATTAAGGCTAATATGCAAGACTTTTAAAGTCAACATATTATATGCAAGTGATGAGGTGCACTTATATGTGCAACTCTAAGTATATGTGAATGTTATATGTGCATGGGGTAGTTATGGGATTGGATAGCCTTATGCTTAAATAAATACTAAGTATTGAATTAAATATCATGATAGAGTTTGAGGAGCTTTAGAATTTCAAAGAGCTATGTGAAATAGGAGCGACAGAACCACAAGGTGAGTAAACGTTGTATTCATGTTACAAGTGTGAGTAACATTATTATATGTTATAAATATATGATATCATGTTATGTGAGCCTTTGAGATCTTTGAAATCCAAATTCTTCCTATCCTAAAATATGATTAAATGATTTCTTTGTAAAGCCTAGGTTGCCAAAGGACATTTGGTCCAAAACCATTTTTGACTATCCAATGATAATACCTTTGTGATTATTACCCTAACTTATATTCTTTCTAGAACTATACTACCATTATATCTTTTGTTCAAAAGTTAAAATACTATTGCTATGGGGATACTTGTTATTATTTCCTTATGTGATATTGTTATTTATGATTACCATTAGCTCTAGCTATTGTACCTTTAACCCTTTATGCAGAAATTCTCATGCCAATATGGGTAATCATCAAAACCTGTGCATATGGTCTTAACCCAATGGATAGGGGGTTGTGTATCCACCTCAGTTAGAAAAGGCGGTTCTAGCCATAGAGCCTGATCAGTTTCATGACCTTATAAGTATTGGGTTGGGAGTTGGAATTTGGTATGAGGCCACCTCTCCCTTGAGTGAATGAGCGAGCATAGTCATTTACTCTTATTGGGTGTTAAATGTTATAAGTGTGATTTCTACAACTTGTTAAATTAGGAAACTTTCTAAATTGAAAAACTTGCTAAATTGCATCTTTGATTCATGAATTGTAAATCATGAACTTTGTGTTATATATGATGGGATTTCTTGAAAAATGGGATATGTGATATCGTTTATGCTATATTATTTACTCATTGAGATCATCTATCTCACCCTTTCTTCCTTGTGTGGTTCCAGGTGAGCAAATGTGTGGAGACCAGGTGATGGCTCAAGCATTCTACTTCGCTTGGGGATTCCTTGTCAAAGTCATTAATAATACCATGCTATGAAGTGTTGTCATTAGATGCTCTGGGAATATTTATTTTTGATGTTTATTTTGAGATGTTATCTTTGGAGGTTTTTATTGTATTCTAAATATTATTTTCTTATGTATTATGTTTAAAGTATATTTTAACTATGCTTTCATAACTTAAGGTTTTCTAAAAGAAAATAATAATAATAAAGGGTTTATTTAAGTTAATGTAAGAATTTTTAGTACGATCCTAGGTAGTATTTGTATAAGTATAAATGGGTTCTATGAGCATGGGTGACCTTATATCTCCCCATGTTTTAGGACCGTCATGTCTTAGAAGTTAGGATGTGACAAAGATGGTATCAAAGCTATAGTTTTTTTAAAGTCTAGTTTAGACTTGTCAATTTATTGGGTTAAATAAGTATAATCCTGGAGCATAAGAATTTTCCTATCTTATCATTTGAAGTCTATCGCTAGCATAGTTCTGCTAAATCCTAGTAGGTTTTAGTAATCCTTGTTATTGTTATGTGCCTTATGATTTTCTCTTCAAATGACTAAGAAGATTACCCCTGCTAGAGGACGGTGATCTAGAGCACTACATGTGGCATGCAAAAGGACATGGCGAGAGATGTTTGAGAAGGCCATGCCTATGATCCACCTTAAGAAAAAGAAGACTCCTGCAATGCAAATGATGTTAATTGATTACCTAGCAATTTAGTATGCATTGATTTCTTTTATTGCCTATGACATGACTAACTTATATATGATAGGGAACTTCAAGATGTTATAAGTTATATGGTATATGATTATGATATAAGATACATGCAATGACATGTGATATATGTTACATGATATATGCTATATGATATGTGATGTGATATAATGTGATGTGTACTTATGTGAAATGTATCATAAGTATGATATTTTGATAGTGGAGTTAAGTGGATTAGAAAGAGAAGTTGACTAAGTTTTGATCCAATTTAGATTAATGATTGATATGTATAATGTTATAAGGTATGAAATACTTACATGTTACAATAATTTGATATATGAATTTTATGGAGTTATTAAATGATAATCTTGATTGATGCCATAAGAAGAGAAATGATATTTAGTAATGATCAGTGAGAGAATGAAATAAATCAGTTACACTATATATACATAAGTATGCAGTAGGAAGTAAGTGAAGTACATTAAGAAATTTATGGCATAGATGCTACCTTATAGACAAGAACAACAAGAAAGCTAGTGATTTCTCTATCACTTATGTAGATATCGAGTATAATTGAAGGAAGAATTTTTATCTAGTGTGATTTAAAAGAAGAAGGTATTATTCCCATTTGAATTTTTTGCATAAGATGCTTGATTGATTCTAGTGCTACACATTCATTTATGTCTTTATATTTTGCTAGGAGTCTCGGTAGAGATAAGGAATAAATTAATGAGCTCTTTTGGGAGAAATGATGGAAGTAAGGTATTGTTTAAGGATTGTGAGGTAGACATTGATGGACAGAAACTTCTTATGGAGTTATTGGAACTTAATGTCCTAGAATTCAATGTGATCTTAGGAATGGATTAACTATATGAGTATGGAGCTTTTATAGACTATAAAGGAAAGCAAGTAGAATTTCAAGCTAAGGATGGGGAGAAATTTGTGTATCAAGGAGATACCTATGATTAAGGTCTACTAGCATAACTATGGAATGGATGAGTGTACTTAGGAAACTGAGGAAAGGTTACAGCAAAAGCATCCCTAGTTTTTTTGAGAACATGTGAATAAGTATTGAAATTCGAGGACAAATTTCTTTTAAAAGGGGAAGACATAAAAGGATAAGTATTCTCAGACTTGTAATGATGATAAAAGGATAAGTATGATGCTAATAGAGATTCTTTAGTGATGAGATTCCTTTGAGTATATAGGTTGTGATTAGAGTATAAGGATTTGAATTTTTATAAAGTAATAGATATTAAGGCCATACGAACTATCAAGTTAAAGATCCATAAGGACTTAGTCTATGAGGTTATAAAAGGATTTAATTCAAATTTTATATGATTTAAGATAAAATGTTCTATATTTGATTTGATTATAGACTTGTGTCTAGTGTGTCTACCTATAGGCATCAAGTTTTGCTTTATGAAATCATACACCATCAATCATACATAATGAACCGCATTAAGCATTGCATTAAAGTTGCATGTTACATGCAAGGATGAAAATGTTTTGATTCTTACAATTGATTCTATGTAGTTTTGAAAATGAAATAGTTTTGAATATATTTGGAAGGGATTTGAGTCCTATGGATGAGAAATGTTTTAAGGTGTTAGATACAATAATGTTCAATTGAGGTTACTAGAAAATTTGGTAGTAATCTTTAGTATGGAAAGAATTTTTATTGAGATAACCTAGAATGACATAGATTTGGAAAGATATAAGAATTACATAGAGATTTCATTGAATAGCAATGATGTTACAAGGTTCATTATTTTAATATCAAAAAGTTAAATGATTGGGAATGTGAAGCATAGCGAGATGTAAGTGGAAAACCTAAAGTGAGATGACATTACAAGCTAAAGGTATAAAAGTTACAAGGCATTAGGTAATTAGGCCATGATAATGATGTGTATATTGTGGAGTAAGTCTGGAATGGTTAGGAGAAGTTATATTTGGGATTATAAATTATTAGAATCCAAGTTTGTTTGGGATATGAGATATATTAGAATGTTTGTTAGGTTTAAATATGTTTTAATTGATAAATGATGGGAGTGTAAAAATTGTAATTTTAACAAGGTATTAAATACGAAAATATCTATTGAGGTTATAATAGGTTAAGTAATAATTATTAATATGGAAAGAGAATTATCAAATATCAATTGGAGTTATTAATTTGGAATTATTTGTTGAATTCTTATATGACTAATATGACAAATAATAAATGGAAGTGGTGATTAAGGTATTAGTATAGATGTTAATAATAATAAAGATATAAGGAAAAGAAATGCTTGAGATTATATTTGATTGAAGGTGAAATTAAAGATTCTATTACTTTTGTTTGAGGTTCAGGGATACAAAGATTATTAAGGATTAATTTAAGATTTGTTTGAACAAGAGATTAACATAGGTAGCTTAGACTTAAGGTTTATTAGTGTGATTTTTAATAGATTGTGAGTATGTGCTTTACAGTATTTGATATGTTAATTATAGTTAGATATTGTGTTTAAGTGGTGCAGCAGAAGAGTGGCGAAGAAGTTAAGTAGAGTGTGTTGTGCTGTTAGATTTGAAAATTTGAGGATGAATTTTTTTAAGGATGGAGAATGTAACAACTCACATCTACCCTAGGAGTTTTAGTGACAAATTATTTGAATTTAGGATTATTATGACAAATTGTGTGACTATATGAAAATTCATGTGTGACATGATTTATGAGTTTGGGACATGTCAAATTAATTTTAATATGCCTAATATGAATTATTATTATGAAATAAATGATTTAAATAAAATGGATTAGTATGAAATAATTTATTTTTCGTAAAATAAATTTTTGTGTAAAAAGGCGATTTTAAGCATAAAATAATTTTATGAGTATTTTAATTTTTTTAAAATAAATATTTTGGGGAAAATTTTAATGAAAATAATAAGAAAAATATTTTTATTTTAATTAGCCCCTAATTTAAATAAAAAGTCCAAACACCTAAAAGCCCACTACACTAAAACACTCATAACCTAGCTTATTAAGGGTATTATTGGAAATTGCCCAAAACCCTACATTTAAATAGCAAATTTCATCTAACGCTCTCATTCCAATAGCCGTCACTCCATTTTTTATATTTTGATAGAAAAATTCTCTCAAAATAATTCTCTCCACCGAAATTAAGAAAACACATTTCAACTTTGCGATTTCTTGCCTGTATTCGTAAGTTTTTCTTTCTTTTTAATTTCCCATCTGATTTATATGAAATAAATTATGAGAAAATTATTTTGAACTAGTTATTTATTGATTTCTATAGATTTAATTTAATTTGGGTGAGTTTTTGGAAGAGAAATTAATTTCTCTATCGAAAACATCAACCTTCCTATGCGATTTCGCCAAAGGTGAATCCTATAACTCAAAAATTGAAATTTTGAAACATAAATTCATTAAGTGGGGTAGCTACTAAATATTTAGATTCTAAACTAATTTTTGATGTGTTTTGATAAAAAATATTAGACTAAATCATATTTTTATATATTACTGTAGTAACTAAAAAGTTTCAGAAAATAAGGAAATTCAAGGTTTTTTCCCTAAAAATTGAAAGTTGGAAAATTCTATGGCTTGATAAATCTATGGCTTCCAAATTGTGGGGATGATGTTATAAGTTGATATTTGTTTTGTGTGGATAAAAATAATGATTTAAATCATATGTTTATATTACTATAATGAACAAAAAGCGCGGATAGCGCGAAAAATCATGATTTTCACCCTAAACCTTAAAACTTGGAATTTTCATACATAATTATGATCTATGGCTGCTGATTTATACATGTAAATATTCTAAACTGATATTTACTATGATTGAATGAAAAATAATGGTTTAAAATACTAGTTTAATTATTACTATAATGACTAGAAAATACTAAAAACAAAAAAGGTTCATAGTTTTGCATCCTAAAACTTAAAATTAGAATTTTCATGCATATGTCGCAACTATTGCTGCCAATTCATATTGATTGATGTTCTAAAATAATTTTTGTTATGTTTACATGAAAAATTTTGGATCAGACCATGTTTCTACATATTACTGTAATAGATGAAAAGTAAGAAAAATTCAAGTTTTCTCTTAATAGGATATTCGACCTACCATGGGATTTTTATCCCAATGTCTATAATTTTTATGTCATGTATTTTAATGATTATTAACATGTATGTATGTATAATAAATGGTTAAATTACATTTTGGTTGAAGGAATGACTCTAGATAAGCCTGAGGCACTTTGGTATACTTAAGGTATCGTAACTTTATATTGTGATTAGAATGTGAATGTGATTGGATAATATGGAAATGGATTTTATGATGAATTAATAATGAATTAATGGTCTTGAATTAATGAAGTTATTGATTGAAGGAATTGGTCATAAGAGATGAGCATGATGCTTGAAAGGCAAACGATAAGTTGACATATATGGAAGTGTTATAAGATGATTGTTAAAGTGAATTGATATTAAGATAAATATATTATGTTGACCTTAGAAAAGTATAAACATGAATTGTAATGTGATTTCATATGGGCCTATTAAGGCTAAGTGTGCAAGACTTTTAAAGTCAATATGTTATGTGCAAGTGATGAGATGCACTTATATGTGCAACTCTAAGTATATGTGAATGTTATATGTGCATGGAGTAATTATGGGATACTATAGCATCATGACTCAATAAATACTAAATATTGAATTAAATATCATGATAGAGTTTGAGAAGCTTTAGAGTTTCGAAGGGGCTACGTGAAATAGGAGAGAAGGAACCACAAGCTGAGTAAACGCTGTATTTATACTACAAGTGTGAGTAGCATTATGATATGTTACAAATATGTGATAGCATGTTATGTGAGCCTTTGAGATCTTTGAAACCTAAGTTCTTCCTATCCTAAAATATGATCAAATGATTTCTTTGTAAAGCTTGAGTTTGCCAAAGGACATTTGGTCCAAAACCATTTTTGACTATCTAATGATAATACCTTTGTGATTATTATCCTAACTTATATTCTTTCTAGAATTACACTATCATTGTATCTTTTGTTTGAAAGTTAAAATACTATTGCTATTGGGATACTTGTTATTATTGCCTTATGTGATATTGTTATTTGTGATTACCATTAGCTCTATTGTCACATCCCAACCTTAGAGATATGACGGTCCTAGAATATGGGGAGACATAAGGTCACCCACGCCCGTAGAACTCACTTACATATAAACAAATCATGCCTAGGATCTTACCAAACCTCTTACATTAACTCATTTAAAACATTTAGATAAATACCATAAATTTGCGGAAGACTAAAATAAATCATTACATATAAAATTCATAAGGAAAAATAATATGTATCAATAAGTATCAATCAACATTCCCAGAGCATCTAATGACAAGACTTCATAAAAATTGTATTATTGATAACTTGGACAAGGAATTCCCTAAGCGAAGTAGAATGCTTGAGCCATCACCTTGCCTTCTCACATTTGCTCACCTGGAACCACACAAGGAAAAAAGGGTGAGATAGATGATCTCAATGAGTAAACAAAAAGGCACGTATATTATCACATATTCCTTTGAAAAGGAAACACATAGCTTATACACTTAGTTCATGACTTATAATTCATGAATCAGGTTGCAATTTAGCAAGGGTTTAATTTGGCAAATTTGCAGAAATCACACTTATAACACATAGTGAGTGAAGGCTATTGTTCTATCACTCAAACACATTAAAGAGAGGTGGCCTTATACCAAATTCTAACTCTTATCACTTATAAGGCATGAAGCTGATTAGGCTCACGGCTAGAACCATCCTTTCTAGCTGAGGTGGATACACTACCCTTATCCATCGGATTAAGACCATGTGCATAGGTTTCGATGATTACCCGCATCAGCACGAGGATTCTGCATAAAGGTTAAAAGGTACCATAGCTAGAGCTAATGGTAATCACAATTAACAATATCATATAAGGCAACGATAACATGTATTCCAATAATAATAGTGGTTTAGCTTTTTAAACAATGATACAATGATAGTGTAGTTAAAGAAAGAGTACAAGTTAGGGTTTAATCACAAGAAATTCTCATTGGATAAAAAAAATAGTTTTGGACCAAATGTCCCTTGGCAACCCAAGCTTGTCAAAGAATTTATGTAATAATATTTAGAATAGAAAGAACTTGGGTTTTAAAGATCTCAAACGCTCACATAACAATATATCACATTCTTATAACACAACATGATGTTGTTCACACTTATAACATGAATGTGGCATTTGTCCACACTTGAAGAATAAATATGATGTTTACTCACCTTGGGGTTCCTTTGCTCCTAGTATATATAGTTCCTTTGCACTTATAAAGCTCCTCAAACTCTAACATAATATTTGATTTAATACTTAGTATTTATTTACTCATGATGCTCCTATCCCATAACTACCCCATGTACATATAGCAAACACATACACTCAGAGTCCACACATAGATATACTTATCACTTACACATAACACATTGACTTTAAAAGTCTTCCATACTTAAGCCTTATAAGCTCTCCTAATATCACATTACAATCACATTATTACCTTTCTAAGGTCATTATGGTATTATTACCTCAATATCAATTCACTTTAACAATTATCTTAATTTGCTTTACACTTCCATATATGTCATCTTAACAATTTATATTTCAAGCGTCATGCTTAACTTTTATGATCCCTTTCACTTCATCAACTCATAACCAAATGTTCATCATCAAGTCATCATAACATCTAGTTCTATATTTCTCAACCACATTTGCATTCTAAACACAAAATAATGTTAAGATACCTTAAGTATACCATATTGTATTTAAGCTTATCTAGGATGATACCTTCAACTAATATGCAATTTTATCATTTATTATACATACATACATGTCAACAATCATCAAAACACATCACATAAAATTTATAACCATTGGGACAAAGAGATTCATGTAGGCTGAATGCATCACTAAGGTAACAACTAAATTCTTCTTCTTTTCGCACTCTCCGTCTATTTCAGAAATATATAAAAACATGGTTTGAATCAAGATTTTTCATGTAAATACAAAAAAATCATCTTAGAATTTAAATTCATAAGAATCGGCCACTCTTAGTGTTATTTATACATAAAAATTCAACTTTTGGCTTATAGAGCACAAAACCATGAGTTTTCTTATTTTCGGTATTTTCCAGTCATTTCATAAATATGTAAACAGGTTATTTAAATTATTATTTTTCATTCAATCATAGAAAATATCAGTTTAGAACACATCCCTACATGATTCAGTAGCCATAGATATGGTTTATACAAAAAAATTTCCAAGTTTAAAGGCTTAGGTGAAAAATCATGAGTTTTCGCGCTTTGCGCGCATTTCATTCATTTCAGCGATAAACAACACATGATTCAAATCATTATTTTTCATCTAAACAAAACAAATATCATATTAGAGTACTTATTCATATAAATTGGCAGCCATATGTCTATTCGAGAATCAAATTTTCTAACTTCCAAGTTTTAACACGAAAACCTTGAACTCCTTTGTTTTTCAAAACTTTCCGGTCATTATAGAATTATGTAGAAATATTATTTAATGCGATATTTTCCATCAAAACAAATCAAACATCATTTTAGAACACAACCATGCACAAATCGCCATCCCCCCCCCCCTCCGCCCCTCCCCAATGATATTTATGCATAAAAATTGTGATTTTAAGTTATAGAATTCACCTTTGAAGGAATCACGTGGAAAGAATCGTGTTTTCGGTTGAAAATAAATTTTCTCTCCCAAAAGCTCACCCAACAAAATTAAATCTATAAAAATCAATAATCAAGTAGTTTAAAATAATTTTCCCATAATTTATTATATAGAAATCAGTTTAGAAATCGAAAGAGAAGAAAAACTTACGATTACGGTTAAGAAATCGCAAAACAGAAAGGTGTTTTCTTAATTTCGGTAGAGAGAAATATTTTGAGAGAATTTTTTGCCAAGATATAGAAAGAATAAGAGAATGGCTGCTGGAACCTTGGTTTGGCTGAAATTTAGATTATATATTAGAGTTTGGGTTTTCTTAATTTCGGTAGAGAGAAATATTTGGAGAGAATTTTTTGCCAAGATATAGAAAGAATAAGAAAATGGCTGTTGGAACCTTGGTTTGGCTGAAATTTAGATTATATATTAGAGTTTGGGTGAAATTTCCACTAATACCCTTAATAAACTAGGTTAGGAGGATTTTGGTGCAGTGGGCTTTTGGGTGTTTGGGCTTTTATTTAAATTTTCAGCTGAATAAAAATTAAAATAAAAAGAATATTTTTCTTATTATTTTTGTAACATTTCCCCCAAAAATATTTATTTTAAAATATTTTAAAAATACTCGTAAAATTATTTTATGCTTAAAAACTGTCTTATGCATGAAAATTCATTTTATTTAAAATAAATTATTTTATGCAAATGCACTTCATATAAATCATTTATTTCACAATAGCAACTCATTTTATGCATATTAAAATTAATTTAATATGCCACATACTTATCAAACACTTAGATCACTAATTTTCACACAAGCACACACTGAACCTTAATAGTTCTAAATCAAGCAATTTATCACGAAAATCCCTAGGGTGGGTGTGGGTTGTTACATCTATCTATGGTACCTTTAACCCTTTAGGCAGAAATCCTCATGTCAATATGGATAATCATTAGAACTTGTGCACATGGTCTTAACCCGATGGATAGGGGTTATGTATCCACCTCAGCTAGAAGGGGCAGTTCTAGCCGTAGAACTTGTTTAGTTTCACAACCTTATACGTATTGGGTTGGGAGTTGGAATTTGATATGAGGCCACCTCTCCCTCAAGTGAATGAGCTATTATAGTCGTTTACTCTTATTGGGCATTAAATGTTATAAGTGTGATTTCTGCAACTTGTTAAATTAGGAAACTTTCTAAATTGAAAAACTTGTTAAATTGCATATTTGATTTGTGAATTATAAATCATGAACTATGTGTTATATGTGATAGGATTTCTTGAAAAATGGGATATGTGATATTGTTATGCTATATTATTTACTCATTGAGATCATCTATCTCACCCCTTCTTCCTTATATTGTTCCAAGTGAGCAAATATGAGGAGGTAAGGTGATGGCTCAAGCATTCTACTTCACTTAGGGATTCCTTATCAAAGTCATTAATAATACCATGCTATGAAGTGTTGTTATTAGATGCTCCAGGAATATTTATTTTTGATATTTATTTTGAGATGTTATCTTTCAAGGTTTTAATTGGAATCTAAATATTATTTCCTTATGTATTATATTTTAACTATGCTTCCATAACTTAAGGTTTTCTAAAAAAAAATAATAAAGGGTTTATTTAAGTTAATGTAAGTGGTTTGAGTATAATCCTAGGCAGTATTTGTAAATGTATAAGTGGGTTCTATGCGCGTGGGTGACCTTATGTCTCCCCATGTTCTAGGACCGTCATATCTAAGAAGTTAGGATGTGATAATGATTACTCTTCCTTCTTCTTTATATGCATATGTGTTTTGCACACAAATTAGTTGATTGCTTGGATGAAATTTGGACCAAAATTGGATGAATTGAAATTTTAAAATGTTTGAAATTTCACCTCATCACCTTCCTTCCACTGCGTTTGGCTCCACCATTCCTTCACTTAGGACTTTTACGAAATTACACTAGCGATAACTACAAATGACATGATAAGAAAATTCCTGTGCTCTAGGATTAATTAATCCAACAAATAGATAAGTCAAAACTAGACTTTAAAACTATAGCTCTGATACAACTTTGTCATATCCCAATTTTATAGACATGACGGTCCTAGAACATAGGGAGACATAAGGTCACCTATGCCTATAGAACCTATTTATACTTATACAAATTATGCCTAGGATCATACCAAAACCTGATACAATAGCTTAATTAAGCCATTTATAAGAAAATCTTTAGTTGTAGAAGAAAAAAAAATTACAATCCATAAGAAAATAATATTTAGAAATCTAGTTAAAGCCTCGATAGATAATATCTCAAAATAAACATCCAAAAATAAATATTCCTAGAGCATCTAAGGATAACTCTTCGTAATATATTAAACTAATTAACTTGGACAAGGAATCCCCCCAGTGAGGTAAGATGCTTGAGCCATCACGTTGCTTCCTCGTACTGCTCACTGGAAACCACACAAGAAAAAAAGGGGTGAGATAGATTATCTCAATGAGTAAACAATATAGCACATACATTAACATATATTCTTTTGAAAAGGAAACTCATAGCTTATACATATAGTTTATGATTACAATTCATGAATCAAGTTGCAATTTAGCAAGGTTTTCAATTTAGCAAGTTTGTAAAAATCACATTTATAACATATAGAGAGTGAAGGCTGTTGCCCTAATCACTCGAACACATATAGAGGAGAGGTGGCATTAAACCAAATTTCAACTCCTATCACATAGAAAAGCATGAAGTTGATCAAGCCCTATGGCTAGAACTGCCTCTTCTAGCTGAGGTGGATACATAACCCCTATCCATTGGGTTAAGACTATATGCACAATTTTCGATAATTACCTGCTTTGGCACGAGGATTTCTACATAAAGGGTTAAAGGTATCATAGCTAAAGCTAATGGTATATCACATATAATAAAAACTTTTAAGGTAATAATAAAATGTATCACAATAACAATAGTAGTTCAACTTTTGAACAAAGATACAATGATATTGTAGTTCCATAAAGAATGTAAGTGAGGGCAATAATCATAAAGGTATTATCATTGAATAATCAAAAATGGACTTGGACCAATTATCCTTTGGCAACCCAAGCTTAACAAGGAAATCATAGAGTTTCATTTTAGAATAGAAAGAACTTGTATTTCAAGAATGTCAAAGGTACACATATCATGATAGCTTGTACTTGTAACAATATCATAATGTTTACTCATCTTGTGGCTCCTTCACTCCTAGAACAAATTAATCATCAAATAAATAATATTCCAAAATAAACTCCTAAATAAGAACTCCCAGAGCATCTAAGAGCAACTCTGCATATCATAGTACATAATTAGACTTAGACAAGGAAATTCCCTAAGTGGAGTAGATTATTTAAGCTATCACCTTACCTCCTTATAATGCTCACCTGGAAACCATGCAAGGAAAGGGGTGAGATAAATGATCTCAATGAGTAAACAATACAACTTGTACAATAACAGATATCCCTTGAAAGGGTTCATAGTTCATAATTCATTATTCATAGTTCATAGTTACAATTTAGCAAGATTCATAGAAATCAACTTGTAACTTATGACATATAGAGTGAAGGCTACTACTGTATAACTTATATTATATAGAGTGAAGGCTATTGTTGTATTCAACTCCTACCTTACAACTTATATCATATAGAGTGAAGGCTGCTACTGTATTCAACTCTTAACTTATAAAGGAGCATAAAGCTAATCAGGCTTTGTGGCTAGAATCGCCCTTTCTAGCTGAGGTGGACATACTACCCTTATTCATCGAGTTAAAACCATGTGCATAGATTCCGATGATTTCTTGCATTGGCACGAGTATTTCTATATAAAAGGGTTCATATGTACCATAGCCCAAGCTAATGGCAATCACTTATAACATTAGTATTGAAGAATGTAATCACATATAACATAATAGTAATAGAAGTTTAGCTTATTGAAAAATAGATAAACAACAGTGCGATTCCAGAAAGAATGTAAGGTAAGGCAATAATTACAAAAGTTCTTTCTTATTATTGAATAAACAATAATAGTTTCAAACCAAGTGTCATTTGGCAACCCAAGCTTAACAAAGAAATCATATATTTATAATTGATAATAGAAAGGAACTTGGGTTTCAAAAATCTCAAAGGTTTACATATCATGATAACTTGTACATGAAACATGAACATAATGTTTACCCACCTTGTGGTTCCTCAGCTCTTAATATGCGTAGCCCTTGCACTTTTAATGATCCCTAAGCTCTAATATAACATTACAATTCAATACCTAGCATTGGCTTAACATCATGCTATCCTAATCCATAACTACCCCATGCACATATATCATTAACATATACTTGGAGTTACATTTAAAAGTGCACTCATCACATGCATATAATATGTTGACTTTTAAGTCTTGCATACTTTTCCTTCTTAGACTCATGTGAATTCACATAATAGTTCATATCAAGACTTTTCTAAAGCCAACCATAATGAATCATAATCTTAATATCAACTTAATTTAACTTTCAAGTTAATATACTTAATACTTTCCATATATATCAACTTAACAAGTAAACCTTAAAAGAGTCATGCTTGTCTCCTTTGGACCAAGTCTATAATAACCCATACCTACCCTAGGAGTTTTCGTGACAAATTGCTTGAATTTAAAGTTGTTGCGACAAAATATGTAGTTTTATGGAAATTCATGTGCGACGTGATTTATGAGTTTGGGATATGTTAAATTAATTTTAATATGCCTAATATGAATTATTATTGTAAAATAAATGATTTGAATAAAATGCATTAGCAGGAAATAATTTATTTTTCGTAAAATGAATTTTCATGCAAAAAGATGATTTTTAAGCATAAAAATAATTTTATGAGTATTTTAAAATAATTTTTAAATAAATGTTTTGGGGGGAATTTTAATGAAAATAATAAGAAGAATATTTTTATTTTAATTACTTATAATCAGCTCCTAATTTAAATAAAAAGCCCAAATACCTAAAAGGCCATTACCCAAAAACCCTCATAACCTAGCTCATTAAGGGTATTAGTTGAAATTGGCCAAAACCCTACATTTAAATACCTAAAATTCAGCCAGCACTCCCTTTCCAGCAGCCATCACTCTATTTTTCTATATCTTGACAGAAAAATTCTCCCAAAATATTTCTCTCTACCGAAATTAAGAAAACACCTTTCAATTTTGCGATTTCTCGCCCATATTCGTAAGTTTTTCTTCTCTTACAATTTCCTATCCGATTTCTATGAAATAAATTATGAGAAAATTATTTTGAATTGTTTATTTACTGATTTTTACAGATTTAATTCTGTTTGGTAAGTTTTTGAAAAAGAAATTTAATTCTCTACCAAAAACACAAATCTTTCCGCGCGATTTCTCCAAAGGTGAATCCTATAACCTAAAATTAAAATTTTTATACATAAACAACACTAAAGGGGGAGAATTTCTATACCATTGCATTATAAACTGATTTTTGATGTGTTTTGATGAAAAATATTAGATCAAATTATATTTTTGCATATTTCTGTAATGACCGAAAAGTTTTAGAAAACAAAAGAATTCAAGGTTTTCGCACTAGAACTTGAAAGTTGGAAAATTCTATGGGTTGATAACTCTATGGCTGCCAAATTGTAATTTTTAATATTCTAAACTAATATTTGTTTTGTTTGAATGAAAAATAATGATTTAAATAATGTGTTCAAATATTACTGTAATAAACGGAAAGCGCAAAAACTCATAATTTTCACCCTAAACATTGAAACTTGGAATTTTCATGCATAATTATGATCAATGGCTGCCAATTCATTAATGTGGATATTCTAAACTGATATTTGCCATGATTGAATAAAAAATAATGGTTTAAACCACCTGTTTACATATTGCTGTAATGACCAGAAAATACCAAAAACAAGAAAACTCATGGTTTTTTATCCTAAAACTTAAAATTAGAAATTTTCATGCATATGAATGTATATGTTTGCCAATTCCTACATATCTATGTTCTAAAATGATTTTTATTTTGATTACATGAAAAAAAATCTTAGTTCAAACCATGTTTTTACATATTACTATAATAGACGGAAAGTGTAAAGAATAAGAAAATTCATGTTTTTCTTTGAATAGGGCATTCGGCCTACATTGATATTTTTATCCCAATATCTATAATTTTCATGTGATGTATTTTTATGATTATTGGCATGAATGTATATATGATAAATGGTTAAATTATATGTTGGTTGAAGGAATGACTATAGACTAGCCTAAAGGCAATTTGATATACTTAAGGTATCTTAACCTTATGTTAGAATTAATATGTGAATATGATTGGATAATATGGAAGTATGTTGTATGATGAGTTAATAATGAATTAATGATCTTGAATCTATGAGGAGATTGATTGAAGGAATTGGTCATATGAGATAAGCATGATGCTTGAAAGGTTATTTGTTAAGTTGACATGTATGAAAGTATTAAGTGTACTAAGATGATTGTTAAAGTGAATTGATATTAAGATAATGATATTATGATGACCTTAGAATGGTATTGACATGATTGTAATGTGTTTTCATTTGGGCCTATAAGTGCTAAGTGTGCAAGACTTTTAAAGTCAATATGTGATGGGTAAATGAGGAGTGCACTTCTATGTGCAACTCTAAGTGTTTGTGAATGTTATATATGCATGTGGTAATTATGGGAACGGATAGCATCATGATTAAATAAATACTAAGTATTGAATTAAATATTATGTTAGAGCTTAAAGAGTTTAGAGGTTCAAAAGGGCTACGTGTACTAGGAGCAAAGGAATCACAAGGTGCGTAAACACTGTGTTCATGCTACAAGTGTGAGTAAACATTATGTTTCATGTTACAAGTACAAGCTATCATGTTTTATGAACCTTTGATAACTTGAAACTCAAGTTCTTTTCTATTTTAGTGATTTCTTTATATGCTTGGGTTGCCAAAGGAAAATTGGTCCAAAAGTATTTTTGATTATCTGGTGATAATACCTTTACGATTATTGCCCTAACTTATATTTTTTCTAGAACTACACTATTGTTCATCTTTTGTTAAAAAAGCTAAACTCTTATTGTTATTATGTTCCATTTGATTGTATCATTCAGTGCTACTATTACCTTCATAAGTTATAAATTATGTTATGTGTTATGTGTGAACATGGCAATAGCCTTTACTTTATATGTTATGAGTTATATGTGGACAAGGCAACTGCCTTCACTCTATATTATGTTACGAGTGAACAAAGCAATGGCCTTTAGTTTGTATTATGTTACAAGTGACTAAGACAGCAGCCTTCACTCTATATTCTGTTACGAGTGGACAAGGCAACAACTTTTACTTTATATTATGTTACGAGTAGACAAGGCAGCAACCTCCACTCTATATGTGTTATAAGTTATAAGTTGATTTCTATAAACCTTGTTAAATTGCAAGCCATGAACTATGAATCATAAATTTTGAATGATAAGCTATGAAATTTTCTAAGGGATATATGTTATTGTATGAGTCATATTTGTTTACTCATTGAGATCATCTATCTCACTCCTTTTTCCTTGTGTTGTTCCAAGTGAGCATTATGAGAAGGCAAGGTGATCACTCAAGCTACCTACTCTGCTTGGGAAATTCTCTTGTCAAGTTTAATAATACCATGTTATGATGAGTCCTTAGATACTCCAAGAGTTATTGTGGGAACTTTACTCTAAGATATTATGTTGGAAAATTTACTTAGAGTCTTACTATTCTTTTCTTTTGAATTATAATAAAGTAAATTTTTAGCTTCCGCAACTTAAGGTTTTCCCTTTATAAAAGGTTTTATTAAGTTAATGTATGAGGTTCGGTATGATCCTAAACAATTTTTGCATATGTATGAATGGGTTCTATGGGCGTAGGTGACCTTATGTCTCCTCATGTTCTATAACCGTCATGTCTTAAAAGTTGGGATACGAAAAAATCATACAATCAATCCCATAGGCAAATTAGGATCATTGCTTCATAATTAACACATCATAAACTTAATTCACAGACTACTTGACCATTTATAAATATTAGCCAAACATGATAGTTAGGGTTTTGGAAACCCTAGTCATAGTCGAACCACTCTAGGAGTTTCCTAGAGTTACTCCTTCAATCATCATGCAATTAAACCACGTACCATTCATATACACATGTCAACAATTGTTAAAATGTATCTTACAAAAATTGTAGGCCTTGGGATCAAAATCTCAATGTAGGCCAAAACCACATAATCATGGAAAACCGTGGATTTGCTTACTTTTCATCCATTTTGATCATTACAATAACATGTAAATGCATGATTTCAACCAATATTTTTCATGTAAACATAACAAAAATGAATTTAGAACATAAAAATTAGAAATCACCCCCTAAGTTCATATGCATGAAAATTCCAACTTCTAGGTTTTAGGGTTCACCTTTGATGGATTTGAGAAGAGAGAGGTATGTTCACGGTTGGAAATCAGTTTCTCCTTTAAAAACACAACCTAGGCTAATTTTAATATGAATAAAATCAGTAAATAAACATTCTCATATGGATTATCCATGGTTAGTTTCATAAAAATCAAAAAGTAACTTAAAAGAAGAGAAAAACTTGTGAAGAAGATCACAAAATCGCAAGGTTTGGAGCCACCTTGTGTTTTTTAGTTAAGAATGAATTTTTGAGAGAAAAATTATGTAAAAATCTGATGGGAAAATAGAATGGAGGCTGCCACAACAAGGGGAGGCTGAATTTTAGGTTAAAATTAAGGTTTTAGTGCAAAATTACAAGTTTACCATTAGTAAACTAGGTTAGGAGTGTTTTGGTGTATTAGGCTTTTGGTGAGTTGGGCCTTTAATCCAATTTATGGGCTGATTTATATGGATTAAAAATAAAATATTTTGCTTATTATTTTCATTAAAATTCTCCCAAAATATTTAATTTAAAATATTTAAAAATGCTCATAAAAATTATTTTATGGTTAAAAATCACTTTGTGCGTGAAAATTCACTTTGTATGTAATAAATCATTTTATACATTTACACTTCACATAAATCACTTATTTCATATTCAAAATTCATATTATACATATAGAACTAGTCTAACATGCCACTGGCACATAAATCACATAGCATATGAAATTTCATGAAAGCACACACTTTCTCATAATAGCCCTAAAATCAAGCAATTTGTCACGAAACTTCTAGTCCGGGTATGGGTTGTTACACACATACACACAAACATATAAAAATTTTTAGGTTTAAAAAAGCTAGTTTATTTTAGTTAATGTTTATTTTCTTTTTTTTTTTTTCAGAGGCACACATTAAAATTTAATTATTTAAAAATATATGGTACTTTGTTGGATACAAAGAATGCTCTCGGGGATTTAAGTTCTATGGTCCCACTACTTGGTCCATTTTTAAGATGGAAAATGTGAGATTTCTTAAGGAAGTAGAGTTTGGATGGGAAGAATTAAGGAACATCTCTTTTGACAAAGAAGTTATCTATAAAAATGAAAATTTATTTCTCTTCCTAATATTGTTATTGACAGTGATTAGGTAATAATTCTTGACACTACTTAAGCAATAACTTTAGTTCAAGACAACAATGAAGTTCTGCTTATAGAGCAAACTCAACAACCTCAAGAAGTGCCATTAAGGAGATTTAATAAAAAAAAGAGAAGTGTGATTCCACATGATTATATCATCTTCCTCCTAAAACAAGAAGATTCTGTAGGCTTAGCAAAATATGATCCATCAAACTTCACGAAACTCTTCAAAGTTCTAATTCTCGAAGTCGGATCAATGCAATGTAAGATGAGATGAAATCTATGAAAGACCACAACATTTGGGATCTTATAGAGTTGTCTAAAGGTGTGAAGTCCGTTGGTTGTAAATGGATATTTAAAGCTAAAAAGGATTCAAAAAGCAATGTCAAAAGATATAAGGTCGTCTAGTTACGAAAGGATTTAATAAGAAGGAAAGGCATTGACTATAAAGAGACCATTTCTCCAGTTTCATCAAAAGATTATTTTAGGATAATAATGGCACTTGTAGTTGTGAACCCTTAATTTTACACTCTTATCATTTGACCATAACTTAATACCTACTAAGTTTGAATCACAGAGCTAGTGTGGCGGTCTTGCTAGCTTGGTAGCAGGTAGGGTTTGGGTAGCCTTCAAGTCCACCACCCTATATGCTTAATTTTCTAGCATGGACCAATATGAATCTATAAGAAAAAAAAGAAAAAGCCTACCACGTCAAAAGCCCTATGACGTTGTATCAGGCATGCATAGCGTCACAGCCTCCTTGTGCTATTAGTTTCTCCTTTGCACTGAAAATTTCATTTTTGCCCTTTTTATCCCATTTTGCAGCCAATTTTTTACCCATACCCTTTTTGTCTTTTCACTCTTCCACTTCCCAAATTGTCCTCACCCCCATTTTCCTTAAAAGACCCTAATCTATTCTTCCATTTTCTTCACCCTTTAAGCATTTGAAGATAGGCTATCCATCTGCTCATTTTCTTCTTCTCCCTCCAATCACTCTCTAATTAATTAATTAATTAAACACTTTTTTCATAATCAAATTAATCCTTTTTTTTAAATTCACCCTTCATCCAAATTAATTAATTAATCATTTTAATTAATTAATCCATCCATCTATTTCAACACATTAATTAGTTAATTAATCATTTCAATTGATTAGTTAATTCCCCAATCAATCCAATCACCCAATTCTAATAAAATTAAATTTTAGCTTGGTAAAAACCTCTGCCCACATTAAAAGTAAAGGTATAACTGCACTAGTAGGATAGGGACCCTAAACCAAACCACCCTTCACCCCTATGCATAAAGTTGCCTTAGCATTGATATGGGTTTTATGAGCTATAATAATAGAGATATTCGTGCATATACCTATGAAATTTTTTTAGCATGTATCATGATATTGCTATGCATACATAACATGTGAAGCTTGACAAGGTGAACCCTCAAACACCTCAAAGATCTAAGCCATTGGTCTGTCATCCAAAACACAGTAACCCCACACACTCACCTTGTCAACCTTTAAACTAGGTCACCAACCATATGGAGAAAATCCTTTTTTTGACATACCATTGCATTTATACTCTTTTCCTTTAACAATTCTATATACTTACCTGTTTTCTGTCTATTCCTATTTTAAAGGTACTGATGGCCAACACCTTTAGCCCCTTTGACCAAGATGTGATGACCACCATTTTTACTAGCCTCCTTAATAAGAGGAGACTTTCCAAGCCACACTCACTACCACCTTTAAGACTGTCATATCCTGATTTCAAAACTATGACGGTCCTAAAGTTCAGGAAGATATAAGGTCACCTAAACCTGTAGAAAACCATTGATCCTATTATCAGTTTACATATTCAATTTGTAATCTTCCCTGAGATCAAAACTCCATTCCTTCTTAATCCTTTCCCATTATCACTTAAACCATTCATTTATAACCATTTTACTTTAGTGCCATCTCATGACCATGAATAGAACATCATTCATAAATGTTAATAAGTACTATCCATACATTCTTACTTACTATCATAGGTAGATATACATAACAAAGGTTATCATTTGTTTTCATTACTCTCCAAGACAACATACTTTAACACTAAGCTGTTAAACACCATGAAGCTCTATATTGATTATCCTTAGGATGACACAAGTAATACAAAACATAGCACTTTTAGCAAGTCCCAAGCGAAGAAGTATAGCTCAGAATTTACCTTGCTAACGAATCACCTTGACCTAGAAAATTTTAAACAACTATTGGATGAGACAAGCTCAGCGAGTACATAATAATGTAACATAACATAAAGGCAATATAAAGGTCATCACTTGGATTGATTTAAGGTAGCAACAGAGTGATGTTAATCAAAATTGATCGTATTGGACTTTTAGAATGCATTTTAGTATAAATAATAATGTCTTAGAAGCAGAAAGCTTCTCACACATAAATATTAGAGTGGTAGTCCAAACCTTGCTCACTCTCATGAATTACATTACGCAAAACTTATCACGTCTTGCAGTTAAGCATTCCCGCTTATCAGATGTTAAGTACTCTTGCCCTACCTTTGGGCTTATACTAAGTGCATAAGGTTTAATGTAATTTCTCACATCAGAGAGGATTTCTACTTATTCATGGGTATCAATGAAAAACATATCCAAGTTTTACAATAGAAATTTAATGAAAGATAGTTTAGCATATTAATCATTCTCATCATTAAGCACAATGTAAGATCAAGGCAAAAGGCTTATCATGGTCAAATATCATATAAGGAAGATATGAATTTCCAAGGGGCTTAATAATCATTAGGTAACAACATATCAAATGTCATTTTGAGCACATGTCAAGCGATGGCAATGTAAGCAATGGTTGTAAGCAATAAGGCATGATTGCATCATATTATTAAGTCCTCACCTTAACTTCTTTGCTCTTATTGATTGTTCATTATTGGTTAGTTTAGTATCCTTTATAGTCTTGAGCAATTTCCTTACCCTTGCCTTGAAGTTTTGCACCCATAACATTTCAATTACATAATAATTAGTAACTAATGGTGTTACTAATTATATCTTATACTTGTTTTATTATTTTAACTTATAATAGAGATGTATCAACTGTGTCATATATATACTTATTCTTACTTCTAGTCATTTCTAAGCTAAATTCCACATTCCATTTCATGATTTCAAGTCTAAATCTCAAAATTTGCAAATTGTTCCATTGTAACAACCCACACCCACCCTCGGAGTTTTCATGACAACTTACTTAAATTTATAGCTATTATAACAAAATGTGTGCTTTTATAAAAATTCAAGAGCCATGTGATTGATGAGTATGCTGCATATTAAATTAGTTTTAATATGTATAATATGAATTTTTAATGAAAAATAAATGATTTATATGAAGTGCATAATTTGTTGCACATAAAGTGAATTTTCATGCACAAAGTGATTTTTAAGCATAAAATAATTTTTATGAACATTTTTAAAATATTTTTAAATAAAAATTTTTGGGAGGATTTCAATGAGAATAATATGATAAATATTTTATTTTTAATTAACAATAATCAGCCCACAAATAAAATAAGAAAAGCCCAACTCACCAAAACCCAACACACCAAAACACTCATAACCTAGCCCTTAATGGCAAACTTGTAATTTTGCCAAAACCTACATATATTAACCTAAATTTTGGCCAGCCCTAATCTTGGTAGCCACTATTCTTTTATTCTTCAGAATTTTAATAGAAAAATTCTCTAAAAAATATTCTCTTAACAAAAATTCACAAGGTGCCTTCAAACCTTGCGATTTCGTGATCGTTTTGGTAAATTTTTCTCTTCTTTCATTCTATTATTTGATTTTTATGAAACTAATAATGAGAAAATTATTTTGGGCTATGTATTTACTATTTTTATTTTGGTTAAATTTGTCCTAGATGATTATTTTCAAGGAGAAACTGATTTTTGATGGAAAACACAACTCTTTCTTCGCACATCCACCAAAGGTGAACCCTAAAACTCAAAATTGGAATTTTCATGCAATTATATGAGGGGCGACTATTGATTTTCATATTGAAGTGTTCTAAACAAATTTTTTTTGTGTTTAGATGAAAAATATTAATTTAAATCATATTTATATATATTATTGTAATGATTGAAAGTATAAAAAGCAAGAGAATTCATGGTTTTCACCCTAAAACCTAAAGTTGGAAAATTTTCATGCGTATAATATAAAGGGGTGCCAATTCCTACATCATGGTGTTCTAAAGTGATTTTTGTCATATTTACATGAAAAATATTGGGTTAAACCATGTTTCTACATATTACTATAATAAACAGAAAGTGCGAAAAGTAAGAAAATTCATGTTTTTCATGAAAGTATGCATTCGGCTGACATTGGGATTTTAATCCCAATGTCTATAATTTTTGTATGATATGTTTTAATGATTGTTGAAATGTGTATATGAGTGGTAAATGATTTAATTGCATGTTGGTCAAAGGAATAGTTCTAGACAAAGTTTAGAGAGGTTCGGCCTACCTAGGGTTTCCTAATCGTATCATTATGTTATGATTAGCATATGTATATGATTAATTGGAATGTAAATTAGGCCTTTTGATGAGCTAATTATGGATTAATGACCTTAAATTGACTATGGGATTGATTGTATAATTTGGTCAAAAGAGATAAGCATGACTCTTTAAGGTTACTTGTTAAGTTGATATATATGGAAGGTGTTATGTGTACTAAGTTGAATTTTAAATGGAATTGTTATTAAGAACATGATATATTGTGTTTGACTTTAGAAAAGCTATAATATGAGTTATAATGTGATTTCATGTGAGCCTAAGAAGGCTAAGTGTACAAGACTTGAAAGTCAACATGTTATGTGCAAGTGATGAGTGCACTTTTAAGTACAACTCCATGTTTATATGAATGTTATATGTGCATGAGGTAGTTATGGGATAGGATAGCATGATGTTAAGTAAATGCTAAGTACTAAATTGTAATGTATGATAGAGCTTGAGGATTATCAGAAGTTCAAAGGCTATAAGTTTTAGGGGCAAAGGAAACACAAGGTGAGTAAACATTATGTTCATGTTATAAGTACAAGCTATCATGTTGTGTAAACCTTTGAGATTCTTGAAACCCAAGTAACTTTCTATTCTCTATTGTAACTATATGACTTCTTTGTTAAGCTTGGGTTGCCAAAGGACAATTGGTCTAAAGCAATTTTGATTATTGTATGATAAGAAAGAATCTATGTGATTGTTGCCTTACCTAATATTCTTTCTATAACCACACTATTATTTTTCTTTTGTTCAATAAGTTAAACTGCCATTGCTAATATGCTATATGTTATTACTTTCTTAAGTGCTATTGTTATAAGTGATTACCATTAGTTTTAGCTATGATACCCATGAACCTTTTGTGCAGAAATACTCATGTCGATGTGGGTAATCATCAAAACCTGTGCACATGGTCTTAACCTGATGGACAGGGGCATAGTATCCACCTCAGCTAGAAGGGGCAATTCTAGACATGAGGCCTAATCAACTTCACGCTTCTTCATGATATGAGTTAGAATTTGGTTTGAGGCCACCTCTCCTCAGTGTATTTCAGTGAATTGAGCAAGGTCTTCACTCACAAGTGAATTGAGTAGGAGTCTTCACTCACAAGTAATAAGTGTGATTTTTGCAAACCTTATTAAATTGCAAATAGTGAACCATGAACTATGAATCATGAATTATGAATCATGACCTATGAGTTATATGCTATGAGCCCCTTTTAAGGGATATGTGTTATTGTATACGCTATATTGTTTACTCATTGAGATCATCTACCCCACCCCTTTTTCCTTGTGTGGTCTAGGTGAGCATTTTAAGGAGGCAAGGTGATCGCTCAAGCAACCTACTCCACTTGGGAAATTTCCTTGTCAAAGTTTATTTTTGTACTATAATTTCATGAGTCTCTAGACGCTTCGGGAGTCCTTGTTTTGGAAGTTTTATTTTGGAACATTATGCTTGATCATTGATTTAAAGTCTTTAAATATTCTTTTTTTATGGACTATATTTAAAGTATATTTTCACTATTCTTCTACAACTTAAGGTTTTCCTTTATAAAAGGTTTAATTAAGTTAATGAATGAGGTTTCGTACAATCCTAGGTAGTGATTGTATGTTCATGAGTTGATTCTATGGGCATGGGTGACCTTATGTCTCCCCATGTTTAAGTCTAGTTTAGAGTTTTTGATTATTAGGTTGACTAAGTATAATCTTAAAGCATAGGAATTTTCCTTTCATGTCAATTGTTGTCAATCGATAGTATAACTCTGCAAAATCCTTATAAGCTATAGTATGTGAACCCTCCAATTTGCATCTTTAGATGACTAGCACTCAATTACAAACCTACAGAATCAAATTGGGTGCAAATTAAATAAGAAAAGGATGAGAATGAATCGAAAATGAGGTGTGGCAACCCGCTAGCTAGCTACAACAACTCACAGATGGCTAGGTAACCATAGTGACCTCTGTGGTTCTTGTAAAGAGATTTGTTGTTACTGCAGCTAAGGATAAATTACTGCAATGCATTTTTCCTAGTTCCACACTGAAAATTCATAGTTTTGAGCCCCTAAACTTCCCCTATAAATACCTTGCACCTCATAATAGCTTCCACACACAATTACTCTCCCTAATGCTTTCTAAACCCTATTCCTAAGCTTTCCAATCATCAAAACCCTATTTCTAAACCTCTAAATCTCTAAAACCCTATTTCAAAACTTTCTCCATCACCCCAAACCTTATTCATGATTTCCTAATCACCTTATACCTTATTCATAAGCTTCCTAATCATCTCAAAACCCTATTCATAAGCCTTATAATCACCTCAAACCCTATCTCTAAGCTTCCTAATAAAGAAAAGGTGCAATTCAAGTTATTTTTTTTCAAAGGGAATTCGTGTTAATCAAGCAAATGTGTGATCCAAGTCCCTCCAAGAAGAGTCCGCACTATTCAGGAGTTCTTCTTCCAAAAGGAGTGCTTGTGCTATCCCTAAGCAAAAGTGGAACTTAAATCTTGTGCCTAGCTCACTCCTTACATTCCTCGTCATCAAAAGCCAAAGATAAAAGTTCTTTCCTTTTCCTTTTTCAATTCCAATTTCAAGATCTAAATATGAAAAGATTTAATTTTTGCTAATTAAAATATAACCTAATTGACAAATTCCCTAAGCCCATAAAATCAATCAAAATATGATAACAAAGGCAATGACATAAAAACCCTCCTTCGCAAAAAGGAAGAACTGTATGGGGTTTGATTCCCATTCAAAAGGATACACAGGCTTGTCGTCTCTAAGGCATTCAACTCCACTAAATTAACAACTTTTTCTTTCCATCACATTTTTCACATAGTTTAGGATCAAAATTGCCTTTCTAAAATAAAAGTCTAAATTTTAGTTTTTTTTTATTATAATTGTTTTATTACTTTTCATGCTTTAGTTGTTTAAATTAAATTTGGGAAAAGTGTGCTTTTCCTAGAACCCATAAAGGCTAGAGGAAAGATCACTTATTTTGATATTTTTACTTTTAATAATTTTAAGTGGTTTTCCTTTATCATTCAAATTTTGTAATTGTCATTATTTAACATTTTCCATGCATTGCACAAGTAATGTTTGTTTCATGTTGTGAGGCCTCGCCCAAGCACCAGCCTGATCTGCTAAAGAGAATCAGAATGCTCATTTGGGTTTAGATTCACAATGGAATTCTCGGGTTTGGATTTGGTTGATTTTGAAAATGATTTTGGGAGTCGCCACCACAATTTATTTCTTAAATGGGAAAATTAAGGAAAAGCCCAATTGACTCCGATTCGTTAATTCTTAATTAATTTACCCAAGGATAAAATCATTAGCCTCAAACCAGGTTGAGTTCAGGGACTAGGTTTTTAGTTTTAAATAATCTAAATTTGGCTCTTAAGTTTAATTTGACTTAAAAGTTAACTTCATAGATGACAAATATTATATGATAATTATAATGCATGAGCATGGTGTGAGTGTAATGAGAAAATCAAAATGAAACATCCACAAATTACATTAATTAAAAAGGCAAAAGGAGATTGATTGGGATTTGGATTTAAGGTTTGGATTTAGATTCCAAATGTGCCTACATACCCCATTAAATGAGGATCAAAAGCCACGTTCAGTCCACGATTAAGTGGAGAGGTTTAGGAGTTGATCAAATTGATTTTGGTTTTGGTGTTTTGAGAGTGAGGGAAAATGCTAAGACCTTTACTTTTGACGGGCAGAGAGTTTTACCATATTGAAGTTTTATTTTATTAGGATCGGATAATTGGATTGATTAGGAGATTAATTAATTAATTAAAATGATTAATTAACTAATTAATGTGATGAAATAGATGGATTAATGGATTAATTAATTAAAATGATTAATTAATTAATTTGGATAAAGGGTGGATTAGGAAAAAGGATTAATTTGATTTTTGAAAAAAAAAGAATGATTAATTAATTTATTAAAAAGATTAATTAATTAATTAATTGAGTGATTAAAAAAATAGTTTTAGTTAATTAAAAAGATTAATTAACTTGGTTAGGGTGAGGTAATTAATTAATTAAAAAAATTAATTAATTAATTAGAAATTGATTGGAGGGAGAAGAAGAAAGGAATTTGAGGATAGCAATCTACTCAAATTCAAAGGGGTGAAGAGAAATGAGGAAATGGGGTCCTATTTATAGGCAAATGGGGTTGAGGGTAGTTTAGGTAGTAAAAATGTGAAAAGACAATAAGGAGTAGAGCTATAAAGGGCTGAAAATTGTGTTGAAAGGGGTAAAAAGGTCATTTTTTACAGGAAAGAGGTCCATGGGCCTAGTGCGGCACCTCACCAGACTAGTGTGGCAGGCCATAAGTTGGACTTATGGCGCCGCACAGGCCTAGTGTGGCACTGTAAGGCTGCCGCATGGCAGTTGACATGGTAGCTCTTTTTTTTTTTTTAGAGATTGGTTGTTGGTTTGGAGTTTAGAAAATTTAGATGTCTGATAGCAATGTAATTAAAGGCTAAAAAATTTTCTTTGAGTGGCACTGCCCCCAAACCCCTACCCACTAACTGGCTAGCAGGACCGCTATAACAACTCTATATAGTGCGTTAAACTTAGCAGGTACTAAGGTGATGGTTGGATGATGAGGGTGCAAAATTAAGGGTTCACAATTGCTCCCTCATCAGAATTGGCTTTGAACAAAAGATGATTCTAATGATAGTGAACATTGGGAAGAGGTGCCATGTCAGACTCTAGGCTTATATGTTCCTGTCAATTCTTTTGGGAGGGGGTCCTCTAGGATAAATGAGGTTTTATCAGTAGCTATTGGTCTGGCCTTGATGTTGGATGCGAGAATAGTCTTGGTGATTTTTAATTAAGGCTATTGTTTGGCTCTAATATTAGAGGACAAAGAAGGTTTGGTGAATTTCAATCAAGGTTATCTATCCAGCCTTAATGTTAGAGATAAAGGGGCCTTAATGTTGGAGATATAGAAGGTTTGATGAATTTCAATCAAAACTATCTGTTCGGCCTTAATGTTGAAGATTAAGATGATTTGGGATAAATCTCAATCAAGGCTATCTATCTGACCTTAATATTGAAGATAAAGATGATCTGGGGTAAATTTCAATCAAGGTTATCTATCTAGCATTGACATTGGATGCAAGAATGGTCTTGGTAAATTTCAATTAAGGCTATCTGTTTAGCCTTAATGTTAAAGGTAAAGATGATTTGGGGTAAATCTCAATCAAGGTTATTTATCTAGCCTTAATGTTAGAGGTAAAAATGATTTGAGTAAATCGCAATCAAGGCTATTTGTCTAGCCTTAATGTTAGAGGTAAAGATGATTTAGGTAAATCTCAATTCTAATGATAGTGAACCCAAAAGAGGGGATGGTATAAGGAACCAAAGTGATGTCTATGTTGGTGTTTAGACATATTTGGGTGGGAGACATAGCTAAAAAGGAAATTAGTAAAAAGAACCATAGGGATATTTACAAAATTGTTCCTAAACATTTTGTGGGTGAAAAATATGGCTGATAAGTGAGAAAATGAACCAAAAGGATGTCTAAGCTAGTGGCTAGAGATTTTTGGATGAATTAACAAATTTGAGCTAAAGATATGGAAAATGGAACCATATAGATGTCTAAGTGATCTTTTCTAGACATTTATGGGTGAAATTGATGGATTTAGACAAAAGAGATGTAAAAAGGAACCACATTGATATCTAAGTGATCATTTCTAGATATTTATGGGTGGAGTTGATGGATTTGGATAAAAGAGATGGAAAAAAGAACCACATAGATGTCTAGGTGACCGTTTTTAGACATTTATGGGTGGAGTTGATGGATTTGGATAAGAGATGGAAAAATGAAACACATGGATGTCTAGGTGATCGTTTATAGACATTTATGGGTGGAAGAGAATTTTGGACAATATAATTTAGTGTAAGGAGAGCCTCAACCTATGGCGAGTCGACTCGAGAGATCCTGACAAGATTTTGATAAAGGGAGAGCCTAAGCTTATAGTGAGTTGTTTCAAGAGATTTTGATAAGATTTTGATAAGAGGAAAGCCTCAGCTTATAGTGTGTTGGCTCGATAGATTCTGAAAAGATTTTGATAAGAGGAGAGCCTCAACCTATGGTGAGTCAGCTCAATAGATTCTACAAAGATATTGGTAAAAGGAGAGCCTCGGCTTATGGTGAGTCGGGTTAAGAGATTATGACAAGATTTTGATTGCTTCAAAGAAACTTAAGCTTCTAAATGTGAGGGGTTGGGCCTTTCAAAGGCTTAAAGGAACTTTGCCTATAGTAAAGGGACTCTGGAAGTCACACTTTATTAATTAGATTTGGAAAGGTATCATTTAGCTTCAAAGAAGCATAGGTCAACTTTAAGAGGTATCAGTCAGCTTTGAGGAAGCACTGGTCAGCTTTAAGATATGTCAATAAGGCTATTAGCTCAGTTTGTTCATGATGCTGTATGATTGCAAATGATTGCATAGATGCTAGTGCACAGATGATGCATGCATGTTTCAAAATTCATAAACCTTTTATTTGACTTCTATGCTATGCATAATTTTTGATGATGTCTATAATGGGTGATTGCATGGATGTATAAGGGTGGGTTCATGCATTTACTTTGTCAATGCATGTTTTTTTTTTCATATGACTTTTATGTCCTATGAAAACATGTGTTTGTAGACTGAGAAACTTTACGGACTTTAAGAAACTCAACTTAGATTAGTGTGGGATATTTGGCATGGTGGCTTTACAAGGAGATCAAGGGGTTGCTTTAGGTTTTGGAATTTGGTGGCCATATTTTTTGTTTTGGTGTTGTTGAGGAGGAGTTCAATAGTATGGCTTAGCTGCAATCATAATGTTGCAAGTCAGATGGTGGTGGGTGATGGTCAGGTGAATTTGCCTGCTGTGATTAAGACATTCCATAATTTCGATGACCAGGGAGATATGCAGGGGTAGAGGCTCAACATGAGGGCCTTAATTTGTTTGAGTGTCAGATACAGGCCTGTTGATTATAGTGATGCCAGAGTGGCAAATGGAACAGAGGCATTTTGTGGTTAGAGCTGTGCTAGCAAAGATATTGATGAGTTTTGACTGCTTTGTTTGGGATTTAAAGAGATCAATTGTCTTGCTAGTTGTTCTTCAGGTGAGAAAAATTTGCCTATTCTTACCCTTTCTATTAGGGGTGCTTTGTGGGTGTCTATTTTAAGTTTTATGTTATCTTGGAAGCAGTGATGGATTATTTTTGGGTAGTGGCCCCTGCTTTTCAATTTGGACATGCTTTATTGAGACTTTATTAGAGATCGGATAGGATGGTTGCTTGCAACTTGCCCTCAGAGCACACATTTTTAGCACTGCCAATGGTAAAGGATTACATCTCTCATGACTGGGGGCAATGGGTGTTGAGTAGTTTGCCCATTGGACTTGGTTTGAATGACTTTCCACTAAGGGATGAGGGTCTTTAAGGCAAATGTGGCAGACTCACGATGTGCCCCTAGTTTTCTTTCTTCTTGGAGTCTCTGCATATCATAGCTCCCATTGCTAGAGCTATCAGGTGGTGGCTAGCTAAGGAGTTATAAGGCTATTTATTTTAGGATTTCACTTGGGACCATAGAGAGGTATGCTAGATGATTAATAAAGGTGGTTTGGCTAATTAAGAAAGAGTACCAGGCTGCCCTACTGAGGGGAATAAAGGATGATGTAGCTAAGAAAGGAGAGATTGTATGAGGAGCCATTGGTAGTAAGAGGGCTATAGCACAAACAAAGGAGGTGACTTGTTCTTTAAAGGAGACTCGAGGATCTACTAGATGTGTGACACCACAGGTTGCAGTAGTGACTTAAAAAGGAGATTGTGACTGTATTGAAGACCATATGACACTACATTAGAGGTTTAGAAAAGGATTGCTGCAGTAATGTAAAAAGGGGGACTGCATCTTCTGAATTATAGAATAGGATTTTTTTTTTAGCATAGTTTTAAAACTACTAATACTCAAGAAAGGGTTTTCAATACTATTATGTTCAATAGTTCTAATTCTATTAGTACTTCTATTATTGCAGCAAAAAGCGCTACAGAGACCTAGAGGAAGGGTGTGCCTACTTGATGAGATTATAGCAAACTCTAATTCTGATGAGGACACAAGAGATGTGCACCTCAGGCTAGACCATGACTTCAGACATGACGCTTTTTTTTTTTGTTCAAAATAAGCTATAGACGACATTGAAAGGGCTATCTTTTATGTCCAGTTGATGGGTTTATATTTTGCAAAATTTGATCACCATTAAATGAGATATCTTTTATGCTTTAATTTTTGTCTAAGCTGCCCTTTTAGGTTTTTGGCTTAGCGAGCATTCTTTTCTTCTTCTTCTTCTTCTTTTTTCCCTTCTTTTCTTTTCTTTTTTCTTTTTGTATAGGCAAAAGAATTAAGTGAATGATGTACCAGGCATAAAGAAAAGGAGAATGTGATGCAAACAAAATATTTTGTATTATGATTTGGACCGTACCCAAGTAGAGTTGCCTATGAATCCCTTACATCACTTTTCTACTGGTTATTTCTTTTAGGGAGAATCAAGTCCACATAGTTATGATTACATATGCATGAAAACCAAAAATGAAATGCAGATGTTATCTTCAGCTGATCCAGGTTGCTAGGATGGGAGAACTTGCTTTCGTTCACATCAAGATGGTGCCTTTATCAGATAGGATGCGTTGCCCCTGAACCCCTGCTTGCTAACTGGCTAGCGGGACTATCATAACATCTCTGCATAGCACATTAAACTTAGCAGGTGCTAAGGCTATGGTTGGATGATGAGGGTGCAACATTAAGGGTTCATATATGTATCATATTATATTTGTTCATGCATACATAAAAAAAAAAAATTTTTTTTTTTTGCAAAAGCTATTTTGTATTTATGCCAAACTAATTTTTTTTTGTATTTTTTTAACCAAAACCTAGTCCCAAACCCTCTTTGGTCATTCGAGGACTAGTGCTTTTCCTTGGGATAAATGGTATAATTTTGGAGTTAATTAAATTGGGTTTTTTCCTTAATTTTCCCAACTAAAATAAACAAAATTAAAGTGGTGACTCTTTTTGCAAATTACGATTTACAAAATATAATTTTTTGAACTCATAGCGAGTTCCAATCATGATGTTTCTCCCAAATGAGCATTTTCAATTCACTTTAGCGATCAAGATCGGCGCTTGGGCAATACCTTATAATTGGCGACTCCACTAGGGTCTCCAAAATCTTTTTCAAAATAAAAGATGAAAGTGGACTACTCTTGATAAAACAAAAGTTTGGCTTTTTAGTACAAAATAGTTTTTCATGCATGACTACATTGAGCTCCTTGTCCAAAACCTTAGTTTCTTAAGAAAACAAAGGATACAATGTAATATGGAGTGGGTAACCTTCCTTAGGTTTGCTTGCCAATAGTAAAATCATTTAGCCTGCAACATATCCTCTAATCCTTTTAGAGATGTAATGAGTATGCAAGTACAGCTGGACCCACACGAGACTCCTTAACTCACATATGATTAGGTATATCGCATCTCTAGTGTGATGGGTTTCCTTTCAAACCAGCCTTACCCTTTCATATAATGACTCATAAAACCTTCCTTTAGGATTTTTTGCACTATAATACTAAACTTGATATGTCATTATCATGAAACCTTTTCATTCATGCAGGCATAACTTGAACCTTGTGAAGAGTCAAAAACCTAAAACCCATGGTCAAAACCCAAAATCCATGGTCCACCTAAACCTATGGTCAACACCTAAAACCCATGGTCCTCAAAACCCAAAAACCATGGTCCATCTAAACCTATGGTCAACACCCAAAACCCATGGTCCACCTAAACACATGGTCAAAACACCTAAAACTCATGGTCCACCGAAACCCATGGTCAAAACCCAAAACTCATGGTTCACTTAAACCCATGTCAAACGCATGGTAAAAATAAACCCATCTATGGTACCCTCATTCTTATCCATAGTCCTTATCCAAATTAAATCCTAACTTTTTCCATCTTTTATAGTACTATCCAAACCTATGGCCTATCTAAGCCTATGGTCTAGCCTAATCAAACCCATTATCCAACTATTACCAAACCCATAGTCCACCTAACATCCAAATCCATGGTACACTCTTACAAAAAAGCCTAAGCTGACAAACTTTCCTCAAAGCCTGAAAGCCCACACCTAAAAACCTTTACAATAAAGCCCAAACCAAGAAGCCTTCACCATGAAACCCACTCCCAAAAAGCCTTCACCATGAAACCCAAACCAAGAAGCCTTCACCATGAAATCTAAACCAAAAAGCCTTCACCATAAAGCCTAAGCTTAAAAGCTTTCACTAAGAAGCCTACTTTGAAAAAACCTTCATTTATGAAGACCATAATTTCCTTTAAGGCCAAATCTAACCAAGTCTTCCTAAGCTAGTTTCTTATCCTGACCTTTCCTCTAAGCTAGACCTGACAGAGGCTAAGGTAGAACTTGAGGTCTCTTTGGCTCAAGATGCACTGAAGACTCTTATGATCCGTGTAGATCTCACACTTCGTCCCATACATGTAATGTCTCTAGATCTTTAGAGCGAACACTACTATGGCTAATTCCAAATTGTGAGTAGGGTAATTCACTTCATAGGGTAATTCACTTCATGCCTCTTTAGTTATCATGATGCATAGGCGATGACTTTACCATTTTGCATCAAGACACACCCAAGTCCTACTCTCGAAGCATCACAATAGACAGTGAACCCTTCTTCTCCTTCTGGTAATGTCAAAACTGGAGCTGATATCAAACACTTCTTGAGCTTCTGAAAACTCTTCTCACAAGACTCTTCCCAATTGAACTTAACTTGCTTTCTAGTCAACTTGGCCAATGGAGCTACTATCTTAGAAAAGTCCTGTACGAATATATGATAATATCCAGCCATGCCCAAGAAGCTTCATACTTTTGAAACTGTTATGGGCCTTGGCCAATTTGCCATCGCTTCAACTTTCTTAGGATCAATTTGAATCCCTTCCTTACTTACTACATGTCCAAGAAAGTTGACCAACTCCATCCAAAATTCACACTTGGATAACTTAGTGTAGAGTTGGTGATCACACAACATTTGAAGCATGATCCTCAAGTGTTCTTCATGTTCTTCTTTATTCTTTGAGTAAATTAGGATGTCGTCAATGAACATGATCACAAACTTGTCAAGGAATGGTTTGAACACTCGGTTCATCAAATCCATGAAAGCAACAGGAGCATTTGTCAGTCCGAATGGCAGAACTGTGAACTCACAATGTCCATATCTAGTACGAAAGGTAGTTTTGCAGATGTCTTCTCCACATATTGTTAGCTGATGATAGTCAGACATTAAGTCAATCTTGGAAAAGTGACCAGCTCCTTGCAATTGGTCAAAAAGATCATCAATCCTTGGCAATGGATACTTATTGCTCACAGTGACTTTGTTAAGCTGATGATAATCAATGCACATTCAGAACAAGCAATCCTTCTTCTTTACGAATAGCACTGGAGTGCCCTATGGTGAACTACTTGGTTGGATAAAACCCTTATTGAGTAGGTTATGCAATTGCGTCTTTAACTCTTTTATCTCCATTAGTGCCATACAATATGGCAGTATCGAGATGAGTTGTATACCGAGTAATAGTTTAATGTTGAACTTGATCTCACAATCAAGTGGTAATTCGGGTAAATCTTTTGCAAAAACATCCATGAACTCATCCACCACTGGAATGCTCTCGCCTTGAATGGCAGCTTCCTTGTCAATATCAATTACATGGGCTAGGTACGCTTGGCACCCTTTCCTCAACACCCGTCTCACTCTTAAGGCTAATATCATGTTCATTTTAGAATTTTAATTCACATAAATAGGCCATATATGGTATTGCTTATACATGAAATTTCAATTTTTGGATTATAGGTTACAAAACCATGAGTTTTCTTATTTTTGGTATTTTTTGGTCATTTCATAAATATGTAAACAGGTGGTTTAAACCATTATTTTTCATTCAATCATAGTAAATATTAGTTTAGAACATGCCATGCATGATTCGGCAGCCATAGATAATATTTATACAAAAAAATTCCAAATTTTAAGACTTAGGTGTAAATTATGAGTTTTCGCGCTCTCCGTTCATTACAGCAATATACAAACACATGATTCAATTCACTATTTTTCATCTAAACAAAAAAATTATCATCTTAGAATTCTTTCTCACACAAATTGGCAGCCACAAAATAATTTAATAACAAAATTTTCCAACTTCTAAGTTCTAGCACAAAAACCTTGAACTCCTTTGTTTTTCGAAACTTTCCGGTCATCACAAAAATATGTAAAAATATAATTTAATCCAATATTTTTCATCAAAACAAATAAAAAATCAGTTTAGAAACCATTGATGCCCAAATTGCCCCCCTCTAGTGATGTTTTTACATAAAAATTGTGATTTTAAGTTATTAAATTCACCTTTGGAGGAATCTCGCAGAAAGATTTATGCTTTTGGTAGAAAATAGATTTTCTCTCCCAAAAACTCACCTAAACATAATTAAATCTATAAAAATCAATAAACAACCTATTCAAAATGATTTTCTCATGATTTATTTCATAGAAATCAGTTTAGGAATTGAAAGAGAAAGAAAACTTATGATTACGATCAAGAAATCGCGAAACTAAAAAGTGTTTTCTTAATTTCAGTTGAGAGAAATATTTTGAGAGAATTTTTCTAAGAAAATATAGAAAAATAAAGTGATGGTTGCTGGAGAACCTAAGCTATCCGAATTTTGCAATATATATTAGGGTTTGGGTGCAATTTCCACTAATACCCTTAATGAACTAGGTTAGGAGGATTTTTGTGTAGTGAGCTTTTAGGTATTTGGGCTTTTTATTTAAATTTTGGGCTAATTATAATTAAAGGTAAAAAGAATAGTTTTCTTATTATTTCTATAATATTTCCCTATAATACGTATTTTAAAAATTATTTTAAAATACTCATAAAATCATTTTATGCTTTAAAAAATTGTCTTTATGCATGAAAATTCATTTTATTTAAAATAAATCCTTTTATACAAATGCACTTTATGTAAATCATTTATTTCACAATAACAACTCATATTATGCATATTAAAATTAATTTAATATGATCAACACATAGATTACTAATTTTCACAAAAGCACACACTTAACCTCAATAGTTCTAAATCAAGCAAATTATCACGAAAATTTCTAGGGTAGGTATGGGTTGTTACAGAGGACCTCTCCACACTTCAAAGAACTAACTGCTAGAGCTTGAAAAGCATTAATTTCAAGCAAATTGCTTTGCATTTGCTCTTTCCATCGCAAAGCAAGTTAGGGGTTTCTCCTTGATTCTTCCTCAACTAGTTAAAGGCTTTCTGCCTACTTGTTCGAGCCAAGTCTATTGCTTAAGGCTCATGTCTGCTGTCCGAGGCTAACCGCTGTCTGCCATCCAAGGCTAGCTGCTGCTCGCCATCTATGGCTTGTATCTTCCATTTGAGGCTAGCCGTTGCCCACCATTCAAGGCAAGCTACCACGGCATCTGAGGCTAGCCACTACCCACCATCTAAAGCCAGCCGCAACCCACCATCTGAGGCTAATTACCGCTTGCCATCCAAAGCTAGCCACCGCTCCATCTTAGGTAAGCTTTTTTTCCTTTAATTTTCTTTTTTCTAAATTTCCATGCCTCTTTTAGTTTGTTAATTAAATTGATTCATATAAGTTGCTAGCTAATCAACTCAGTGGTCAATTAAGTTAATTAATTAACTCAACCCTCTTTTCATAAGTCAATCAAAACATGATAAAGTGGCTAGGCTAAACTAACCCCTTTGTAAGAAGGGAGAACTATGTGGGTTCTGATTCCTATTCAAAGGGATACGTAGGCATGCTTAGTCCAAGCATCAAATCCAATTAAAACTAACTAACTCTCTCCCCTATCACCTTCTTCACTTGCTTTTATTTTGCTTTCTTTTACTTTGTTATGAGGCTTAGTTTAGGGAATGTGTGACTTCCCTATAACCCATAAGGGCCAGATGAGGTATCCCCTATATTTAAGATTTTATTGTAATATTAACTCTCTTTTATTTCAAATTCTAATTGTGTATAAACTTTGTGGATTGAATGATCATGTATATTATAAACTGTTCATGTATTTTAAATTGTTCATGAAATATATTTGAAGTTACTTTTATATTACTTGGCCAAACTTATTTTGTTAACTTAAACTGAATACCTAGCCCCTGAATCCTCTTTGGTTATAAGGCTAATGATATTTTTCCTTTTGATAATAATTGGAGTCAAATGGGTTTTTTCCATATATTTTCCCGAATAAAAACAAATTAAGGTGGGAACTCTAAGAAACAATTTTCAAATATATCAAAGACAAGCCTAAGGGCTTCCTCATGAGTTCTTTCACAAATGAGCATTTCGATTCCCTTTAGCATATCGAACTGATGCTTAAGCGAGGCCTCACTTATCCATTATTGCATTATTTATTAAAATCACTTCTTATGATATTCTTATGGTTCTTATTATGTTAGGAAGGCCTTAAATGGTACAATACATGAATATTATGGTGTCTCTATTGCTAGCTCTAGTACTTAATAGGTTAGGGAAATCTTGGGTATTACAAACTCCTACTGCCAATCCATCATTAACGAGATCAATGAAATGACCAATGCCATCATTGCTCCTCTCCCTACTCGTGTTGATCCTACTTCCACTCAAGTTGGAACTAGTCATGCCCTCATTTTCACTCATCCTATCATTGATCTAACCCATAACGAGAAGGCACTGGAAACTCTAATCTTTGTAATGCCACTGCCATTACTCTCACTATGAATCCTTTCAAAGTGGATATTTCTCTAGCTTTTTTTGAGGCTAAAAAATAGTTGGAGAAATTTGAGGCCATAGAAGGAATAATCAAGAACTTCAAGAAGCATAAAGACATGATAGATGTCGATGCCTTAGCTCTCTTCCTAATTACATAAGTTCCACTTAAATTCAACATGCTGGTCATGGACAAGTTTAATGGCACCACATGCCTTAAAACTGACCTTAGGATGTATGTGGGGGCCAAAAGACCCTTTAGTGTGGATGAGAAGCTCATTGCTCAATTTTTCCAATAGTCCTTAACTACAGCCATTGTTAAATGGTTGCTAGATCTATACCAAAATCATTAGAAAACCTGGAATGACATATGCAATGTATTTGTCAAATAATACCACTACAATATTAAAGTAGATGTCAGCCAAAGGGATCTAGAAACAACCAAGCAAGGTCAAAGAGAGTCATTCACTATGTTCCTTATAAGGTGGAGGGTAAAATGGCCCAAATGGTGAATCTTCCATCTAAAGTAGAGCAAATTGACACCATTGTCAAGAATCTCATCCCCTAATACCAGGCTCATCTTCTAACTTAATACCTTCCCAACTTCAAAGTTCTTATTGCCACTACCTTTAAGATAAATGATTTAATCCAATTAGGATGAATCAAGGATGAATCATCTAGCTTAAGGTATTATAAAAACAACAACACCATAAACTCTACCACCCAAAGAGGATGGGAGGCAAATGTAATCTACTATCACCAGCTAATTTGGTTAGAAAGAAGAGCTTTCTTTAAGTTAGACATGCCTTTAAGCATTATTTATAAAAAGGCCTTAGAAGCCCATCCTATCAAACCTTTAGAGCCAAGAGCACCTCTCAATCCATTACCCAAGAACTATAACTCTAATGAGTACTGTGACTATCATTGTCACATTCCAACCTTAGAGATATGATGGTCGTAGAACATGGGGAGACTTAAGGTCACCCATGCCCATAGAACCCACTTACATATAAATAAATCATGCCTAGGATCATACCAAACCTCTTACAATAACTCATTTAAAACCTTTAGATGAATACCATTAATTACGAAAGTCTATAATTAAACATTACATATAAAATCCATAAGGAAAATAATATATAACAAATGAGCATCAATCAACATTCCCAGAGCATCTAATGACAAGACTTCATAAAAAAGTATTATTGATAACTTGGACAAGGAATGCCCTAAGTGAAGTAGAATGCTTGAGCCATCACCTTGCCTCCTCACATTTGCTCACCTGGAACCACACAAGGAAAAAGGGGTGAGATAGATTATCTCAATGAGTAAACGATAAGGCACATACATTATCACATATTTCTTTGAAATGGAAACACATAGCTCATACACATAGTTCATGATTTATAATTCATGAATCAAGTTGTAATTTAGCAAGGGTTCAATTTGGCAAGTTTGCAGAAATCACACTAATAACTTATAAAGAGTGAAGGCTATTGTTCTATCACTCGAACTTATAAAGGAGAGGTGGCCTTATACCAAATTCCAACTCCAATCACTTATAAGGCTTGAAGTTGATTAGGCTCCACGGCTAGAACCGCCCCTTTCTAGCTGAGGTGGATACACTACCCCTATCCATCAGGTTAAGACTGTGTGCATAGGTTCCAATGATTACCCGCATCGGCACGAGGATTATGCATAAAGGGTAAAAGGTACCATAACTAGAGCTAATGATAATCACAATTAACAATATCACATAAGGCAATAATAACATGTATTCCAAAAATAATAGTGGTTTAGGTTTTGAACAAAAGAGACAATGATAGTGTAGCTTCAGAAAGAATATAAGTTGGGGTGTTAATCACAAGAAATTCTCATTGGATAACAAACTAGTTTTGGACCAAATGTCCCTTGGCAACCCAAGTTTGTTAAAGAATTCATATAATAATATTTTAGAATAGAAAGAACCTGGGTTTCAAAGATCACAAGGGCTTACATAACAATATATCATATTCTTATAACACAACATAATGTTGTTCACACTTATAACATGAATATGGCGTTTACTCACCTTGGGGTTCCTTTGCTCCTAATATATGTAGTCCCTTTGCACTTCTAAAGCTCCTCAAACTCTAACATAATATTTAATTTAATACTTAGTATTTATTTACTCATGATGCTTCTATCCCATAACTACCCATGCACATATAGCATACACATACACATAGAGTTCACATAAAGGTGTACTCATCACTTGTATATAACACGTTGACTTTGAAAGTCTTACACACTTAGGCCTTATAGGCTCACATGAAAACACATTACAATCATATCAATACCTTTCTAAGGTCATCACAATATTACCTCAATATCATTTCACTTGAACTCTTTTGTTTTTTGAAACTTTCTGGTCATCACAGAAATATACAAAAATATTATTTAATCCAATATTTTTCATCAAAACAAATCAAAAATTAGTTTACAAAACAACAATGCAAAATGAACCCCCTCCAATGATGTTTATGCATAAAAATTGTGATTTTAAGTTATAGAATTCACCTTTGGAGAAATCTTGCAGAAAGATTTGTATTTTCAGTAGAAAATAGATTTTCTCTCCCAAAAACTCACCCAAACAGAATTTAATATGTAAAAATCAGTAATTAACTAGTTCAAAATAATTTTTCCATAATTTATTTTATAGAAATCAGTTTAGAAATCAAAAGAGAAAAAAAAAACTTACGATTACGGTCAAGAAATCGCGAAATGGAAAAGTGTTTTCTTAATTTCAGTAGAGAGAAATATTTTGAGAGGATTTTTCTGCCAAGATACAAAAAAATTAAGGTGATGGCTACTGGAACTCTATTCTAGCTGAAATTTATAATATATACTAGGGTTTGGGTGAAATTTCCACTAATACCTTTAATGAACTAGGTTAGGAGGATTTTAGTGTGGTAGGCTTTTGGGTATTTGGGCTTTTTATTTAAATTTTGGGCTAATTAAAATTAAAAATAAAAAGAATATTTTTCTTATTATTTTTGTAATATTTCCCCTAAATATTTATTTTAAAAATTATTATAAAATAATCATAAAATCATTTTATGCTTAAAAATTGTCTTTATGCATGAAAATTCATTTTATCTAAAATAAATTCTTTTATGCGAATGCACTTCTTGTGAATCATTTATTTCATAATAGCAACTCATATTATGCATATTAAAATTAATTTAATATGCCACATGCTTATCAATCACTTAGATTACTATTTTTTACAAAAGCACATACTTAGCCTTAATAGTTCTAAATCAAGCAAATTATCACGAAAATTCCTAGGGTGGGTGTGGGTTGTTATAATCATCAAGGATCAGGGCACAAAACTAACGTGGACAATGTCTAAAGCACAAAATCTAAGACCTCATTGACTGTGGCGATATTATTGCTCCCAAGCCCAACATCTAACACCACCACCAATCCTCTTTTGAACCACTAAGCTGATCTAACCATCTCAAGCTTCACCTAATAATTGGCACTTTGAAAAGAATGCAACCTGCTATACATGAGTTCTCTGAGTTTGAGTCCATGTCTGAGTCACTTGAGTCTGAGTCGAAGTCTAAGTCTAAGTCTAAGTTTTTTTAGTGTATTTCTATTAAATCTTTATTTGAGTTTAAGTTCATTGAGTCTTTCCCTCCTAAGTCTATATTTCTCGTTTTAGGATTATCTTTTAATGTAACCCTATGATGATGGGATTTTTGTAATTAATAAAAATTTTTTGAACAATCACGACCTAATTTCTAGGCTGTGACGGTCTTAGAGTTTAAGGAGACATAAGGTCAGCTAAACTAGTAGAACCCCATTAAATTAATATCATTTAACATATTACATTTTATAACCTATCCCAAGATTGCAACCCCATTTACTCTTTTCAATTTCTATTATTATTTAATCTATTCATTTATAGCCATTACACTTTAATGCCATTTCTAACTATTGATTGGAATATCATTCTTAAGTATTAATAAATACTATTCATACATTCCTACTTACTATCATAAATATGTATAGATAACAATTACCACCATTTGTTTACAATGCTCTATAACACAATACATTTTAGTACTAAGCCTTCAAATACTATAGAGCTCTAGATCGATTATCTTCATAGTAACATAAGCAAAACTCAAAACATAGCAATTTAGCAGAGAAAGTCCCAAATAGAGAAGCATAGCTTAGAATTTACCATGCCAATGAGTCATCCTGACTTGAAAAATTGTAAACAACTTTGGAATGAGACAATCTCAGTGAGTACATAATAATATAAAATAATATGAAGGCAATATAAGATATCACTTGGACAGGTTCAAGATGGCAATAAAGTGATATTAATCAAAATTGGACATTTTAGTTTTTGACTACATTTTAGCAAAAATAATAATGTCTTTGAAGTAGAAAGCTTCCCACACATGAATACTAAAGAGTGTTGGCCTAAGCCTTGCTTACTCACATGCATCACACTAGGCAATACTAATCGGGGCCTTACAATTAGGTGTTCCCCCCAATAGAGGTTGGATACTCTTGCTCTACCTATGGGCATATACCAAGTGCACAAGGTCTGATGTATTTCCTCACACCATAGACAATTTCTACTTAATCATGGGTATCAATGAAAGACACATACAAAGTCTATATTAGGAATTCAATGGAAAATAGTTTGGCATATCAATCATTCTCATCATTGACATAACATAGGACCAATGTAGAAGGTTCATGATGGTTGGATATCATATATAAAGGATATGAAATTCCAAAGGTTCAACAATTAATGGGCAACCATATATTCAATATCAATTTAATGCGCATATCAAAGGATAATAACTCAAGCAATGGCTGCAAATAATAAGGCATAATTATGTCATATTATTAAGTACTCACCTTGCACTCCTTTGCTACTATTAATGTTCACTCTTGATTAATTTAGTGTCCTTTATGGTCTTAAGGATTTTCCTTGCCTTTGCCTTAAGGTTCTACACCATATTATTTTAATTGCATATCAATTAGTAATCAATAATGTTATTATTCATAATTAATATATTTTATACTTGTTTCACAATTTCAACTCACAATAGAGGTATACTAGTAATGCTACATTTATGCATATTTCAATTTCCAATCAGTTGCAAGCTTAATTCCTTATTTAATTTCATGAAACCAAGTTTAAATATCAAAATCTGTAAATTGGCCCAAAAACCCTAGAATTTGGGGAAAACTATCAAGTACCCTTTCAAAACTCAAATTAACCATAGATCTATTAAATTAACATCCAGGCAATCAATTCCTACTAATTATTTTTAATTGATTCACTGTTATTCATAAGAACCCTAACTTGTCTCATTTTGATCAAATTTGGGGAGACCTTACGATTTCCCACCAAAACTTCAAATTAGTCATAAAAATATGAAATTAACATAATATAAAACATATGTGGTCATTCAATTATTAATATCTAGCATTAGAAAACTAAGTTTCCCTTTTAACTAAGTTTATGCCCTTAAGATTTCCAAGTCTTGAATAAAGTTTCCAAAATTCTTTTTAACACTTTCAAATCATTTTTCTTCATCTAAAGTAACCATAGATGCATTTAATTAGAATTTTGAACACTTCCTTGTTCATATCCCCTCTTGGCCGAATTCAAGACCTACTTTACTTAGGTGACTTTCATGCTTCCTTTACCTATCTTCACATTAATCCTTTAATTCTCTAGCCAAATCTCCATATTTCATCTAAGAACATCTAAAACTACATCTTATGTGTGCATACCCTTAGTTGGTTGAAATTTATATGGGAGAGATTTTATGTAACTAAAATGCTAAAGTCAAACTTAGAACATAAAAAAGAAAAGATGAACGTGATTTCTCATCTTGGTTAGCCTTGATTTGTTAAAGTTGATCTTGATATAGAGAGAATTTTCTTTTTGTTAATATGAAGTTTTGGTATAGAGATTTGCAAATAATGTACATAAAATGAATATATATATGTATATATGATGGATTAGATGGTAAGGATTAGATCAAGCCTAATCCAATGGCTAAGATTTGAGCTTAATGGATAGTTATGATCTACTTTATTGGTATGGCCATGATTTCATCAATGCAAGTCTCCTCATAAGGAGTTGAAGTGCTAAAAGGATGTATCTAGTCACTTTTATAGGCATATTAAAAATTCAACTTGGTTAAGGATTTGACTTAAATCAACTTTAATGGCTACAAGTCAAATTTGGTGGCTCCATCTCTACATCAAAATTTTTGTTAGGCTTACCATTCTAACTTATATGCTTGATGTTTCCTTAAACCTTAGGCCTATGGGCCAGTCCCCATTATTGGGCTTGGGCCTTAGATGTTCCAAGGCCCATTAACAAGCCCGTAAGCCTATTAATATACTTAAAAACTTTCCTTTTAATTTTCTTTTTTTCCTTTCATTTTGACTTTCTAAATTGTACTTTATATCTTCTTTCTATACCGCGTAAGTTATCATATAAACTTTATCTAATTCATTAGAGCATAATTAATTATAACAAAATCATAAACTAGGCTAACATTTTAAATGGTATCATGAGGTTCCTAACCAATTCCCTTTTATTTCCCTATTATACTAACATTTAAAGACCTTATCTTATAGCATCATTAGGGCTAAAATGAGCCATGAAATCCTTAGTTATTAAATTTTACACCATTAAAAGAAATTAATCCTTGAATTTTTTGAAAGTGCTTACTTGTTAATGATGAAACAAATGTGGATATTTTCAAAGCATGTTTTCTTTGTCTTCCCATTTGCATTTTTCCACATTGTGGTTAGGCCATTAAGATTTGACTATTGGCATCTCCTTGTTTCGAAGCTTCTTCACTTGTCGATCTAGTATAGTGATTGGAACCTCTTCATAGGAAAGGTCTATCTCAATCTCTATCACATCCCAATTTCAGAGATATGATGGTCCTAAAATATGGGGAGACATAAGGTCACCTAAGCCCATAGAAGCCACTTATACATATACAAATCATACCTAGGATTGTACCAAACCCCATGCATTAACTTAAATATCCAACATTATAGGAACTTCAATATGCGGAAGAATAGTTTAACATAATACTTTGAAAACATTTCCTAAGAAAATAACATTTAAAGTCTTAGAACAAGTCATTAATGATTAATATCCCAAAATAAACTTCCAAAGTGTCTACAAGTAACTCTTCATAGCATAGTATATTAAAAACTTGGACAAGGAATCCCTCAAGTGAACTAAAATGCATGAACCATCACCATGGCTCCTCATATTGCTCACCTAGAACCACACAAGGGAAAAAAAAGGGTGAGATAGATGATCTCAATAAGTAAACAATATATCACATATGATAACATATATTCCTTTTTTAAAAAAGGAAACTCATAGCTTATAATACATAATTTATGATTTACAAATCATGGTTTTAAGTTTTCAATTTAGTAAGGTTTTCACTTTAGCGGGTTTGCACAAATCACACTTATGACACATAACACATAGAGTGAAGGTTGTTACCATAATCACTCGAACACATAAAGTGAAGGCTGTAGCCATAATCACCCGAACACATAGAGTGAAGGCTATTGCCATAATCACTCGAACACATAGAGTGAAGGTTATTGCCATAATCACTCGAACATATAGCCGATGATTACTCACATCAATATGAGGATTTCTACTTAAAAAGGGTTATGGGTACCATAGCCAGAGCTAATGGTAATCACTTATAGAAATGACATTAAGGAAATGTAATCACATGTGGCACAATAACAATAGATATTTAGCATATCAAACAAAAGATAAATAACAGTATAGTTCTATAAAGAGAAAATGGTAAGGCAATAATTCACAAAGGTTCATTATTATAATTGAATGATCAAAAATGATTTTGAACCAATTCTCCTTTAGCAACCTAAGCTTACAAAGAAATCATTAAAATTGAAAAGAAATTGGGTTTTAAGATATCAAAGGTTCACAAAACATGATAGCTTGTAATTGTAACTTAAAAAATAACGTTTACTCACCTTATGGTTTCTTTGCTCTTATTACATATAGCCCTTGACTTCTAATAGTTCTTAAGCTCTATTATTCATTCCAATTAAATACTTAGTATTTGATTAATATCATGCTATCCTATCCTATAACTACTCCATGCACATACAACATTCACATAAACTTAGAGTTGCATTAAAAGTGCACTTATTACTAGCATATAACATGTTGACTTTCAAAAGTTTTGCACACTTAGCCTTTATAGGCCTACATGAAAAACTCATAAAACTCATATCAAGAATTTTCTAAAGTCAAATATAACATATCATGATTTTAGTATCAATTCAATTTAACATTCAACTTAATATGCTTAACACCTTAAACTTATCAAGTAGCCTTTCAAATATCATACCTATATCTTATGACCAATTCATACAATCAATCTCATCATCCATTTAAGATCATTAACTCATCATAAAACTTATTTCCCATATCACTTAATCACATAAACATATTAATCATATCATAGAAATAGGGTTAGGAAACCCTAGGTATACCTAATTGCCTCTAGACTTATTTAGAGTTATTCCTTCAATCAACATGCAATTTTATCATTTATCATTCATATATACATGTCAATAATCATTAAAATACTTTACATAAAAATTATAGAAATTGGAATATAAATTCCTAAGTAGGCCGAATGCCCTATTCAAGGTAAACTTAAATTTTCTTACTTTTCGCACTTTCCATTTATTACAGTAATTTGCAAAAACATGGTTTAAACCAAGATTTTTCATGTAATTAAAACAAAAATCATTTTAAAACACTAAACCATAGGAAACAGTACCCATACGGACATATATGCATGAAAGTTTTCCAACTTTATATTTTAGGATGAAAACCATGCTTCTATCTTGCTTTTGGTACTTTTCGGTCATTATAGCAATATGTAAACACATGCTTTAAACCATTATTTTTATCTAATCATGATAAAAATCAATTTATGATGCAAAACCACATAAATTGGCAGCCCCTAGGGTTCATACACGTGAAAATTTCCAACTTTTAAGGTCTATGACGAAAACCATGAATTTCTTTGTTTTTTAAAACTTTTCGGTCATCACAATAATATACAGAAATATATTTCAAATCAATATTTTTCATCTAAATACAACAAAAATCCATTTTGAACACAAATATGTACAAATTGGCAGCCTCCCTTGAGTTGATGCATGAAAATTTCAATTTTGAGTTTTAGGATTCATCTTTGGAGGATTTGCGTAGAGAAGGTTATGTTTTCGGTAGAAAAATCATTTTCTCCTCCAAAAACTCAACTAGGCTGAATTTAATAATAAAAATAAGTAAATATTCAGTTTAAAATAATTTTCTCATGATTAGTTTTATAGAAATCCAATAATAAATTGAAAGGAGAGAAAAACTTACGAATACGGTTGTGAAATCGCAAAGTTTGAAGGTATTTTGTGAATTTCAATTGAGAAAATAATTTTGAGTGAATTTTTCTGCCAAAATAATAAAATAATAAAATAACAAAATGGTGGCTACTAGATACAAGGGCCGGCTGAAATTCCCCTTAATATGTATAGGGTTTTAGGCAATTTCCAAGATTACCCTTAATGAGCTAGGCTATAAGTGTTTTGGTGTATTGGACTTTTGGAAATTTGGGCTTTTTATTTAATTTATGGGCAGATTATAGATAATTAAAAATAAAATATTTTTTTTTATTATTTTCATTAAAATCCCCCATCCTAAAATATATATTTAAAAATATTTTAAAAATGCTCATAAATATTATTTTATCCTTAAAAATCGTTTTGTGCATGAAAATTCAATTTATGTGAAATAAATATTTTTATACTTATGCATTTCATATACATTACTTGGTTCACCATAATAATTCATATTAGGAATATTAGAGCCAACCTAACTTGCCACATACTCATCAATCACATAACTCATGAATTTTCACAAAAGCACATACTTAGGCATAATAATTCTAAATTCAAGAATTTAGATCATGAAACTCCTAAGATAAGTGTGGGTTATTATATTCTCCCACCTTAAGAAAAATTCATTCTCAAATTTTTAAATCTAATAGCACAACACACTCTACTTAATTTCTCCGCTACGCTTCTGCTATGCCACTCAAACACAATATCTAACTACAAATAATATATCAAAATAGTAAAGTACATACTCACAATCTATAAAAAATCACATTGATAAACCTTCAGCTTATGCTACACCTATGTTCAAACAAATCTTAAACTAATCCTTAATAATTTTTGTATCCCCTAACCTTAAACGAAAGTACTAGAACCTATAATTTCACCTTCAATCAAATATAATCCCAAGCATTTCTTTTCCTTAAATTTCAATTATCATTAACATCTATACTAATACCTTAATCATCACTTCCATTCATTATTTATTTCATTAGTCATATAAGAATCAAATAAATAATTACAAATTAATAACTCCAATTGATATTCAATAATTCTCTTTCCATATTAATAATTATTACTTAATCTATTATAACCTCAATAAATATTTTTGTGTTTAAGACCTTACTAACATTACAATTTCTACACTCCCATCATTTATCAATTAAAACATATTTAAACTTAACCAACATTCCTATATGTATCATATCCTAAATGAACTTTCATTCTATTAATTTGTAATCCCAAATAAACTTCTCATAACTATTTCAGATTTACTTTTTTTTTTTTGTATAATATATACATCATTACCATGACTTTAATTAATTAATATGATGATGATTAATTAATTAATTAAAATGATTAATTAACTAATTAATATGATGAAAGAGATGGATAAATTAATTAATTAAAAAGACTAATTAATTAATTTGGGTGAAGGGTGGATTTAAGAAAAGGATTGATTTGATTTTGAAAAAAAATTATTAATTAATTAATTAGAAAGGTTAATTAATTAATTAGTTGAGTGATTAAAAAAAAAAGAAAATTTTAGTTAATTAAAAATATTAATTAACTTGGTTATTAATTAATTAATTAGAGAGTGATTGGAGGGAGAAGAAGAGATGAATTAGAGGATAACTATCAACTCTAACTCAAGGTGTATTTGAAAAAGAAATGAAAGGGCTATTTATAAGAAAATGAAGTGGGGGTGATTTGGTAAAAAAAGTGAAAATGTGAAAAGATGAAAAGGATAGGGCAAAAAAAATTTTAAAAAATGAAAAGGAGGGCATTTTGGGTATTTAAACCCAGTGGGCGGCACGGATCCACCCCATGGGCGATGTGGATCTGCTTTGCCCTAAAGTAGCAGTCGTGTGTTGGCACAGATCTGTGCCACCCCTGATGTGGAGCCGCATTAGTTTATGATGCGCTTTTTCTAGCTAGTTTTGAAAAACTATTGTCTGGTATAGAAGGTCGAGTCAGGGTAGGAAAGGCTTTAGATTGTGCCAAAAATACTTTGGTCGGCTTTGTAGAGTTCAGAATTGAATTTTGACAGTGCTAAAATAAGGGTTCACAGCTACCTTCTCATTAGAATTGGCTTTGAACAAAAGGTGATTTTGATGATAATGAACATTGGGAAAAAGTGCCATATTAGACTCTGGGCTTGTGTGATTTTGTTAGGTCCTTTAGGTGGAGGCCCTCTAGGATAAATGAGATTTTGTCAATGGTTATCAGTCCGGCCTTAACATTGGATGCAAGAATGGTTTTGGTGAATTTCAATTAAGGCTACCTGTTTGGCCCTAATGTTAGAAATAGAGATTATTTGGGGTAAATCTCAATCAAGACTACCTATCAAGCCTTAATATTAGAGGTAAAGATGATTTGGGCAAATCTTAATTAAGACTATCTGTCAGCCTTAATGTTGGAGGTAAAGATGATTTGGGATAAATCTCAATCAAGGCTATCTGTCCGGCCTTAATGTTAGAGGTAAAGATAATTTGGGATGAATCTCAATCAAGGCTATTTGTTTGGCCTTAATGTTAGAGGTAAATAAGATTTGGGTAAATCTCAATCAAGGCTATTTGTCTGCTCTTAATGTTCGAGGTAAAGATGATTTGGGTAAATCTCAATCAAGGCTTTGTTCAGTCTTAATGTTAGAGGTAAACAAGATTTGGGATAAATCTCAATCAAGGCTATCTGTTCAACCTTAATGTTGGAGGTAAAGATGATTTGGGTAAATCTCAATCAAGGCTATCTGTCCAATCTTAATGTTGGAGGTAAAGATGATTTGGGTAAATATTAATCAAAGCTATCTGTCTGGCCTTAATGTTCAAGGTAAATATGATTTAGGTAAATCTCAATCAAGGCTATCTGTCTGACCTTAATGTTAGAAGTAAAGATGATTTAGGATAAATCTCAATCAAAATTATCTGGTCGACCTTAATATTAGAAGTAAAGATGATTTGGGTAAATCTCAATCAAGGCTATCTGTCCGGCCTTAATGTTTGAGGTAAAGATGATTTTGGGTAAATCTCAATTAAGGCTATATGTCCAGCCTTAATGTTCGAGATAAAAATGATTTAGGTAAATTTCAATCAAGGCTATTAGTCCAGCCTTAATGTTTGAGGTAAAGATGATTTAGGTGAAAGATGTGGAAAGTGAAACCATACAGATGTCTAGATGATCATTTCTAAACATTTATGGGTGAAATTGATGGATTTGGACTGAAAAAGGAACCACATGAATGTTTAGGTGATCATTTCTAGACATTTATAGGTGAAAGAGAATTTTGGACAAGATATTTTAGTGAAAGGAGAACCTCGACCTATAGCGAGTCAACTCAAAAGATTCTGACAAGATTTTGGTAAAGGAAGAGCCTCAACTTATGGTGAGTCGGCTCAAGAGATTCTGAAAAGATTCTTGTAGGAGAGCCTCAGCTTATGGCGAGTCAGCTTGAGAGAATTTGAAAATGTCTTAATAAAGGGAAAGCCTCAGCCTATGGCGAGTCGGCTCAAGAGATTCTAAAAAGATTTTGATATAAGGAGAGCCTCGGCCAATGGCTAGTCAGCTGTACAGATTTTGAAAAAATTTTGGTTGCACCAAAGAAACTTAGGCTTCTGACTGTGAGGGGTTGGTCCTTTTGGAAGGCTCAAAGGAACTCTGCTGGGAGTAAAGGGACTATGGAAGTTAGACTTTGTTGATTAGATCTGGAAAGGTATCATTTAGCTTTAAGGAGACACTAGTCAGCTTTAAGAAGTGTCAGTGAGGCTATTGGCTCAGCTTGTGCATGATTGCAGATGATTGCATAGATACTGGTGCACAAATGATGCATATATGTTTTAGAATTCACAAACCTTTTATTTGACTTTTATGCCATACATGATTTGTGATGATGTCTATAATGAATGATTGCATGGATGCATGAGGTTGGATTTATGCATTGTGAATGCAATTTTTTTATGTGACTTTTATGTCCTTCAAAGACATGCATTTGTGGATTGAGAAACTTTACAAAGTTTGAGAAACTTAACTTGGATTGGTGTGGGATATTTGCCATGGTGGCTTTACAAGGATTTCGAGGGGTTGCTTTACAAGGAGTTTAAGGGGTTGCTTCAGGTTTTGGAATATGGTGGCTTGTGTTTTTTGTTTTGGTGTTATTAAGGAGAAGTTCAGCAGTATGGCTTGGTTGCAATCCGAAGGTAGCTCCAATAGTGCCAGAGCTTAGAGTTTGGCATCTTTTAGATTTTTCAAGAATTTTTTAGCCTTATCTCAGGATGTCGTGAGGCAGATGATGGCGAACGATGGTCAGGTGAATTTGACAGCTGTGATTAAGAAGTTCTATGATCTCAGTGACCAGGGAGATATGAGGGGGTAAAGAATTAAAATGATGACCTTGGTTTCTGTTTGAGAGTAAGATACAAGTCTGTTGATTGGGGTAATGCTAAAGTGGTAGACGAAATAGAGGCATTTTGTGGTCAGAGCCATACTGGCGAAGACACTAATGATTCTCGATTACTTTGTTTGAGATTTAAAAAGATGAACTGTTTTGCTAGTTATTCACCAAGCGAGAAAATTTTATCTATTCTTAACCTTTATGTTGGAGGTGTTTTGTGGGTGTCTATTTTACGTTTTGGGTTATCTTGGAAGTGTGGCTGATGGATCATTTTTGGGTGATGGCCCTTGTTTTTCAATCTGCACATATTTTTTGAGACTCAGTCAAAGATTAGATAGGATAGTTGCTTGCAGCTTGCCCTCAAAGGACACATTTTTAGCATTGCCAGTAGTAAAAGATTAGATCTCTCAACACTGGGGGCCATGGGTTTTGAGTGATTTGCCTATTAGGTTTAGTTTGAATGACTTTCCACTAGGGGATGAGGATCTTAAGGTAGAATTAGGATGTGCCCCTAATTTTTCTTTCTCAAAGTCTATGCAGATCATAGCTTTCATTGCCAGAGCTATCTGGGGTGGCTGGCAGAGGAGTTATCATGCTGTTTATTTTTTATTTCAATTGGGACCACAAAGAGGTATGATAGATGATTGATAAAGGTGGTTTGGCTAATTGAGAAAGAGTACCATGCTGCTTTGCTGAAGGGAATAGAGGGTGACATAGCTGAGGAGGAAGAGACTGTAAGAGGAGCTACTAGTATCAAGAGGGCTGTAGCACAAACAGAGGGGATGACTCAAACTTTGAAGGAGACTTAGAGATCTACTAGAAGTATGAAAAAATAGGTTGTAGTAGTGACTCAAACTGCGGTGGTGGTGACAAAGGACATTATGACTGCATTGAGGATAGGATGACACTACATTAGAGGTTCAGAGAAGGACTACAGCAGTTAAGGTAGATAAGAGGACTGGCTGGATTACAGCCTCCCTCCTTTTTTTTTTTTTTTTTGCTTTTTGTTCAAAATAATTACAAGTTGACAAGAATACACAAAATAGGACAAGCTATAAACAATATTAAAAAGGCTATCCTTTTTGTCATAATGATGGGTTTGTATTTTGCAAGATTTGGTCATCATTAAATGAGACATCTTTTATTTTTGCTCTAATTTCTGCCTAAGCTGCCCTTTTGGGTTTTCAACTTAGCGAGCATTCTTTTCCTTTTTTTTTTTAGGTAAAAGAAGTGAATGATGTACTAGGCACAAAGAAAATAAGAATCCGATGCAAATACAATATTTTGCATTATTATTTGGACCGCACCTAAGACGGGCTACCTATGTATCGCTTATAGTTATCATCATCATTTTTTTATCACTTTTTAAGGGAGAATCAGGTCCACATAGTTTTAATTACATATGCATAAGAAACAAAAATTAGATGCAGGTGTCATCTTCGTATGATGTATCATTTCAACTGATCTAGGTTGCCAGGATGGGAGAATTCACTTCCATCCACGTCCATGAAAATGGTGTCTCTATCAGATAGGATCTTCTTTAGCTTGAATTTCCTCTGGGATCATGATTAGGAGTCTTGATTTCTTCTAGAACTATATTTCCTTCATGCGAACCCTTACCTCTTACCTTCGTGCTAAAGCACCCGGCAGGTATCTGTTGATAGCCCTAAATTTTGTACAAAGCATCTATTCTCTTCTTATTAATGGTATTCAGCTAGTCATGATACATTTGGATCAATTTTATCTTTATTCTCTATAGCATCTCTTTGATAAGTTTCTTATTTGTGTAGGTGGGAATCGCATGAACTGTGATGCTTAGGTCATCCCTATCATATCTTCATCTTGTACAAAATAGCTCAAGAGCTTTTCCCCCACTGCCATGCAAGTGTAATATTGTGAACCCTTAAATTTGCACCCCCTAACAACTGGCACTCAATTACGAATCTGTAGAATCAAATCAAGCTTAAATCAGAGCTGAAAAGGTGAAAACGGGCCAAAAATTGCAAAACAAGCGAAATTCAGCCTGCAGTAGCAGAAGGCCCTACGACTGCCGCATGATGACCTATAGCTGTCGCTAAGAAGCCTGCGGCCACCGCAGGGCTTCTGGCAGCGGCAATGGGGTTTTTCATATTTTTTCAGTTTTTCTTCATTTTGTGCAACTTTCCCACATCGGAAGTGCATTAAACCTTCCTCCAACCTCTCTCCTATATATAAGGGTCCTCCTACTCTATTTTCTTCACCTCTTAACCTCTTAATTTGCTTGATTAGCCTTTGCATCAAGCGAACCATCTCTACAAGTTTGGTCCAAACTTTTAGTTAAAATTTTATTTAGGTGGTCGTTTTAAGGTAGCTCTCCTCAAATTAGTACGAGGAGGTCCCGAACACATTGTTCGAGTCAGCATTTGAGGGTTGTCATTCTATTGAGTTGAGAAGGTGGAATTGTGATATGATCATCCACTTCATCTACCCTACATCCCCAAGCCTCATCCTTGTAAGTTATTTATTTTCTTCTTTTGTTAATTTGTTTTGTTTTTTTTTTCATTTTCTTACGATTGCTTAGTTTATTCTTTTCGTTTACTATTTCCTTGCTTGGCATGTTTTATCATTTTCTTTCATTATTTTGAGGCATGTTCATTAGAATATGATTTAGTCAACCAGGTAAATAATTTGAATTGTTGCATTGACTTGTTAATTAAAACTTGACCTAATTAACAACTTGGTAATCAATCAGTCTGATTTAATCAATCAACCTACCTTTCAATCAACGAACTGAAACATGATAAAATGGCTAGGCTAAGCTAACCCCTTCAAAAGAAGGACAAACTACATGGATTTTGAAAACCATTGAAAGGGATACATAGGTGTAACAACCCACACCCACCCTAGGAATTTTCGTGATAATTTGCTTGATTTAGAACTATTAAGGCCAAGTGTGTGCTTTTGTGAAAATTAGTAATCTAAGTGATCGATGAGCATGTGGCATATTAAATTAATTTTAATATGAATAACATGAGTTGCTATTATGAAATAAATGATTTACATGAAGTACATTTGCATAAAAGAATTTATTTTAGATAAAATGAATTTTCATGCATAAAGACAATTTTTAAGCATAAAATAATTTTATGAGTATTTTAAAATAATTTTTAAAATAAATATTTAGGGGAAATATTACAAAAATAATAAGAAAAGTATTCTTTTTATTTTTAATTTTAATCAGCCCAAAATTTAAATAAAAAGCCCAAATACCCAAAAGCCCACTACACTAAAATCCTCCTAACCTAGTTCATTAAGGGTATTAGTGAAAATTTCACCCAAACCCTAGTATATATTCTAAATTTCAGCCAGAATAGAGTTCTAGCAGCCATCACCTTAATTTTTCTGTATCTTGGTAGAAAAATCCTCTCAAAATATTTCTCTCTACCAAAATTAAGAAAACACCTTTCCATTTCGCAATTTCCTGACCGTAATCATAATTTTTTTTTCTCTTTCGATTTCTAAACTGATTGCTATAAAATAAATTATGGAAAAATTATTTTCAACTGGTTGATTACTAAATTTTATAGATTAAAATCTGTTTGGGTGAGTTTTTGGGAGAGAAAATCTATTTTCTATCGAAACCACAAATCTTTTCGCGAGATTTCTCCAAAGGCGAATTCTATAACTTAAAATCACAATTTTTATGAATAAACATCACTAGAGGGGGGTGATTTGTGCATTATTGTTTTCTAAACTGATTTTTGATTTGTTTTGATGAAAAATATTGGATTAAATAATATTTCTGCATATTTCTGTGATGACCGGAAAGTTTCGAAAAACAAAGGAGTTCAAGGTTTTTATGTTAGAACTTAGAAGTTAGAAAATTCTATTATTAAATTGATATGTGGCTGCTAATTTCTATGAGGAAGTACTCTAATATGATTTTTGTTTTGTTTATATGAAAAATAATAGTTTAAGCAACCTGGTTACATATTTCTGAAATGACCGAAAAATACCGAAAATAAGAAAACTCATGGTTTTGTGCTCTATAACTCAAATGTTGAATTTTTATGTATGAACAACACGAAGTGTGGCTAATTCATAGGAATTAAAATTCTAAAATAACTTTTGTTGTGTTTACATGAAAAATCTTGGTTTAAACCATGTTTTTACATATTTCTGAAATAGACGGAAAGTGTGAAAAGAAAGAGAATTTAATTTTTCCTTTGATGATGCATTTGGCCTACATTAATATTTTTGTTCTAATGTTTATAATTTTTATGTGATGTGTATTGATGATTATTGACATATATATATGTATAAGAAATGATAAAATTTCATGTTAGTTGAAGGTATGACATTAGATAAGCTTAAAGGCATTTTGGTATACTTAAGGTATCTTAACCTTATATTGTGATTAGAATGCAAATGTGATTGAGAAATATGGAATTAGATGTTATGATGACTTGATAATAAATAGATGGTTTTGAGTTGATGAAGTGACAATTGAATAAAAAAGGATCATAAGAGGTAAGCATGACTCTTGAAAGGTTAATTGTTAAGTTGACATGTATGGAAGTGTAAAGTGTATTAAGATAATTATTAAAGTGAAATGATATTGAGGTAATAATATTATGATGACCTTTGAAAGGTATTGATATGATTGTAATGTGTTCTCATGTGATCCTATAAGGCCTAAGTATGCAAGACTTTCAAAGTCAACGTGTTATGTGCAAGTGATGAGTAAACCTTTATGTGAACTCTAGGTGTATGTGTATGCTATATATGCATGGGTAGTTATGGGATAGGAGCATCATGAGTAAATAAATACTAAGTATTAAATTAAATATTATGTTAGAGTTTGAGGAGCTTTAGAAGTGCAAAGGGACTATGTATACTAGGAACAAAGGAACCCCAAGGTGAGTAAATGCCTTGTTCATTTTATAAGTGTGAACAACATTATATTGTGTTATAAGAATGTGATATATTGTTACGTAAGCCCTTATGATCTTTGAAACCCAAGTTCTTTCTATTCTAAAATATTATTATATGAATGCTTTGACAAGCTTAGGTTGCTAAGGGACATTTAGTCTAAAACTATTTTGTTATCCAATGAGAATTTCTTGTGATTAACTCCCTAACTTATATTATTTCTGGAACTACACTATTATCATCTCTTTTGTTTGAAAGCTGAACCACTATTGTTATTGGAATACATGTTATTATTGCCTTATGTGATATTGTTAATTGTGATTACCATTACCTCTAGCTCTGGTACCTTTTACCCTTTATGCAAAATCCTTGTCCCAATGCGGGTAATCATCAAAACCTGTGCACACGGTCTTAACATGATGGATAGGGGTAGTGTATCCACCTCACCTAGAAATAGGCAGTTCTAGCCGTGGAGCCTAATCAGCTTCATGCCTTATAAGTGATAGGAGTTGGAATTTAGTATAAGGCCACCTCTCTTTTATAAGTTCAAGTGATAGAGTAATAGCCTTCACTCTTTATAACTTATAAGTGTGATTTCTGCAAACTTGCCAAATTGAACCCTTGCTAAATTGCAACTTGATTCATGAATTATAAATCATGAACTATGTGTATAAGCTATGTGTTTCCTTTTCAAAGAAATATGTGATAATGTATGTGCCTTATCGTTTACTCATTGAGATCATCTATCTCACCCCCTTTTCCTTGTGTGGTTCCAGGTGAGCAAATGTGAGGAGGTAAGGTGATGGCTCAAGCATTCTACTTTGATTAGGAGATTCCTTGTCCAAGTTATCAATAATACTATTTTATGAAGTCCTGTCATTAGATGCTCTGGGAATGTTAATTGATACTCATTTGTGATATATTATTTTCCTTATGGATTTTATGTGTAATGTTTGATTATAGACTTCCACAGTTAAAGGTATTCATCTAAAGGTTTTAAATGAGTTATTGTAAGAGGTTTGGTATGATCCTAGGCATGATTTGTTTATGTGTAAGTGGGTTTTATGGGTATGGGTGACCTTAAATCCCCCTATGTTCTAGGACCGTCATATCTCTAAGGTTGAGATATGACAGTAGGCTTGCTTGTTTAAAGCATCAAATCCAATTTAAATAAAATATAACCTTTCTCTTGCATGTTACTTTATGAGTTAGTTCTTTTCTTTGTGATATTTGCTTTTAGTTAGTTTTCTTTATTATAATATTGATTTTGACTTTCTTTTGCGGTATTTTTCTTTAGTAATTGCTTTAGAATTATTTTGGGGAATTTGTGACTTCCCTAGAACCTATAAGGGCTAGAGGAAGTATCTCCTATTTTGGTTTTGAATTATAAAGTTAATTCCTTTACTTTATTTGCTTTCATTGCTTTGAATGGATATTTATTTATTTGCTTATTCATACATTTTATAATTATTCATGCATTGTGTAAATTATTCATGAAATTCATTTTAAGTCATCTTGTATTAAATTTGCCAAACTAATTATTTTTCCAAATAATCTAAAAACCTAGTCTCCAAATCCTCTTTAATTTCGAGGCTAGTGATCTTTTCTTTTGGGATATTAATTGGAGTCAATTTAGGTTTTTCCCATAATCTTTTCCCAAATAAAATAAAATTAAAGTGGCAACCCTTTCAAAAATCAACTAATTTAAACCCGAAGGTTCCATCATGAGTTCAAACCCAAATGAGCATTTCGATTCCACTTAGTGGATCAGACTAGTGCTCAAGCAAGACCTCAAAGCTAGCGACTCCACTATAGACCACCTTATTTTTAATAAAAGAAATAAGAGGACTACTAATTAGTTTGAATCAAGGTTTGGCACTTTTAATACAAAAATGACTTTCATGCATCATTTGCATTGGCTCCTTGCCTTTCAACCTAGATTTCTTAAGAAAATAATGGATAGAAAGTAACATTGAGTGGGTAACCCTCCTTGGTTCTATTCACCGATAGTGAAATCATCCACCCCGTGATGAATCCCTTGATCCTTTTAAAAGTGTAATGAGCATGCGCATACTGTTGGATCCACGTGAGGCTCCTTGACTCACATGTGCTTAGGTATATCACTACTCTAGTGTGATGGGTACCCTGTACATGCTAGCCTTACCCTTTTTATATAATGAACTTAGATCTTGACCTTAGGTTGTATGTACCATAATTAAAACCTTGCATCTTTACATTCTCACGAAATATTTTCCTCATGTATATCATTCATCCATATTGTATAACAAAACATGCATTCATCTCTAGTATAAGTTATATCTTAAACTAAAGAAGGGTCGTATACTCACTTTTCAATTCTATCCAAACACCTTCACTTCTAAATCTTAAACACTCCTACCTCTATCTCAATCACCTTTGCCCTCACAAACCTTAAGCCATCACCTTAAACCTTACCCTAATACCCTGGCCCTAAACCTAAAACCTCATTTCCTTAGCCCTGGCCTTAAACACCTCTAACCTTAAACACTGTTACCTTAACCTTACCCAAAATGTTTTCACCCTTAACTCTTTTTTACCCATACCCTACCAACCTAGCCATAAAACACCATCATCCCTAAGCCTAATACCCTTGGCCTAACACACTACCCTGAGCCTAATACCTTTAGCCGAACACAATATCCTAAACCTAATACCTTTGGCCCAACACACTATCCTAAGCCCAATACCTTTGGCCTAACACACTACTCTAATTCCAGTACCTTTGGTCCAACCCGATACCTTAAGCCTAAGACCTTGATCTATGCAACCTTAAGAAATCTTCAAAAGCCAAATGCACAACATCAATGGGAGACTTTTTCCTCAAAGTTTATATGCCCAAATTCCTGCTTCTTCTCCAAGCACTTACCTAAATTCTTTGATTTGGTTCGTAAGGTACTAATGGCCAACTCGCTTACCATGGACACCCTAACCATACTTATGACTAGAATTCTTAAGAAGCATGAAGAGCATTTTTAAGCTATCCTAGCTACTCAAGAAATCCAATTTGAAGAAATCATGAAGGAACAAAGGCATGCCATCATTGAGGAAGTTCCAACCCTAATTAACCAAGCAAACCTCAATAAAAATCTGAATCAGTCCTATCTTGGGAAACCTACCAATACTTAAGCCTTAAACACCACCACCCACTCTAGATCTTCCTTGCTCCTAGATCATTTTCAAAGTGGAGAAGTTTTCTCTTAAGATACCAAATTACTGATGGATAAACTTGAAGCTATGGAGAAAACCATCAAATCTTGGAAGCACCGACATAATTGATATAGATAGCTTGCTCTTGTTCCTTGATGCCAGGTTTCGTCTTAAATTTAGAATGCCTGAGTTAGATAGATTTGATGGAACTACATGCCCTATAACTCATCTGAAGATGTATATAGGAGTAATGAAACCTATGGGATTTAGCGATGAGTACCTTGCGCAAATGTTTCAAGAATTGCTAACCAAAACTGCCAGGAGATGGTTTTTTTAAGTGGACAAGAGCCAAAAAAGAATATGGGATGATATTTATCATGTCTTTGTTAGACAATATCATTACAACACTGAAGTACATGTCACTAGGCTTGATTTGGAGACCACAAAGCAACTTCCAAATAAGTCATTCTCCATGTTCCTTACTAGGTAGAGGGATAAAGCTGCTTAAATGGTAAACAGGCTAACTGAGCAAGAACAGGTAGATATCATTGTCAAGAATCTACTTCTAGCCTATCAAACCCACTTGTTAACACAATACCTACCTACCTTCAGAGCTTTGGTTGTAACTACATCAAAGGTTGAAGATTACATCTAAAGTAAATCATTTCAAGCTAAATTCCCCACCACTAACCTGAATAGTGATGAGGAATGTAGATCCGACTTGACCCCACCTTACCTTAGCCCTAGAAGGCATGTCACGGAGTAGTTCAAGTTCAGCTAATCTAACCTGTCTGAGATTGAATTCTAAGGCTAAACTTGAGTAAGTCCAAATCTCCAAGTCTAGTGTCTAATTCCAAGTCTAGATCTATTTCATATATTTTACGTCTGCTATGTCGATCCCTTTTTGTCATCTTATAAGAAAGTTTTCTTTATAGTAATGCATCTACATTTTCTTATTAGTGCATTTATTTTTGTATCTTCCTTTTTAGTCTAACATGGATGAGCTTACAAAAAAAAAAAAAAAAAAAGGGCAAAAAAAAAAAGAAAGAAAAGAAAAGAAAAGAAAAAGAAAGAGAGAGAAATGAACAAATAGTCAAATCCACCACAATTAGCACATGTTAGAATTTCAGGTGCCATCAACAATTGCACCTAACCAAAGAAGGTTGAATGATCAAATAGTTGAAGCATAAAGAGCAAGTAAATGTAATTACCTATTGCACATTGGGTAATCAAATGATGTACCTCAACAAGGGGCAACAAGTTCAGAGAAGACCTTTGTCAAATCCATAATTCAAAGGTCAAAGCCCTTCAAAATGAAAAAAGGCAGCAGCCCAAACTATGGTAAAATGTTCTTCCAAATTTCATTAATTCAAGCTCCCTAAGTCGAAAACCCAAAAGGGCAACTTAGGCAAAATTTAGAGCTAAGAGAGAGAGAGAGAGAGAGAGAGAGAGAGAGAGCTCATCCAAGTCATCTTTTCTCATGCCCAAAGTTATCATCTTCAATCAATCCATCTTGTCTTATGTCTCCAAAATCATCCTTCCTCACAAGAGGTTCATTCTCTAAAGATATACTATCTTCTATGCCCTTATCCTATAATGGGGGCATTTCTTTCTAGAACGTCATCATCTGTTGTCAATCCATCCCATTGTTTACCTCAAAAAGCTAAATCTCCAGTCTGTCACATCCTTATCGCTCATTGGGGGCATAATCCCTAAGTTATCTCTTCTCATTAGTCCTTTAGCCATTTCTAAGGGCTTTTTCTTTTAGTTAATGTGTCATCTACGTCAAGTTAAATCAATTAAGTGTCACTCCAAGAGTCTCTTCAATCTCAAATAGTAAGATAGCTTACTATTTATGCTCTTTTCCATGATTTATGCTACAAAAAACAAAACCGTACAACCTCTATATTTTTTTCAAAAGTTTCAGCCTACCTTTAAACCATTCTCGAACTTTTCCATCCTAAACCTCATTGGCAAATCATACCATCATTTCATGCTCAAGCCACGAACCACCCTTTCCTTGGCAAAATCTCATCATGGGCAAAACAAAAAATCCTAAGTCTTTTAAGACTCATTATTGTTTAGACTAGTCAAGGCATATCTCCCAAAGCCTATCATCCTCAAGTTGATTAAGAATGACTTGAACTAGTCAAGGCACATCTCATGCCTCTTTGGCAAACATCTCATTATCCTTGAAAGATTAAGTCTCATTGGCAAAACATATAATCCCTGAGATCAAAGTCTTTTAAAGCTTGCAAACCATTCTAATGCAACCAGGTCAAAGGGCAAATCCTTATCCATGAGCATACGATACCCTTATAACCAAAAGCCTTTGTCACAAAGCATAAACTAAGAAGCCTTCATCATAAAGCCCCTAGCCAAAACCAACCATCCAAAGCACCCTTATAAAAAACTATCCTCAACACTTAGAAGCCTTCACTAAGAAGCCTAGTCCAAAAAGCCTTCCCATGAAGTACATGACCTAAAGCCTTCACCATGAACCCACTCCTAAAAATCCTTCACCATAAAGCTTAAGATCTCCTCCAAGGCAAAATCTAAACTAAGCCTTCTAAATTGATTACCTAGACTAACTTTTCCTCTAAGCCAAGATTAGCCTATCCTAGCCTGATCTTTCTAACATAGTCTTAAGGCAAAAACTGACCAAGCCTTTTGAATGAACTCACCATAAGGCCATAACTTGACTAAGCCTCTAATCTAATCTCTTACATAGCCAAACAAGATTAAGCTTCCAAATGACCTTAACTAAGGCCAAACTTGACCTAGCCTTCTAAGATGATCAACTCATCTAAAATAATCTTCCTTAAAGCCAAACCAAAAGGTCATAACTGATCAAGCCAATTGCCATACCTGTCTAAAGACTCCCGTATGAACTTCTTTGGAGACAACCTAAAAAACTGACCTTCCCCAAAACTAGACCTAACCTTATTATCTCTAAGGACTTGCTCCCTCTGATCAATCTTTCCAATTTAGCCTCAAACCAAAACTTCTCGCAGGCCAAACCCACCTAAGCCTAGCCCAACCTCTCCTAGCCATACCTACCTTAACCCCCCAAAGTGACTTCTTCCTAAACCAAACAACCAAAGGCCAAATAACCAAGCTACCTTTCAAAGTGGGGGCATCTTTCTCCCAAAAGCTCAGCACTCTCCTACCAAACTAACCCTTTATAGGTTTAAGGTATCCTATCATAGTCAGATGCATTTCACAATAGAATAAGTTGTAAGTCAAACTTTTGAAGTAAAAGGGATTACCTCTTTGTTGATTCTGACTAGATAGGGTCATCATTAATCCTACCAAAAATGTCTCAAATTGATTGGACATTAAGCTAGACTTTCCAAAATAGACAAGAACCATTATATTTACCAAATTTCACCAAATCTTCTCTATTCTCCAACATTAAGGCTAAATAGATAGTCTTAATTAAGATTTACCCAATATTAAGGCCGAAAAGATAACCTTAATTAAGATTTACCCAACATCAAGGCCAAACAGATAGCCTTAATTGAGATCTACCCAATATTAAGGCTGAACAGATAGCCTTAATTGAGATTTACCCAATATTAAGGCTGAACAGATAGCTTTGATTTAAATTCTCTAACATTAAGGCCAAACGGATAGCCTTGATTGAGATTTCCTCAAATCATCTCTATTCTCTAACATTAAGGCTAGATAGATAGTCTTGATTTAAATTCTCCAACATTAAGGCTGAATAGATAGCCTTGATTGAGATTTACCTCATATCATCTTCACCAACATTAAAGCCAGACATATAGCCTTGATTGAGATTTCACCAAATCATCTGTACCTCTAACATTAAGGCCAAATTTATAGCCTTGATTTAAATTCTCTAAACATTAAGGCCAAATAGATAGCCTAGATTGATATTTTCCCAAATCTTCTTTATTCTCCAATATTAAGGCTGAACAGATAGTCTTGATTGAGATTTTCTCAAATCTTCTTTACCTCTGACATTAAGGCTGAACATATAGCCTTGATTGAGATTTCCTTAGATCTTCTCTATTCTCCAACATTAAGGCTGAATAGATAGCCTTGATTTAAATTCTCTACATTAAGGTTGGACAGATAGTCTTGATTGAAATTTTTACCTCTAACATTAATTCCAAGCAGATAGCCTTGATTAAGATTTTTCCAAATCATCTTTATCTTTAACATTAAGGTTAAACAGATAACCTTAATTGAAATTCACTAAGACCATTCTTGCATCCAACGTCAAGGCTGAACCGATAGCCATTGACAAAACCTTTTTTTTTTACCCATAAATGTCTAGTAATGATCACCTAAGCATCCCTATGGTTGCTAACCGCACCCTTTTATCAAAGTTCTTTCAAAACTTCACCCATAAATGTTTAGTAATGATCACCTAAACATTCTTATGGTTTCTTTTTCCATATATTTTTCACTTATAAAAATCAACCATGTCTTTCACCCAAACATGTCTTAATCCTGACTTAGACATCCCTTTAGTTCATTTTTTCCATCCTTGGGTTTAGACATCCCTTTGGTTCATTTTTTCCATCCCTCGGTTCACAATCATTAGAATCACCTTTTGGTCAAGCCAATTCAAATGAGGGGGCAGCTATGAACCCTCAAATTTACACCTCTAAACAACTGGCACTCGATTATGAATCCATAGAATCAAATTGGGCTTAAATCAGAGCTGAAATAGGTAAAAACAAGCCAAAAATTGCAAAATGGGCGAAATTCAGTCTGTAGCCGTAGCTAAAATGCCTGCGATTGCCGCATGATGACCTACGATTGCCATAGGGCTTTTGGAAGTAGCAGTCGGGTTTTCCATATTTTTTTAATTTTTCTTCATTTTGTGCACTTTTCCTACATCAGAAGTGCATGAAACCTTCCCCCAACCTCTCCCCTATATATAGAGGTCCTCCCACTCTATTTTCTTCACCTCTTAACCTTTTGGTTTGCTTGATTAGCCTTTGCATCAAGTGAACCATCTCCACAAGTTTGGCCTAAAAGGAATGAACTTTTAGTTTAAATTTTTATTGAGTGGTTATTTCAAGGTAGCTCTCCTCAAATTGGTATGAAGAGGTGCCAAATACGCTGTCTAAGTCGCCGTTCAAAGGTTGTCATTCTGGAGAGCCGAGAAGGTGGAATTGTGATATAGTAGTCCACTTCATTTGCCCTACGTCCCTAAGCCTCATCCTCATAAGGTATTTATTTTCTTCTTTTGTTATTTTATTTTGTTTTATTTTGTCATTTTCTTAGGATCGCTTAGTTTATTCTTTTCATATATTGTTTCCTTGCTTGGCATGTTTTATCATTTTCTTTCATTATTTTGAGGCATGTTCATTAGAATCTGATTTAGTCAACTAGGTAAATGATTTGAATTATTGCATCGACTTGTTAATTAACAACTTGGTAATCAATCAGTCTAATTTAATCAATCAACCCACCTTTCAATCAATGAACTAAAACATGATAAAATGGCTAGGCTAAGCTAACTCCTTTGCAAGAAGGGTGAACTACATGGATTTTGATTCCCATTCAAAGGGATATGTAGGCTTGCTTATTTGAAGCATCAAATCCAATTTAAAAAAATTATAACCTTTCTTTTGTATGTTACTTTATGATTTAGTTCTTTTCTTTGTGATATTTGCTTTTAGTTAGTTTTCTTTATTATAATATTTATTTTGACTTTCTTTTGCCATATTTTCCTTTAGTAATTGCTTTAGAATTACTTTGGGGAATGTGTGACTTCCCTAAAACCCATAAGAGCTAGAGAAAGTATCCCCGATTTTAGTTTTGAATTGTAAAGTTAATTCCTTTACTTTATTTGCTTTCATTGCTTTGAATGGATGTTTATTTATTTGCTTATTCATGCATTATGTAAATTGTTCATGAAATTCATTTTAAGTCATCTTGTGTTAATTTGCCAAACTAATTATTTTTCTAAATAAACTGAAAACCTAGTCCTCGAATCCTCTTTGGTTTTGAGGCTAGTGACCTTTTCCTTTGGGATATTAATTGGATTCAATTTGGGTTTTTCCCTTAATCTTTTCCCAAATAAAATAAAATTAAGGTGGCCACTCTTTTTCAAAAATCAACTAATTTGAACCCGAGTGTTCCATCATGAGTTCAAATAAAAATGAGCATTTCGATTCCACTTAGCTTATCAGACAGGTACTCGAACGAGGCCTCACAAATGTATGTGATTTTTTATTCTTTTCCTTTGTGCCATAATTAATTAATCCTTTGGCCTTTTTCATTTCTTTGTAATTTTTCATTTTTTTGTTTTTTGTTTTTTGTTTTTTTTTTTTGTTTTTAAAGATATCCATTTATAGATGAATCACAAAAATTGAAGCAAATTAAAATTTTTAAACTTTTTTTATTACTAGTAAAAGTCCCACCATTGGTACATTAAAGGATAAGCCTAGAAGATAAAATACAAACTCAAAAGGGCAAGACCTGATAGTCTTAAATTTAAGGAAAAAATTAATAGAAAATAGACTTAAAAGACCTAAATTCAGACTGAAGCTTACGTGACTCAGACATGGACTCAAAAGACTTAGTTAGGGGTATAGCAGCGCTGGCACTCTTCTCAAAGTGCCAGTTATCATGTGAAACTTGAGATGGTCGGGTAAGCTCTGTGGTTCAGAAAAGGATTGGTGGTGGTGCTAGACTTTAGGTCTAGGAGCAATGATGTCTCCGCTATCAATAAGGTCTTGAATTTTGTGCTTCAGAGCATTGCATGCATCAGTTTTGTGCCCCAACCCTTAATGATAGTCGCAGTTCTTAGTAGCATTATAACCCTTGGGCAAGGGGTTTGGAGGAGGTCGTGGATCTAAAGGCTTAACCAAATTAGTCTCTAAGGCTTTCTTGTAAACAACGCTGAAGGGCATGCCTAGCTCGAAAAAAGTCCTCTTTTCTAACCTCATTGGCTGGTGATAAGAGACAGCATTTACCTTTCATTCTCTTTTGGTAGTGGAGTTGGTGGTATAATTGTTGTTCCTATAATACCTTCAACTAGAGGATTCATTTTTTATTTGTCCCAATTGAATCAAATCCTTAATCTTAGAGGTAATGGCAATGAGATGTTTGAAGCTGGGGAGGTATTAAGTTCACAGATGAGCCTAATATTGGGGGAGAAGGTTCTTAACAATGATGTCAATTTGCTCTACTTTAGATGGATGATTTACCATTTGAGCCGCTTTTGTCCTCCACCTTATAAAGAATGCAGTGAAGGATTCTCTCAGCCTTTGTTTGGTGTTTTCCAAATCTCGACAGGTGACATCCACCTTAATGTTGTAGTGGTATTGCTTGACAAATTCATTACACATATCATCCCAAGTCTTGTGATTCTGGTCGAGATCTAGCAACCAATTAATAGTAGCTCCAGTCAAGGACTGTTGGAATAACTGAGTAAGAAGCTCGTCGTCTACACTGAAAGGTCTTATGGCACCCATATACATCTTGAGATGAGTTTTGGGACACATGGTGCCATTAAAGTTGTCCATGACTAGTATTTTAAATTTTGGTGAAACTCATGCATTTGGGAAGAGAGCTAAGGAGTTGACATCTATCATGTTCTTGTGCTTTTTGACATTCTTAAGTGTTCTTTCCATGGCCTTAAGATAGAGATCAAGGAGCTGTGATTATAAGATATTCCTAAGATCCTTTACAAGGAATTACAAGTCCAATGACGAGGTCAAGAACAAAGAAAATGAAACAAGCTTTACAAAGGTTGATCATGGAAATGCAAGATGAAGAATCAACTTTAGAAGGCCTCCATACTATCCAAAAGATGCCAAAACCATCCTATAGGCTGATCACCTACTCTTGGCTACAAAAGGGAGGTGAAGAACAAGGAAAGGGTAAAGATTGAAGGTGTCACGGTCGCGACACCCGTCATGGTCATGACAAGCTCATAATGCAGACTATCAGTGCAGGTGCATTATGAGCTTCCAACTACATCGCGTCGCAGGCACAACATCTATCATGGGCACAACGGGCTTCCAATTTGTTTTCCCTAAAATTTTATGAATTTTATGTTTTAAATTTACTCTTTGCAGTTGTAGGTCCACATCTGATTTATTTTATTTGGTTTGAGTTTAGGAGTTAATTTCTTAATTAGGAATTCTATTTTCCAATAAGGACTTCTTAATTAGGATTCTATTCTCCATAAGGATTCTTAGTTGAGTTCTTATAGAAATAGATTTCTTATTCCCCTATAGAAATATATTTCCTATCTTAGTTAAATTCTTAAAGTTTTAGCCTTCTTATAAATTAAAGGCTCCATTGTAATTAAGAAGTTTAGTTTTATCAATATTAATAACTTCTCTTTGAATTTTCTTTAAGTGAGATTCTTCCAAGTTCTTGTTTATAACTTAAATCTGAGCTTATCAAGGTAGCTTGTGGTGCTCATCTCCTTATAGCTTTGGTTCTCTTCAACAGGTGTGAACTGGGTCAAGCTTTTCTTTTATTCTTGTTTGATCAATCTTTGGGTTTTAATTCAATATAATTGGTTCCTAGCTCTTTATAGCTAGCGGGTCGCATCATTTGGTGTTAGAGTTTAGGCTCTTCAAATCAAGAATACGTATCCCCTATTTTCTTGTTTCTGAATTTGTAAAAAAAAAAAAAAAAGTCAAACCTGTTACTTTGTCCAACTTCTTGGAGAATCCATTCCATCAAGTTGAAATTTGTTGATCCGATTATTAAAAAAAAAAAAAGTCAAATCTATTCATGATCTTGTGTCCTTATTGATCTAAATATAGTTATTAAAAACAAAAACCTGCACCTTTAATTTTTTTTTTCATGACACCTTTGTTCTTTCTTTAAAATTTCAAACCTCAAATTCTTTTGTCACTTGTTATCTTGGTGAAAGCATTGATAGAGTTCTTTATAAGAGCTAGTGCAAGGATCTAAAAGAGTGGTAAAAGGCTTGAGTAGTGAGCTTAATTCAAAGAAAAGCCATAAAAAGAAGAGCAAAACATGAGTGGACTGAACATTTCGTGAGTAAAACATGTGAGTTGAGTTGGTGAGGAACCAATCTGCTATTTTTAACACTAAGCCTTTTCTTTGCAGGTAAAATCATAATGAGCAACAGTGGAAGTGAACATCAAGATCCTGAGATAAAGTTATGGATGAGGGCTATGGTGGATCAAATGAAGACACTCAGTTCAAGGATAGACGATTTGCAAACTTTAAGCAAATCAAAGCCTCTGAGAAGTCAGGAGTATAAGGAAGGTGACGAGGTTGAATCAAATGAGGGAGAATCTCACTTTAGGAAAGGAAAGAGGGTAGTTGATAAAAGAGACAACTTGGGAAGCATTAAAATGAGGATTCTTGAGTTTCAAGGTAAAAATGACCCTGAGTTGTATTTGGAGTGGGAAATGAAGGTTGAGCATGTATAAGATTGCCATAACTATTCCGAGGAGAAAAAGATGAGGTTGGCAGCAGCAAAATTCACTAATTATGCAAGTATTTGGTGGGATGATCTTCAACAAAAAATGAGGAGGAATGGTGAAAGGCCCATTTGGAGTTGGGAGGACATGAAGATAGTCATGAGGAAGCGATTTATCCCTAGTCATTACTATAGGGATGTACAAAGGAAGCTTCAAAGTTTGGTCAAAGGCTTTAAGAGTGTGGAGGATTATCATAAAGGGATGGAGATTGCGATGATTAGAGCTAACATAAATGAGGACCGAGAGGCTACTATGGCAAGGTTTATTAGAGGGTTATATAGAGCAATCACCGACATAATGGATTTACAACACTATGTGGATATGGAGGAGCTGCTACACATGGCTATTAAGGTGGAACAGCAACTCAAGTCTAGAGGCTCAAGAACTACTTGATCTTCTAGCCAGTCGTGGAAGTCGAATATGAAGGACAACAAAACTGTGTTCAAATCAAAGGAGGAACCCAAGTCCAAGGAGTCTAATGTTGTACCTAAAGGTAACATTGATTCAAAAACTCCTACTAAGACTCCTGACATTAAGTGTTTTAGGTGCCAGGGTTTCAGGCACATCACTTCTCAATGCCTAAACAAGCGAGTCATGGTGGTAAGAGACAATGGAGAGATCGAAAGTGCCAGCTCTAGTGAGGATGAAATGCCTGCCTTGGAAGATTGTTCGAATGTTGAGATTGCAGGACTAATGAAAGGGGACTTGTTGGTAGCTATAAGAGCTTTGAGCATTCAACCAAAGGAAGATGGTGATGAGGAACAAAGAGAGCAGATTTTTCATACAAGATGCTTGGTAAAAGATAAAATCTACACAATGGTCATTAACAATGGGAGTTGCACTAATGTGGCATATACATTGTTGGTGGATAAGTTACAATTGAAGCCTATGAAGCACCTAAGGCTATACAAGCAATAATGGTTGAGTGACTGTGGGGAAATCAAAGTAACCAAACAAGTATTGGTTTCTTTCTCCATTGGGAAGTATGAGGATAAGGATAAAGTTGTATGTCATGTAGCCCCAATGCATGCTGGACATATTCTTTTGGGATGCCCATGGCAATTTGATAGGAGGGTCACTCATGATGGGTATAAAAATCGGTATACTTTTGCCTTTAATAACAAAATTTTTGTACTAACCCCTCTCTCTTCTATGCAAGCTTATGAGAATTAAGTGAGGATAGCAAAAGAATGTAGATTGAGAGAAAAATAGTGGAGTGAAATAGAAGAAAAGAAAAAGAGAGATAGTGAATAAGAAAAGAAAAAGAATGAGCAAGAGAAAAGAAAAAGTGAAATTGAAAAAAAGAATGAGAGTGAAAAGGAAAGTGTGGAAGAAGGAGAGAAACACAACAGAATGAGTGCATTTGCTGGAAAAAGTGAGGTTAAAAATGTTTTAATGTCAAGGCCACAATTACTTGTACTTATGTACAAGGATGTGTATCTTTCAACTAATGAGCTTAACCCTTCTTTGCTAAGTGTTATTGTTTCTCTATTATAGGAATTTGATGATTTATTTCCTGAGGAGATTCCACATGGTTTACCTCCCTTGAGAGGTATTGAACATCAAATTGATTTCATGCCTGGAGCTTCAATTCCAAACTGACCAGCTTATAGAGCCAATCCGGAGAAGAAAAAGGAGATTCAAAGGCAAGTGGATGAATTGGTGGAGAAAGGATTCATAAGGGAAAGCCTTAGCCCATGTTCAGTTCCTGTCATCCTAGTTCCAAAGAAAGATGGAACATAGCGCATGTGTGTGGATTGTCGAGCCATCAACAAAATCACTGTAAAGTATAGACATCCAATTCCTAGATTAGATGATATGTTGGATGAATTGCATGGCTCTTGTTTGTTTACTAAAATAGATTTAAAGAATGGCTACTATCAAATTAGAATGAAAGAAGGTGATGAATGGAAGAGTGCATTTAAAACTAAGTATGGATTGTATGAGTGGTTGGTAATGCCATTTGGTTTGACTAATGCACCTAGACATTCATGAGGTTAATGAATCATGTGTTGCATGCTTTCATTAGAAAATTTATAGTAGTATACTTTGATGATATTTTAGTATATAGCAAAAGTTTGGATGAACATATAAATCATTTGCATGCTGTCTTTTGCGTGTTGAGGGAGCATAAGTTGTACGTTAATCTTAAGAAGTGCTCATTTTGTTTGGAATCTGTGATATTTCTTGGTTTTGTTGTGAGTTCGCATGGAGTTTGTGTTGATGAGGAAAAGGTGAAGGCAATTAGGGAATGGCCTACACCAAGGAATGCAAACGAGGTAAGAAGCTTCCATGGTTTGGCAAGTTTTTATCGAAGGTTTGTTCAAAATTTTAGTTATATTGCTGCACCTTTGAATGAGCTTATTAAAAAGAATGTTGTGTTTAAGTGGGATGAGGTGCACGAAAAGGCTTTTAATACTTTAAAAGATAAATTAACAAATACACCTTTGTTGAGCTTGTCTAATTTTGATAAAGCTTTTGAAATTGAATGTGATGCCTCTGGGATTAGGATTAGGACTATTTTGATGCAAGATTCCAAACCTATTACATATTTTAGTGAAAAGCTTAATGGGATAGCTTTAAATTATCCTACTTATGACACAAAGTTGTTTGCATTAGATCGAACTCTACATACATGGCAGCATTATCTTTGGCCTGGGGAATTCATCATTCATTATGATCATGAAAGTTTAAAATTTTTGAAATCCCAAGGAAAGCTTAACAAAGGGCATGCTAAATGGTTAGAGTTTATAGAAACATTTCCTTATGTGATTAAGTATAAACATGGAAAGGAAAATGTTGTTGTTGATGCTTTGTCTAGGAGGTATGCATTACTTTCATCATTGCAAGCTAAATTACTTAGTTTTGAGTTTCTTAAAGAGTTGTATGTGAATGATGCAGATTTTGACAAGCATGGAATGCATGTGAAAGATGTGCATTTGGAGAATATTATAGGCATGATGGGTTTTTGTTTAAAAGGGATAAATTATATGTGCCCATATGTTCTGTACGAGAGTTGCTTGTAAGGGAAACTCATGGGGGTGGATTGATGGGGCATTTTGGTGTTCAAAAGACTTTAGACATCTTGCATGAAAATTTTTATTGGCCTAGTATGAAGCATGATGTGCAATCTGTTTATGACAAGTGTATTTCTTATAAACAAGCCAAGTCTAAGGTCAAGCCACATGGTTTGTTTACCCCTTTACCTGTACCTACTCATCTTTGGACTATATTTCTATAGATTTTGTCTTAGGGTTGCCTAGATCTCAAAGTGGTATAGATAGTATATTTGTGGTTGTTGATAGGTTTAGTAAAATGGCTCACTTCATTGCTTGTGCTTGAACTAATGATGCCATACATATTCTTGATTTGTTCTTTAAAGAAGTAGTTCATTTGCATGGTTTGCCTAGAACAATTGTGAGTGATAGGGATGTTAAGTTCCTAAGCCAATTTTTGCACACTTTATGGAGAAAATTAGGGACTAAATTACTATTTTCTACTGTAGCACATCCTTAAATGGATGGGAAAACCGAGGTAGTCAATAAAACAATCTCTACTTTATTGTGTGCAATCATACAAAAGAACTTAAAACAATGGGACAAATGCCTACCACACATTGAGTTTGCATATAATAGGAATGTTCATTTAACTACTTCCTTTTCACCTTTTGAGATTGTGTATGGATTTAATCCTTTGACACCTTTAGATATTTTGCCTTTGCCTACTAATGAACTTACAGATTTGGATGGTAAAAAGAAGGTAGAATTTGTGAAGGAACTACATGCCAAGGTGTGAGCCAACATTGAAGAAAGAATGAACAGTATGCAAGGCATGCAAATAAGGGACGGGTTAAGGTTGTGTTTGAACCTGGAGATTGGGTATGGGTTCATATGAGAAAAGAATGATTTCCCACTCAAAGGAAGTCCGAGTTGCAACCTAGAGGAGATGGACCATTTCAAGTCTTGAAGTGAATTAATGACAATGCCTACAAGCTTGATTTGCCAAGCAACTATGGTAATGTTAGTGCTACATTTAATGTTGCTGATCTTACTTTGTTTGATGCAGGTGATTTGAGGATGAATCCTTTCGAGGAAGGAGGGAATGATAGAGATCAAGGAGTTGTGATTACAAGATATTCCCAAGATCCTTTACAAGGAATTGCAAGTCCAATGACGAGGTCAAGAACAAAGAAAATGAAGCAAGCTTTATAAGGGTTGATTATAGAAATGCAAGATGAAGAATCAATTATAGAAGGCCTCCATACTATCTAAAAGAGGCCAAAACCATCCCATAGGCTGATCACCTACTCTTGACTATAAAAAGGAGGTGAAGAACAAGGAAAGGGTGAAGACTAAAGGTGTCACGGTCGTGACACTCATCACGGTCACAATGAGCTCAGAATATAGACCATTAGTGAGGGTGCAATAGTGGGCTTCGAACTACGTCATGTCGCGGGCGCAACAACTGTTATAGGCGCGATGGGCTTCCAGTCTGTTTTCTCTGAAATTTTACAAATTTTATGTTTTAAATTTACTCTTTGCAGTTGTGGGCCCTAAACTTGATATATTAGTAGGTCCATATCATATTTATTTTATTTGGTTTGAGTTTAGGAATTAATTTCTTAATTAGGAATTCTATTTTCCAATAAGGACTTCTTTATTAGGATTCTATTCTCCATAAGTCTTCTTAGTTGAGTTCTTATAGGAAAAGATTTCTTATTTTCTTATAGAAATAGATTTCCTATCTTAGCTAAGTTCTTAAAGTTTTAGCCTCCTTATAAATTAAAGGCTCCATTATAATTGAGAAGTTTAGTTTGATCAATAATAATAACTTTTCTTTAAATTTTCTTCAATTGAGAGATTCTTCCAAGTTCTTGTTTACAACTTAAATTTGAGCTTATCAAGGTAGCTTGTAGAGCTCATCTCCTTATAGCTTTGGTTCTCTTCAACAGGTGTGAACTAGGTCAAGCTTTTCTTTTATTCTTGTTTGATCAATCTTTGGGTTTTGATTCAATATAATCGACTCCTAACTCTTTATAGCTAGCGGGTCACATCACCTTAACTTTCTCCATCAATTTCTTAGCTTCGGGAAAGCTAGAGAAATCTCCAGCTTTAAAAGGATTCATAGTGGGAGAAGGAGTGGTTGTGTTTAAGTCTATAGTAGGAGATGTTGGAGTCTCAGGTGCTTTCCCTTTATTAGTGAGATTGATAATATGGGGAATAAGAGTAGGAGTATGGCTAGTCCCAGCTCAAGTAGATGCAGGCTCAGCACAAGCAAGAGGAGGAGTAATAGTGGCATTGGTCATTTCCTTGACCTCATTGATGATGGAGTGGTATTGGGAGTTGAGGGCATCAGTAAAGGTGGCAGACTGGGCATTGAGAGAGTTAATGAAAGTTTCAGCTTGGGTCTTCAGAGTGGTGGTGAGTGTGGCCTAAAAAGTTTCCTCTTATTTCTTGAGGAGATTGGTGAAGAAGGTGTTCATTATGTCTTAGTCAAAAAGGCTGGTTGTGTTGGCCATTGGTCCCTTGAAATAGAAAATAGATAGAAAAAAGGGTAAGAATACAAAATTATGAAGAAAAAGAGTAGTATGAATGTGAAGGTGTGTAGGGAAAAGGATTCCCTCCATATGATTAGTCACTGGGTTTACATGTTGACAGGGTGAGTGAGTAGGGTATTAAGGGTAAAAGACCACTAGTTTAAGCTTTTGAGGTTTTATTTTGTTGAGTTTCTCATGTTTATGTATGCATGGCGATGTTGTGATACATGCCAAAAAAGGTTTCATAGGTATATGCATAAATATTTCTATTATTACAGTACATGGAACCTAGGATTAAAGCTAGGGCAATTACATACACCAAGGTGAAGGGTGGTTTGATTAAGGGTCCCTGTCCCACTAAAGCATCGATATACCAAATCACATATGAGGTAAAAAGCCTTGTGTGGGTCCAACAGTATTGAATTCTCATTACACCATCGAAATGATCGGGGATTCATCGCTGGGTGGAATGCTTTCGCTATCTCCCAACATACTCAAAGATAGTTGTCAAGCCAATGCTACTCACCATCCAAGAGTTTTCCTAAAGTTAAGATTAGGCAAAGAGCCTTTATTATGCAAAGTGATGCATGAAAGTCAAATTTTACTTAATGAGTCAAATAGAGATTATTTTAGAAAAATTTTTCCTTAACCAAATAGTAATCCTCTTATTTTCCTTTTTATTGAAAAAAGAAAGTGGCAACTAGTCCCTAGTCGAGTTGCCAACAGTGAGGCCTTGCCTGAGCATTGGCCCAATCCGTTAGCGAGAATCAGGATGCTCATTTGAATTTAGACTCATGATGGAACCCTCGGGTTCATATATGATTTATTTTGGAAAATGATTTTTGGGAGTTGCCACCTTAATTTTATTTAGTTAGGAAAACATTAAGGAAAAAACCCAAATTGACTCCAATTCATTAATTTTCAATTAATTTGCCCAAGGATAAAATCACTAACCTCAAATTAGGTTGAGTTTAGGGACTAGGCTTTTAGTTTTAAATAATATAAATTTTGCTCTTAGGTTTAATTTGACTTTAAAAAGTTAATTTCATGGATAACAAATATTATATGATAATTAATGCATGAGCATGGTATGAGTGAAATGAGAAAAGTAAAATGAAACATTAAAAAAAGGGAAAAGGAGATTAGTTGGAATTTGGATTTAGATTCCAAACGTGCCTACGTACCCCTTTGAATAGAGATCAAAACACTTTTAGTTCATTCTATAATTAAGTGGAGGGGTTTCAGGCTTGATCAGATTGATTTGGTTTGGGTGTTTTGAGAGAAAAAGGCTGATACCTTTGTTTTTGCTAGACAGAGGGTTCTACCAAATCGAAGTTCCATTTTATCTGGACTAAGCGATTGGATTAATTAGGAGATTAATTAATTAATTAGAAATTAATTAACTAATTAATTTGATGAAAATGATGGATAAATTAATTAATTAAATAATTAAATAATTAATTTAGATGAGGGGTGGATTTAAGAAAAATGATTAATTAGTTAATTAAAATGATTAATTAACTAATTAATATGATAAAAAAGATGGATAAATTAATTAAATAAAAAGATTAATTAATTAATTTGGATGAAGGGTGGATTTAAGAAAAGGATTGATTTGACTTTGAAAAAAAGTGATTAATTAATTAATTAAAAATATTAATTAATTAACTAATTGAGTGATTAAAAAAAAAGAGAATTTTAGTTAATTAAAAGATTAATTAACTTGGTTAGGGTAAGGTAATTAATCAATTAAAAAATTAATTAATTAATTAGAGAGTGATTGGAGGGAAAAGAAGAGATGAATTAGAGGATAGCTATCAACTCTAACTTAAGGTGTGTTTAAAATGAAGAAATGAAAGGGCTATTTATAGGAAAATGAGATGAGGGTGATTTGGGAAGTGAAAATGTGAAAAGATGAAAAGAATAGGGCTAAAAAAATATTAAAAAAATGAAAGGAGGGCATTTTAGGTATTTAAACCCGACGGGCGGTGGGGATCCACAACATGGGTGGTGCAAATCCGCTCCGCCCTAAAGCGTGTCACATCCCAACTTTAGAGATATGATAGTCCTAGAACATAGAGACATAAGGTCACCCACGCCCAAAGAACCCATTGACAAATATACAAATCATGCCCAAGATCATACCAAACCTCAAATAATAACTCATTTAAAACATTAAATGAAAACTTTTAATTGTAGAAGACTATAATTAGACACTTCACATAAAATCCATAAGGAAATAATATTCATATTCCATTCAAAAACTTAAGAAAATAATATCTCAAAAATAGGCATCAAAAACAAATATTTCCGGAGCATCTAATGACAACACTTCATAACATGGTATTATTAATGACTTTGACAAGGAATTCCCTAAGCGAAGTAGAATACTTGAGTCATCACCTTGCCTCCTCACATTTGCTTAGCTGAAACCACACAAAGAAAAAAGGGTGAGATAGATGATCTCAATGAGTAAATAGTAAAGCACATTCATTAACACATATTCTTTTGAAGAGGAAACTCATAACTTATACACATAGTCATGAATTATAACTCATGAATCAGGTTACAATTTATCAAGGGTTCAATTTAGCAAATTTGCATAAAACACACATATAACACATAGTGAGTAAAGGCTATTGGTCTGTCACTTAAACACATAGAGGAGAGGTGGCCTTATACCAAATTCCAACTCCTATCATATAAAAGGCATGAAGCTGATCAGGCCCCATAGCTAGAACTGCTCCTTCTAGCTGAGGTGGATATACAACCCCTATCCATTGGATTAAGACCGTATGCACAGGTTTTGATGATTACCCATATTGGCACGAGGATTTTTGCATAAAGGGTTAAAGATACCATAGCTAGCACTATTGATATTTAGATATAATAATAACATTTAAGGCAATAATAACATGTATCACAATAATAATAGTAATAACATTTGAACAAAAAATACAAGAATAGTGTAGTTCCAAAAAGAATGTAAGTTAGGGAAATAATTATAAAGGTTGGCAATAATTATAAAGGTTTTATCATTGGATAATCAAAAAATGGTTTTAGACCAATTGACCTTTAGCAACCCAAACTTAACAAGGAATTCATAGAGTTTCATTTTAGAATGGAAAGAACTTGTGTTTCAAGAATATCACGGCTCACATAACATGATATCACATATTTGTAACATAACATAATGTTACACACACTTGAAGTAAGATTATAGTGTTTACTCACACTAGAAGCAGGAATATAGAGTTTACTCACCTTATGATTCCTTTGCTCCTAGTATACATAGCCCTTTTTGAACTTCTAAAGCTCCTCAAACTCTAACATAATATTTAATTTAATACTTAGTATTTATTTATTCATGATGCTATCCTATCCTATAACAACCCCATGTACATATAGCATTCATATACACTTAGAGTTGCATATATAAGTGCACTCATCACTTGTACATAACATGTTGACTTTAAAAGTCTTGCATACTTAGCCCTTATAGGCCCACATGAAAATGCATTACAATCATGTCAATACCTTTCTACATCATAATATCATTATCTTGATATTAATTCACTTTAACAATTATCTTAGTATACTTAACATTTCCATACATGTCAACTTATCGATAACCTTTCAAGTATCACGCTTAACTCTTATGATCCTTCATTTGATCAATCTCTTCATCAATTCAAGGTCATTAATTCATTATTAAGTCATCACAAGATCCATTTCCATATGTCTTAATCACATTCATATTCTAATCAAAACATAAGGTTAAGATAACTTAAGTATACCTCAAGTATACCAAAGTGCCTCTTAAGCTTATCTAGGGTCATTCCTTCAAATAACATACAATTTTATCATTTATCATACATACACACATGTCAATGATCATCAAAACATATTGCTTAAAAATTATATACGTTGGGATAAAAATCCCATAGTAGGTCGAATGCATCATCAAAGGAAAAACTGAATTTTTCTTACTCTTTGCACTTTTTGTCTATTATAGTAATATGTAGAAATATGGTTTGAACCAAGATTTTTCATGTAAACACAACAAAAATCATTTTAAAATATTAATCTACATGAATTGGCGGTAATAGGTGTGATATGTGCATGAAAATTCCAATTTTAGTTTTTAGGATGCAAAACCATGAGTTTTCTTGTTTTTGGTATTTTCTGGTCATTACAGTAATATGTAAACAGGTGATTGAAACCATTATTTTTCATTCAACCATAAAAAATATTAGTTTAGAACATCTTCATGTATGATTTGGTACTTATAGATAATATTTATACAAAAAAATTCTAAGTTTTAAGGCTTAGGATAAAAATCATGAGTTTTCACACTTTCCACGCTTTCCGTTCGTTACAGTAATATGCAAACACATTATTTAAATCATCCTTTTTCATCCAGAAAAAAAAAATATTAGTTTAGAGTCCACCCATGCACAAATCGGTAGCCTTATGTTCAAAAAATCATAGAATTTTCCAACTTCTAAGTTCTAGCACAAAAACCTTGAATTCCTTTGTTTTCTGAAACTTTTTGGTCATTACAGTAATATGCAGAAATATAATTTAATCCAATATTTTTCATCAAAACACATCAAAAATCATTTTAGAAATCAATGATGTAGAAATTGCCCCCCCTTAGTAATGTTTATGTATAAAAATTTCAATTTTAAGTTACAGGATTCACCTTTGGAGAAATCACGCGGAAAGATTTGTGTTTTCAATAGAGAATTAAATTTCTCTTTCAAAAACACACCCAAACTGAATTAAATTATATACAAATCAGTAAAAAATCAGTTCAAAATAATTTTTTCATAATTTATTTCATAGAAATCAATTAAGGAATTGAAAGAGAAGAGAAACTTACGATTACGGGCAAGAAATCGCAAAATTGAAAAGTATTTTCTTAATTTCAGTAGAGAGAAATATTTTGAGAGAATTTTTCTATCAAAATATAGAAGAATAGAGTGATGGCTACTGGAACATTAGGGTTGGCCGAAAATTAGGTTTTTAAATGTAGAGTTTTAGACAATTTCCACTAATACCCTTAATGAGCTAGGTTAGAAGGATTTTTGGGTAGTGGGTTTTTAGATATTTTGGGCTTTTTATTTAAATTAAGGGCTGATTATAAGTAATTAAAATAAAAATATTTTTTTATTATTTTCTGTAATATTTCCCCAAAAAATATTTATTTAAAAATTATTTTAAAATACTCATAATCATTTTATGCTTAAGAATTGCCTTTATGCATGAAAATTCATTTTATTTAAAATAATTTATTTTATGCTAATATACTTCATGTAAATCATTTATTTTACAATAATAACTCATACTATGCATATTAAAATTAATTTAATATTCCATATGCTCATCAATCACATAAAACATAAATTTCCATAAGAGCACACACTTAACCATAATAGTTCTAAATAAAGCAAATTGTCGTAAAAAAATTTATAGGGTAGGTGTGGGTTTTTACAAAGTGGCAACTGCGTGTAAGAGCACATCAGCCGTATGTTGGCGTGGATCCATGTCGCCCCTGACAAAGAGCCGCATCAGTTTCTGACGTGCTTTTTCCAGCTAGTTTTCGGTCCATTTTTAAGGCTTTCTGGTCAATTTTTAGGAGTTTTAGAACTCAAAAAAATTATCGGATAATGTCAATAGGCTCAAAATTAATTTTAGAATATTTAGGCAACCAATCTGAGAGAAAATATGATTAGTTTTGAAAAAATACCATTTGGTAAAGAAGGTTCGGTTAGGGTAGGAAAGGCGTCAGATCGTGCCAAAATTACTTTAGTTGGCATTAAAGATTTCATAATTGAATTTTGGAGGTGTTGAAATAAGCATTCACAGCTTTAAACCATTATTTTTCATCCAATCATGACAAAAATCAATTTAGGATGCAAAACCACACAAATTGGGAGCCCATAGGGTTCATACACATGAAAATTTCCAACTTTTAAGTTCTAGGATGAAGACCATGAATTTCTTGTTTTCTGAAACTTTTCGATCATTGTAGTAATATATGGAAATATGTTTTAAATCATTAATTTTCATCTAAACACAACAAAAAACCATTTAGAACACAAATCATTACCCCCCCTCCCCTCCCCCCCCCCCCCCCCCCCCCCCCGAGTTTATGCATGAAAATTTCAATTTTGAGTTTTAGGATTCACCTTTGGAGGATTCGCGTAGAGAGGGTTGTGTTTTCAATAGAAAAATCATTTTTTCTACCAAAAACTCACTTGGACCAAATTTAATCAATGAAAATCAGTAAATATTCAGTTCAAAATATTTTTTTCATGATTAGTTTCACAGAATACAATAATAAATTGAAAGGAGAGAAAAACTTACGAATACGTTCTCCAAATCATAAAGTTTGAAGGTATTTTGTGAATTTTGGTAGAGAGAATAATTTTGAAAGAATTTTTTTGCCAAAATAATGAAATAACAAAATGGTGGCTGGTGCATACAAGGGCTGGCCAAAATTCCCTTTAATATATGTAGAGTTTTGGGCAATTTCCAATATTACCGTTAATGAGCTAGGTTATGAGTGTTTTAGTATATTGGGCTTTTGGGAATTTGAGCTTTTTATTTAATTTATGGGCTGATTATAGATAATTAAAAATAAAATATTTTTCTTACTATTTTCATTAAAATACTCCCCAAAATATATATTTAAAAATATTTTGAAAATACTCATAAAAATTATTTTATGCTTAAAAATCGCTTTTGTACATGAAAATTCAATTTATGTGAAATAAATATTTTTATGCTTATACATTTCATATACATTACTTGGTTCACCATAATAATTCATATTAGGCATATTAGAGCAAATCTAACATGCGATATACTTATCAATCACATAACTCATAAATTTTCACCAAAGCACATACTTAGCCATAATAGTTTTAAATTCAAGAATTTAGATCATGAAACTCCTAGGGTAGGTGTGGGTTGTTACAATCTTGATCAATTATGGTTACAATACGTGTGAAGGATTAGGAATGTACTTCCTTAACATTGACACATGAATAACTAGATGTATATGTTCTAATGCTAGAGGTAACGCTAATTGGTATGAACTTCTTCGACCTTGTCAAGAATCTTAAAATGTCCAATGAAGCATGGGGATAATTTTTCTTTTTTGCCAAATCTCATTACTCTTTTTATGGGTGAGACTTTTAAAGAGACATGGTCACCTAGCATGAAGTGGACATCCTTCCTCTTGGGATTGACATAACTCTTTTGGTGACTAAAGGTAGTTTTTCAGTCTTTCTTAAATGATCTTAACCTTTTCAATAGCTTCTTTAATCATGTCTAAAGCTTGAAGATACTTTTCATCCACCTTAGTCTAACAAATTGGAGATCAGCATTTTCTACCATATAGTGGCTCGTACGGTGCCATTCCTATAGAGGAATGATATCTATTATTGTATGCAAATTCGATAAGGGGGAGATTTTTGTCCCAACTTCTTCTGAAAAACATAATGCATATACAAATATGTGGGGCCTCACTCGAGCACTAGTCCAATCTACTAAGGGGAATCAAAATGCTCTTCCAGAGAAACTCCATGATTATAACTCGCTATGAGTTTAGAAAATTGCATTTTGTAATTTGTTATTTGTAAAAGGGAGTTGCCACTTTAATTTACTTATTTTTATTGGGAAAATTAAAGGAAAACCCAAATTGATTGACTCCAAAATGTTTGATTTATCCCAATGGAAAAGCACTAATCTGTGATTGACCAAAGAGGGCTCGAGGATCAGGTTTTGGTATTTAAACAAATTAAGAAAATACAATTTTCTTCAATTTGGCTAAAAGTTTCAAAATAACTCTCAAAAAAGGCAATTTTAATGTATGCATGAACAAAAATAAAAATGATCAATGAAACAGTTATATATGATAAAACAAAATGACAGTTGTAAATAAATAAGCAAAAATAAATCCTACTTAATTATTACAAAATCAAAATGAATGAAATAAAGAGGATCTTTCCTTTAGCCTTTATGGGTACTAGGAAAAGCACATGTTCCTCTTAAAAAGGGGATCCTTTCTCTAGCCCTTATAGGATTCCAAGAAAGGCACACACTCCTCAACTAAATCAAAGAAATGAACATAAAGAATAAAAAATAAAGCACATATACAAATAAATAACAAAGTAATATGAAACATAAATTGTAAATATGAAGGGGAAAATGTTATTGAAAAAGATTTTGGAGTTGATGCCCTATAGAATGGCATGCATGTGTATCCCATTCAATAGGAATCAAACCCCACGTAATTCTCCCTTCTTATGATAAAATGTTAGTTTAGTTTATTAATTTAATTATGACTTTTAAATTAATAAATTTTATATCTTTTCTATTTTAGACCTAAAGAAAGATAGAATAGAGAGAATTCAAGGTCTGAAATTAGAATTTTAGAAAAGAAAGGGAGAAAAGGAATTTACCTTTGTTTTTCTTGACTTTCAAAGGAATGGGGTGAGCTTTACTTTAGATCTAAGCTCCACCTTGGATTAGGAAACCTTGAAGTTGAACCTTAAACAGAAAAGGTTAGCAAAATAGAATAATAATTGCAAATTAAAAGAATTTAGAGTGATAGATTTTAGTTAAGCTCAATTTTAGCATAGAAAAAAAAGCAACTAGGTGAGTTTTCACCTCCAAATCTATCTCTAAATCTGTCTCAAAATCCATATGAAAAGAGCTGAATGGAAGCTTTATTTATAGAGCAAAGGTGAAAGATGTCATCAGATGTTGGTGGTAGCACTGGTGGCATATCGGCTAGCTAGGCGGCACCATTGCTATCATGCTAGGTGTGTTGCCCTACCCGATGGCATGCCTAGCCCGCTGTTGGAGCTAGTATGATGCTTGGATCAACTCGATTTTGCACTGTTTTGGCCAATTTTGGTCCATTTCTAATTTGATTTGACCTTGGTTTGATTTTATGGGTTCGTTATCGAGTACTAGTCATTTAAAGGTGAAAGATTCTGGAAATTTATTTTTAATAGGGCACTGTGCCCTTGACCCCTACCTGTTAACCTACTAGCAAGACTATCGTATTGACTTTGTATAGCTCACTAATCTTAGCAGGTATTAAGCTGCAACTGGATCCCAAGGGTGCAATTTTGAGGGTTCATAGTTGCTCTCTCATCATATTTGGCTTTGAATAAAAGGCAATTGTGATGATAGTGACCCAGAGAATGAGGGATGGTAGAATGAGCCAAATGGAAGCCTAAGTTAGAGTCTAGACATGTTTTTGGGAAAATGGTGGATATTAAATAAAAGTGGTAGAAAAAAGTGAACCATAGGGATGCCTAAGTGATCGTTCCTAAACATTTATGGGTGAAATGATTCTAACGCTATCCTAGGATGGTTTGATTAAAAGAGACACCTAATTCAAATTTAAGGTATGAATCTTAAGGTTGACATAGGATGGGTCCAATTAAAAAGGACACCTAATTCAAATTTGAGATATGAATCCTAAGGTTGACCTAGGATGGGTTTGACTAAAAGGGATACCTAATTCAGATTTAAGGTATGAATCCTAAGGTTGTCCTTTCTGGTAGGAGTTAAAAAATGATGTTCCTGTTTAGTAGGAATCGGCAAAAAGGTGATCCTTTCTAGCAGGAATGATGATGACCCTGTCTGGTAGGAATAAGTGAAGAGATGATCCTATCTGGCAGAATGAGGATGACCCTATCTGGTAGGAATCGGCGAAGAGGTGATCCTTTCTTGCTTTATGAAGTTTGACCTGATAATCTACCTTGATTCAAAAGTCTATTTAATGCAAAATGCATTTGATTATGTAATGTTTGGATACTTTGAACCTGTGAAGGGTCAGTTTATTATGCTGAGTTTTTTTTAGGAGAAAGATGCCCCCATTTTTGAAAGGTGAATATTTAGGAGGGAAATGCCCCCACTTTAGAGTGATAAAGTGGTTTGGCTATTTTGTTCAAATAGACTAGCTTAAAGATGGTTGGATCAGGTATGAGACAGGTTGAAGGGTCAACCAAAGGCTATCAGTTCGACCTTGGTGGAGGAAGAGATCGAGTTAGTCAGCTTGAAAGGCTTAGTCAAGCATGGCCTTTTGATTTAGGATCAAATTAAACAACTAGCTTAGGGTCATATCAGAGATGAGGCTGCTTAGTCAGTTCAGCCTAAGAAGAAGTCACTTTGGGAAGTTAAGCCAGGTATGGCGATAAAAGGTTAGGCTAGGTTTAGGTGGGTTCAGCTTAGAAGAAGGTTTAGTTTAAGGCTGAATTGGAAAGCTTGATCAGAGGGTTCAAGTCCTTGGAGACGATTAGGTCAAAAGGCTAGGTCAAGTTTTAGGAAAGGTCAATTTGTCGGGCTTATCTCCAAAAAAGTTCATACGAGAGTCTTTGGTCAGGTCTGGCAATTGGCTTGGTTAGTTATGACGTTCTAGTTTGGCTTTATGGTAGATCATCTTGGAAGGCTAGGTCAAGTTTGGTCTTAGCTAGGGTCATTTGGAAGCTCAGTTTGGTTTGGCTTTGTAAGAGATCATATTAGAAGCTCAACCAAGTTATGGCCTTCTGGTGAGTTCATTCGAAAGGCTTGGTTAGGATTTAAGACTATGTCAGAGAGATCAAGCTAGGATGTTAGACTTGGGAGGCTAATCTTAGCTTAGGGGAAAGGCTAGGCTAGGCAATCAATTTGGAAGGCTCAGTTAGATTTTACCTTAGAAGAAATCATAGGCTTCATAAATGTAGGCCTTTTAGGAATGGCCTTTATGGTGAAGGCTTTTTAGGAGTAGGCTTTATGGTGAAGGCTTCTAGATTTGGGCTTCATGGTGAAGGCTTTTTAGTTTAAGCTTCATGGATTTAGGCTTCTTGATGAAAGCTTCTAAATTTGGGCTTCATAGCGAAGGCTTCTAAGTGTTCAGGATAGTTTTCTATAAGAGTGCTTTGGATGGTTGGCTTTGGCTCAGGTATGGTTGGCTTTGGCTCAAGTATGGTGCTACAAGTTTTGCTCACAAGGATACTATAGACATATAGATAAATGTTTTGCCCTTTGACATGGTTACATCATAATGATTTGCAGGCTTTAAGAGGCTTTGATTCTCAGGGATTATATGTTTTGCTAATGAGGCTTAACCTTTCAAGGATCATAGGATGTTTGCTTAAGAGGCATGAGATGAGCCTTAACTGGTTTGAGTCCTTCTTAATCAACTTAAGGATGATAGGATTTGAGAGATATGCCTCGACTTCTGGTTTTCCCAAGGAACTAGATTTAAAGATGATGAGTCTTTAGAGACTTGGGATTTTTGGTTCTACCCATGATGAGATTTTGCCAAAGAAAGGGTAGTACATGGCTTGAGCTTGAAATGATAGTATGATTTACTAATGAGGCTTAGGATAAAAAAGTTTGAGAATGGTTTGAAGGTAGGCTGAAACTTCTGAAAAGAATCATAGAGGTTGTATAGTTTTGCTTTTTGTAGCATGAATCATGGAAAAGAGCAAGTAAAGTTTTTCTTATTGTTTGAGATTGAAGAGACTCTTAGAGTGACACTTAATTGGTTTGACTTGATGACACACCAACTGTACTAGCTAAAACAAAGAGCCCTTGAGAATGGCTAAAGGGCTAGTGGAAGAACACAACTTGAGGATCATGTTCCCAATTGAGAGATAAGAATGTGAAGGTGGGAAATGTGAGGGATTATACCTTAGCTCTTTGAGCTAGGTAATGGAATAGATTTGACAAAAGTCGACGACTTAAGAAGACATATCCCTATTATAGGATAAGGATGTAGAAGATAGTATATCCCTAGAGAATCAATGTCTGGTGAAGAAGGATGACTTTACAGACATGAGACAAGATGGATTGATTGAAGATTATTTGATAATTTTAGATATGAGGGAAGATGACTTGGATAAGCTTTCTCTCACTCTTTCTCTCTCCCTCTGTTTTTTTTTTTTTTTTTAGCTCTAACTTTTATCTAAGCTGCCCTTTTGGATTTCAACTTAGCGAGCTTAGATTAATGAAATTTGGGAGAAAACGTTCCACCATGATTTGCTATTTTTCTTCATGTTGAGAGTTCTGACCTTTGAATTCTAAGTTTGATAAAGGTCTTCTCTGAACTTGTTGCCCCTTAATGAGATATATCATTTGATTATCCAATGTACAATAAGTAATTACATTTACTTTCTCTTTGTGCTTTAACTATCTTGATCTTCTTTTATTTGAAGTTGGTGAAGCATTTGTTGATTTGAGAGAATGAGGACACCTCAAATTCTAATTTATGCTAATCATGGTGGATTTAATCTTTACCCCTCTTTTCTTCATTTTCTTTTTCTTTTCTTTTTTTTTCTTTCTTTTTTCTTTTTTAGGTCATTTATGTTAGACTAAATGTAATAACCCGCACCCATCCTTGGAATTTTCATGATAATTTGCTTGATTTAGAACTATTAAGGCTAAATGTGTGCTTTTGTGAAAATTAGCAATCTAAGTGATCGATGAGTATATGGCATATTAAATTAATTTTAATATGCATAATATGAGTTGCTATTATGAAATATATGATTTACATGAAGCGCATTTGCATAAAAGAATTTTTTTTAGATAAAATGAATGTTTATGCATAAAGACAATTTTTAGCATAAAATGATTTTATGAGTATTTTAAAATAATTTTTAAAATAAATATTTAAGGGAAATATTACAGAAATAATAAGAAAAATATTCTTTTTATTTTTAATTTTAATCAGCTCAAAATTTAAATAAAAAGCCCAAATACCCAAAAGCCCACTACACTAAAATCCTTCTAACCTAGTTCATTAAGGGTATTAGTGGAAATTTCACCCAAACCCAACTATATATTCTAAATTTCGCCTAGAATAGAGTTCTAGTAGCCATCACCTTAATTTTTCTATATCTTGGCAAAAAAATCCTCTCAAAATATTTCTCTCTACCGAAATTAGGAAAACACCTTTCTGTTTCACGATTTCTTGATCGTAATCGTAAGTTTTTTTTTTCTCTTTCGATTTCTAAACTGATTTCTATAGAATAAATTATGGAAAAATTATTTTAAACTATTTGATTATTGATTTTTATAGATTAAATTCTGTTTGGGTGAGTTTTTGGGAGAGAAAATCTATTTTCTACCGAAAACACAAATCTTTCTGCGAGATTTCTCCAAAGGTGAATTCTATAACTTAAAATCACAATTTTTATGCATAAACATCACTACAGGGGTGTGATTTGTGCATTTTTATTTTTTAAACTGATTTTTGATTTGTTTTGATGAAAAATATTAGATTAAATAATATTTCTGCACATTTTTGTGATAACTGAAAAGTTTCAAAAAACAAAGGAGTTCAAGGTTTTTGTGTTAGAATTTTGAAGTTGGAAAATTCTATTATTAAATTGATATGTGGCTGCCAATTTGTGTGAGGAAGTACTCTAATATGATATTTGTTTTATTTAGATGAAAAATAATAGTTTAAGGAACCTGGTTACATATTTCTGAAATGACTGAAAAATACCGAAAATAAGAAAACTCATGGTTTTATGCTTTATAATTCAAAAGTTGAATTTTTATGTATGAACAACACGAAGTGTGGCAGATTCATAGGAATCAAAATTCTAAAATGATTTTTGTTGTGTTTACATGAAAAATCTTGCTCTAAACCATGTTTTTACATATTTCTGAAATAGACAAAAAGTGCGAAAAGAAAGAGAATTTAATTTTTCCTTTGATGATGGATTCGGCCTACATTAATATTTTTGTTCCAATGTTTATAATTTTTATGTGATGTGTTTTGATGATTATTGACATGTATGTATGTATTAGAAATGATAAAATTTCATGTTAGTTGAAGGTATGACCTTAGATAAGCTTAAAGGCATTTTGGTATACTTAAGGTATACTTAAGGTATCTTAACCTTATGTTGTGATTAGAATGCAAATGTGATTGAGAAATATGGAATTAGATGTTATGATGACTTGATAATAAATACATGGTTTTGAGTTGATGAAGTGACAATTGAATAAAAAAGGATCATAAGAGGTAAGCATGACACTTGAAAGGTTAATTGTTAAGTTGACATGTATGGAAGTGTAAAGTATATTAAGATAATTGTTAAAATAAAATGATATTGAGGTAATAATATTGTGATGACCTTAGAAAGGTATTGATATGATTGTAATGTGTTCTCATGTGAGCCTATAAGGCCTAAGTATGCAAGACTTTCAAAGTCAATGTGTTATGTGCAAGTGATGAGTACACCTTTATGTGAACTCTAAGTGTATGTGTATGCTATATGTGCATGGGTAGTTATGGGATAGGAGCATCATGAGTAAATAAATACTAAGTATTAAATTAAATATTATGTTAGAGTTTGAGGAGCTTTAGAAGTGCAAAGGGACTACGTATACTAGGAGCAAAGGAACCCCAAGGTGAGTAAATGCCATGTTCATGTTATAAGTGTGAACAACATTATGTTGTGTTATAAGAATGTGATATATTGTTATGTAAGCCCTTGTGATCTTTGAAACCCAAGTTCTTTCTATTTTAAAATATTATTATATGAATTCTTTGACAAGCTTGGTTTGCCAAGGGACTTTTGGTCCAAAACTATTTCGTTATCCAATGAGAATTTCTTGTGATTAACACCCCAACTTATATTCTTTCTGGAACTACACTATGATTGTCCCTTTTGTTCAAAAAATGAACCACCCTTATTATTGGAATACATATTATTATTGCCTTATATGATATTATTAATTGTGATTACCATTAGCTCTAGCTATGGTAGCTTTTACCCTTTATGCAGAATCCTCATGCCAATGCGGGTAATCATCAGAACCTATGCACACAGTCTTAACCCGATGGATAGGGGTAGTGTATCCACCTTAGCTAGAAAGGGATAGTTCTAGCCATGGAACCTGATCAGCTTCATGCCTTATAAGTGATAGGAGTTGGAATTTGGTATAAGGCCACCTCTCCTTTATAAGTTCGAGTGATAGAGCAATAGCCTTCACTCTTTATAAGTTGTAAGTACGATTTCTGCGAACTTGCCAAATTAAACCCTTGCTAAATTGCAACTTGATTCATGAATTATAAATCATGAACTACGTGTATAAGCTATGTGTTTCCTTTCCGAAGAAATATGTGATAATGTATGTGCCTTATCGTTTACTCATTGAGATCATCTATCTCACCCCTTTTTTCTTGTGTGGTTCCAGGTGAGCAAATGTGAGGAGGCAAGGTGATGGCTCAAGCATTCTACTTCGCTTGGGGGATTCCTTGTCCATGTTATCAATAATACTATTTTATAAAGTCTTGTCATTTGATGCTCTGGGAATGTTGATTGATGCTCATTTGTGATATATTATTTTCCTTATGGATTTTATGTGTAATGTTTAATTATAGACTTCAACAATTAAAGGTATTCATCTAAAGGTTTTAAATGAGTTATTGTAAAAGGTTTTGTATGATCCTAGGCATGATTTGTTTATGTTTAAGTGGGTTCTACGGGCATGGGTGACCTTAAGTTTCCCCATGTTCTAGGACCATCATATCTCTACGGTTGGGATGTGACACTAAATAAGGAATATAAGAAAATTAATGCATAAATAATGAAAAGAAAATGTAGATACATCACTATAAAGGAAACTTTATTGCATGATGACAAAAAGGAACCATTATGGTCTACAAGAATAAAGAAAAATAAGATGATATACTCTAACTTAGATTTGCACTCAGACTTTAGGATTTTGGACTTGGACTCAAGTTTAGACTTGGAATTCTATCTCACATAAGTTAGATTAGCTGAACTTGAACTACTCTATGACATGCCTTTTAGGGTTAAGGTATGGTGGGGTTGAGTCGGATCTAGATTCCTCATCACTATTTAGGTTGGTGGTGGACAATTCAGTTTGAAATGATTTATTTTAGATGCAATCTTTAACCTTTAATGCAATTACAACCAAAGTTCTAAAGGTAGGTAGGTATTGTGTTAACAAATGGGCTTGATAGGTTAGGAGTAGATTCTTGACAATGATATCTACTTGTTCTTGCTCAGTTGGCCTATTTACAATTTAAGCAGCTTTAGCCCTCCACCTAGTAAGAAACATGGAGAAAGACTCATCTGGAAGTTGCTTTGTGGTTTCTAAATCCCTTTTGTAATGTCCACTTCAATATTATAGTGGTACTATTTAACAAATTCCTTACAAAGGTCTATTTTTAGGTGTCATCCAAGTTAATAAACCATTTTAGGGTGGCTTCGATAAGGGTTTCCTAAAAGAGTTGAGCAAGGAGCTCGTTGCTGATACCAAGGGGATGTATTGCCCCTACGTACATCCTTAAATAGATCTTAGGGTAAGTAGTACCATCAAATCTGTCCAAATTCAGCATCTTAAACTTTGATGGTAACTGGGCATTAGGGAAGAGGCTTAATGAACTTGTATCAACTATGCCTTCCCTCTCCTCTTGACTTTTCACTGATTTTTCCATGGCTTCCAATTTGAATAGGAAGACCTCAAGCCTAGGATTACATATGGTTTCCCTCATTTAGGAAGGATCCAGAGGAAATGAGGTGATTTGTGGTTGTTTAGTGGGTGCTAGATGGGAGAGAGTGTTTGTTTGAAGGATATTAGGTAAGGGAAGTGATGGAAAGGTTGGCTTGGTAGAGGAAGTAGAAGCATAAGCTTAAATTGTGCTTAGATTTTAGTCCAAGTTGAGTAGATCTTGAAATGCAAGACTTGGGGTTAGTTTATGCCAGCCCAATTAAGCATGTCTTAGACATTATTTAGTATGGCTTCTCTTTAGGCCTGAATTTAAGCCATTTGTCTTTTGAACATCTCTACTTGTTGCTCCAATAGTTTGGCCAAAATCTCATCCATAACATCTTTGTTGAATCTAGTAGACATATTGGCATCCTTTGAAAAGGACAAGAAATTAGGTTAGTATCAAGCTTTAGAAAAGATGGTTATGGTGGGGTATGATAAACCAAGGGCCTTTAGGTTTAATGGCAATGGATGACAGCATCTTATGGTTAGGTTAACAATGTATATGCAAAGATGAAGGTGGAGCTGTATGATGTTAGCTAGGGGAGCTTAGTCAAATTTTAGCTTAAATAAGGATTTTGCTTTAAGTGGATAGGTCAGATTTTAGTTTTGAGTAGCTAGGTCAAATTTTAGCTTTGAGTAGCTAGGTCAGATTTTAGCTTTGAGTAGCTATGTCAGATTTTAGCTTTAAGTACCTAAAGTTAGATTATAGCTTTAAGTAGATAGGTCAGATTTTAGCTTTAAGGAACCAAAGTTTAGTTAGGAAGGCTAGGTTAGAGTTTAGCCTCAAGTAATTTGATTTGCAATTTATGGATAGTTTAGTATAGGCTTAAGGATGGAGGGACCATGGGTTTTTGTGATTGGGTTTTGGATGTACCATAGATTTAGAGGTTATGTGGACCATGGATTTGGTGATAGTTGGATAATGGGTTTGATTGGACTAGACTATAGGCTTAGATAGGCCATGGGTTTACATAGTACTGTAAAAGATGAAGCCAAGTCAGCGTTTAGCTTAGGTAAGGATTATAGATAAGGACAAAGCTAGGTTAGTGTTTAGCTTAGGTAAGAATTGTGAAGGATGAAAGCTAAGTTAGTGCTTAGCTTGGGTAAGGATTATGGATAAGGATGAAACTAGGTTAGTGTTTAGCTTGGATAAGGATTGTGGGGGGTAAAGTTAGGTTAAATTTTGGGTACAATAAAGGTACCATGGTTGGGTTTATTTTTACAATGTCTTTGAGTTTTTAATCATATGTTGAGATGGTTTTGACCATGGGTTTAGGTGGACCAATGGTTTTTGGGTGTGAAGGTGTTTGGATAGGTTTTTCACTCCTCACAAGGTTCAAGCTATGCATACATGTACACATGAAAAAAGGTTTCATGAAATACCAAGTTCATAGAGGAAGGTTCAATGAGTCATTACATGAAGGGGTCAGGGTGGTATAAAGGGAACCCATCATACTAAAGATCCAATATACCTAACCATATGTGAGACAAGGAGCCTCGCGTGGGTCCAATGGTACGTGCATACTCATTACACCTTTAAAAGGATTAAAGGATATATCATGGGCTGGATGATTTCACTATCACCAAGCAGACCTAAGGAAGGTTGCCCACTCGATATTACTTTCTATCCTTTGTTTTCCTAAGAAGATAGTGTTTTTTGAATAAGGAGTACGATGTAGTGATGCAAGAAAAGAGTTATTTTGCATTAAAGCCAAACTTGGTATTTTACCAAAAGTAATCCACTTTATCTTTTATTTGAAAAAGATTTGAAGTCCTAAGTGGAGTCGCCAACTGTGAGGCCTTACCTGAGCACCAGTCCGATCTGTTGAGGAGAATTGAAATGCTCTTCGGGATAAACTCCATAATTGGAACTCGCTATGAGTTCAGAAAATTGGGTTTTGCAATTTATTATTCATAAAAGGGAGTTGCCACTTTAATTTACTTATTTCAATTGGAAAAATTAATGGAAAACTGAAATTGATTAACTCCAAAATGTTTGATTTTTCCCAATGGAAAAGCACTAATCCACGAGTAACCAAAGAGGGCTCGGGGATTAGGTTTTGGTATCAAAACAAATTAAGAAAATACAATTTTCTTCAGTTTGGCTAAAAGTTGCAAAATAACTTTTAAAGAAAAGGTAATTTTAGTGTATGCATGAGTATAAATAAAAATGATGAATGAAACAGTTATAAATGGTAAAATGAAATCACAATTGTAAATAAATAAGCAAAAATAAATCTTTCTTAATTATCACAAAACCAAAATGAATGAAATAAAAGGGTTCTTTCCTCTAACCCTTATGGGTATTAGCAAAAGCACATGTTCCTCTTAAAATGGGGATCCTATCTCTAGCCCTTATGGGATTCTAAGAAAGGCATACACTCCCCAACTAAATCAAAGAAATGAACATAAAGAATAGAAAATAAAGTGCATATACAAATAAATAACAAAGTAATATGAAATGTAAATTGTAAATATGAAGGGGAAAATGTTATTGAAAAAGATTTTAGAGTTGATGCCCTATAGAATGGCATTCTTGTGTATCCCATTGAATAAGAATCAAACCACACACAATTCTTCCTTTTTGCAAAGGAGGGGTTTTGGAAAAAATGTTGGTTTGGTTTATTAATTGCGAAAGAGGGGTTCTAGAATTAACCTTTATTTTTCTTGACTTTTAGAGGAATAGGGTGAGCTTTACTCTGGATCTAAGCCCTACCTTGGATTAGGAAACCTTGAAGTTGAACCTTAAGTAGAAAAGGTTAGCAAAATAGAATAATAATTGCAAATTAAAAGAATTTAGAGTGACAGATTTTAATTTAGTTGAATTTTAGCATAGAAAGAAGAGCAACCAGGTGAGTTTTTGCCTCCAAATTTGTCTCAAAATCCTTATCAAGAGATATGAATGGAAGCTTTATTTATAGAGCAAAGGTGATCTAGCAACAACACTGGCGGCATACTGGTTGGCTAGTCGCTGTTCATACCGCCAACATGCTGGGCATGCCGCCCGACTTGGTGGCATGCTTGGCATGCCACTGGAGTCGGTCAGATACTTAGATCAACCCAATTTAGCACTGTTTTGGCTAGTTTTAGTCCATTTTGGATCAACTCAGCAGGATCTCCATACTGACTCTGCATAGCCTAGTAATCTTAGCAAGTGTTAAGCTGCGGCTGGATCCCAAGGGTGCAATTTTGAGGGTTCATAAAATCGTGTCCTCCAATGTTTATATTATTCTCTCAGATTGTCCATCCATTTATAGGTGAAAGGTTGTGCTAAAGTCAAGTTGCATACCCAATGCTTCTTGTAATTTTTGCCAGAACCTCAATGTGAATTGAGTCCATCTATCTGAGATAATGGAAAGTGGAACCTTATGCAATTTTATGATTTCATTACCATATATTTGTGGATATTGGATTGCCAAATAAGTAGTCTTTACCTCAATGAAGTGTGCTAATTTTTTCAGTCGATCCACTATGACCCATATTGAGTCATACCCTTTTGTAGTCTTAGGTAGACCCACTATGAAATCCATAGTGATATGTTCCCATTTCCACTCCGGTAATCTTATCTCCTAAAGTAATTTGGAGGGTCTTTGTTGTTCAAATTTCACTTATTGACAAGTGAGACACGAAACTATAAAGTTCTCCATATCTTTATTTATTTTAGGCCACCAATAAGTTCTGTTTATATCATGGTACATTTTGGTAGCACCTAGATGTATGCTATACGAAGTTTGATGTGCTTCTTTCAAATTTCTTTCCCTCAACTCCTTTACATTAGGCACAAATAATCAATTTCCATATTTGAAAACACCTTCTTCTATTTAAAACTTCGGAGCTTATCCCTTTTTCACGTCCTTGAAGATTTTCATTAATTAGGGGTCTTGATTTTGCAACATCTTTATCTCATCAAAAAGTTTGGGCCTTACTTGGAAGTAAGACAACAACACTAGTGATTCATCTACTTCTAATTATAAACCATCATTAAACATCTCTTTTAACTCTCTTACTGTTGGCCTCTTTTGCATAGCGATATGCTAGAGACTACCCATTAACTTCATGCTCAATACATCTACTATGACATTAGCTTTACCAGGATGGTAATGTATTTGGCAATCATAAACTTTTACAATTCCACCCAACTTCTCTGCCCTAAATTTAAATCTCTTTGCTTTAAGATATATTAAAGACTTTTATGATCTATAAAGACCTAACATTTCTCCTTATACAAATAGTGCCTCCATCCTAGATCATGAGTGGGGCAGTTCACCTCATGTTGCTTAAGTTGACTAGATGTGTAAGTAATAACTTTTCCATTCTACATTAGCATGCATCCTAAACCAATTCTAGAGGCATCATAGTATATGGTGAAACCTTCATTCCTATCATATAACGCCAATACAGAAGCTGTGATTAAACAATCTTTAAGTTTTTGGAAACTCTTCTCACAGGTCTCATCCCACTTAAACGTAACTTGCTTTTTTGTAAGTCTCGTTAGTAGTGCTACTATTCTCGAAAAGTCCTTTATAAAATGGCTATATTAACCCATCATCCTTAAGAAACTCCTTATTTTAGTAATAGTTATAGCTCGAGGCCAATTCACTACCGCTTCCATTTTCTTGGGATCTACCTTAGTTCTTCTTCACTCATTATATGGCTGAGGAAACAGACTTGTTCCATCCAAAAAATCACATTTACATAGTTTAGTGTAAAGCTAAATCACGTTTAGATAGTTTAGTGTAAAGCTTATGCTTCCCTAAAGTTTGCAACACTATTCTCAAATTTTCCTCATGTTCTTCCTTACCTCAAATAAATTAGAGCATCATTAACAAATACAATCATAAATTTATCTAAAAATAGCTTAAACACTCAATTCATCAAATCTATAAAAGCCGATGGTGCATTTATTAGGCCAAATGGCAATACTACAAATTCATAATGTCCACATCTTGTTGTAAAAGTCATCTTACAAACATCCTCTAGCCAAATTTTAAGTTGATGATAACTTGATCACAAATCTATCTTAGAAAAATAACTAGCTCCTTACAATTGATCAAATAAATCACTAATCTTAGGTAGAGGATACTTATTCTTCACAGTCACTTTATTCAACTATCTATAATCAATACACAGCCTTAAGGACCCATCTTTCTTCTTGACAAACAAAATTAGAGCACCTAAAAAGAAAATATTCAATCTAATAAAACCCTTATTAAGCAAATCCCATAATTGAACTTTTAATTCTTTTAACTTTGAAGGTGCCATCTGATAAAGCAGTAGTGATATTGGTCAAGTTCCAGGTAAGAGTTCAATTGTAAACTAAATCTCCTTATTTGGACGTATCCCTGGTGGATACTTAAGAAACACATCAAAAAACTCATCTACTATTGATATCCTCTTAACAGTTTTATCTACTTTCTCAATATCTACCATATGTGCCAAATATACTTGACAACCTTTTCTTAATAATCTTTTTGCTCCAATAGCAAAAATAAAATTCATAGTAAAATTAGTTCTATCACCTTCAACAGTGAATTCGGATCCATTATTCTCTTTGAAATTAATGCTTTTTCCTTTACAATCTATATGAACATTATGCATAGATAACCAATCCATTCTTAGTATGACATTAAATTTCAAGACCTCTAGTTTAGTCAAATTTGCAAGAAATCTCCTATTTTCAATTTCTACCATGCAATTCTTATACACTTATTCTACTCGTACAATTTCTCCCAAGGGCGTGGCTATAATCAAAGGTTGATTCATCACTTGTTTATTTTTATTTAATTTCTTAGTGAAGCATGGTGAAATAAATGAATGCATTACACTAGAATCAAACAAACATCGAGCCCTAATTTACTGGATGGAGATGATACCTGTAACAAAATTGTGGGACACATAAGCTTCTTATTGATTAAACGCATAGACTTTTCCTCTACCTCTGCTTTCCATAGCTTGTATATTGCCTAAGGATTATCTAGTACTATGGCCTTGTCTTCCTAGTCCATGTTTTCCACTCGATTAATTTACACAGTGTACTACAAAGCTTTTATAACTATCCTTTGATTGATAATCATTGAATAATCCTTAATAAAATGTCCCATCTGTCTATAGTGTAGGCATGCTCCCAAGGCTCTGTAATAGGCTCCTCGATGTTGTCATCCACACATAGTGCAAGTAGGTATCGACTGACCTTGTTGTCTTATTCAATATGTGTTAATGTTGCCAAGGGTTAAGGCTATCAAAACACTTCTAGCCTAGACTTGACTTTGTCCTCCTATTCTAGACTAATATGGGGTGGATATAGTAGAAGCCCATTCAAGATCCTTACTTTGGGTAGGGCCTCTTAGCAGTTGACTACTTTGTCCTTTACTTTTTTTCTTTGTGTTTCCGCTCCCTTTCCACTTGTTTAGCTCTCTTAACCATGTGCTGCATCTTTATAAGCTTAGCTTTATCAATTAGTTTAGCCATGGTGAGGAAATTAATGGTTACTGAGACATTATAAACTGGAGCAATCAATCCTCATTAGAATCTATCAACACTACTTGCTTCTGTAGGTATTATATGATAGGCATATTTGCTAAGACGTTTAAATTCTCAAGTGTACTTAGACACAGACATTCCAAGCTTTTGTTTCAATTGCTCAAATTGAAGGGCACAACTTTGCCTTTCTCCTTCGATTAAGAACTCGTCCATTAGTCTTTACTTAAATTTAACCCATGTAGTAGGGTTGTCTTTATATAACTAGTCCTTAATCTCTCTCTGAAGCCATTCATATACATCATTCTTTAGTTATAACCCCACCAATTCAATAATTTTTCATCAAAGTATGATAGTCTCTGAGCTATCTTATCTAATTCCTTTAAAAACTCTTGAGGATCCTCCTCTTCTTCTCCTTTAAACTTAAGGGGTTTCATCTTTTTAAAGTCATTCACTGAAACTCCTTCTTCTAGTAACATTCTTCTTCATACACCGCATGGCACCCTCGATGGAAGAGGAGGAATATTCTCAACTCTAGGAACAGGCAGTGCCATAGGTGGTGGAGGTAGTAGAGACATTTCCTACCTTCATCTCAATTCCTTAAGTTATTGCCTTAGCTCTTGATTCTCTTGCATCAACATGTCCATGTCTCTTAGCAGTCCTTGTTCTCTAGTATCTACTGTGCAATGTTTTGATCGGGAAGACTCTATATCATTATCTCATACGGATACAACATTAGATGATGCATCCAGAGGGTTACTTTCGACTTCTTGAGATCTTTGCCTCTCTTATTGTTTTATCCTATGATGTAGCATCTAAGCCATAAATTAATAATACTTTCTTTTAGCCCATTTTATATATATCTTAATATATAAAGTACATATAAATCATTTGTAATCACACTAACTAATCGAGTATTATCTTTCATTTTATGACATTAATCATACATAACATAACATTTAACAATTTCACATATGTATATCATTCATCTATTTCACATACCATATAATAATTTGTTTATACACATCATAAATCAATTCATTTTCATATAGATACCTTTCATATAGCAAAGAGCCATACATATCAATTGTTGATTCAATTCATGTTAAACCTCAGTTAACCTCTCTTTATGTTCTTGATAATTCAAATTTTTAGTTATTTACATTATTAATAGATGCTTATTCCATAAACAACATTCATTTCATTAAGAAGCTTATAGTCAAGAATTCCTTAAAGTCATGATATGAACTTCTGAATCGCGAGCACCATATAATTTTTGCGACTGTGATTTACTATAAAGACTGCAACTAATTTAAGAGATAAAACATTAATTTGCACATCGAGATACAATGAATTTCACAACCTTAATTGTGACTATGACTCAAGGTATGAAATGACAATCATGACCACTACCAAATAGTTGTGACTGTGATTAATTTTTGGACAAAATGTTCTTGAGACATAGTTCGTTTCATGACCCTAATCATGATAGCAACCCTGTTCAATAAACTAAAGTTGCAACTGCAATGGATAAATCGTGACCACAACAATCTAATCGATAGAAGAACAGGTCTTTCACACAGACCAATTTTGAAAGGCCATAACTTTCAACTATGGATGAGTTATGAGGCCTATAATATATCAAATCGAAGCACATTTAGAGATCTATATTTGTGTCCAGTCCTAAATTTAATCATTTAAATTTTTTTCAGGGGCTCTAAAGTTTTTTTGTTCACCTAAGGTAACTCTAACTCCAACAGTTAATGAATATATCTTTTCTTAGTACACAAAAGTGATCATAATTCATTCCTAACTTTCATACAATAGTTACATTTTTTATGTAAACAAAAGGATTATATATATATATATATATATATATGTGTATATATATATATATATGTGTATATATATATATATATGTGTATATATATATATATATGTGTATATATATATATATATGTGTATATATATATATATATATATATGTATATATATATATATATATATATGTATATATATATATATATATATCATCAATTATCTTTCATATTAGAGTATCCATTACATATACATATATGCTAACTTTTTCACAAAAAACCTAACCAAAATCCATCCATTCTTATCCCTGTCTTTCTTAATTTCTCAAACCTCTCTCATTATTCTCAGCTTCACTTTCCCTAGGGCCCACATGTCTATAGGCCATTGACAATAAGAAGACGACAACATACATCTCCTAAGAGGGCATCATTCCTCTAAATGCTCCAGTTTGCCACAGGCTACACATAAATGCTTAGGGAATCTTGGAATAACCTCTCACACAGAGGTGG